>CM043021.1:70935263-71259287 GCA_023690525.1 Holotrichia oblita | reverse complement strand
TTTGCAGAAATTAAGTATGGTCCATCTCCAAAAATATTTTTGAAGAGAACTTGAACTAGCCCAAATTTTTAGTTTGTGAATATCCAAGTAAAAACTAACCGCTCAGGTAACTCTTTTTTTTTCAGTAAAATTGAATTCAGGTGGAAGTTTCTCAATCAGTTTATTCTACCATACCCTTCTTTAAAAATTTCTTCTATAAAAAAACTAGCTTTTAAATTTCAATATTATTACCCTGATAATTTACTACTTTTCATTAAGTTCAAACTTAAAATTATTATTCTATAAATTTTCTGAAAAATATTACCATTATCTATCTTATTAAAATTATTGAACCAAATAATTTGGTTATCTGTATATTGCTTTGTTTTACAGATTTCTATTTAATTTACTTATAACTTTAAAAATCTTACCAATGTCACAAATGCCATCCGTAAAAGGAAAATCTTCACATTTATTATGTCCAGTATAATTGGATTAATCTCACGACCCATAAAGAAATTGTAAACAATACTATTTGTATCACCATTTGGGTTCAAGGCACTGACAGGTATGAAAAATGAGCGAACATATAAATAAATAGAAAACAATATCCCATGTATAATCATAGCCATCGATAAAACAAAATACTTGTCATAAATATAGTTTATAATTCCAAATGTAGAAAATTCTAATCCCAGCAAGAGAATATGAACCACAAAAAGCGATATCCAGCCATTTGCAACATAGGTTGTTTTACCATATTTGCTCAAAGAACCATGAATTTTTACCACCAAGGGTAATGCTGATAGTAACATCAGTAAAATTAAATAAGCGGTGAAACTTAAAAATGCTGTTACATCAAAACATGATAAAACCTCCTTGTAGTCCCTTATACTGGGTAGTTGATAAGCACATTGCTTACTGTTACAAAACTAATTGTAAAGTGATAGCAAATATTGGCATTAAAATAATAGAAAACATTGCACCGAACCATCCTCCAAATTCAGTGACAAACACAACCTTATAAGGTTTTGATTCAATCAAATCGATATGCTTACTTTTTACAGGTAAGTCATCTTCATCTGAAAACTCTGTTAAATTTTTTCCTGCGGAGTAAATATATCATTTTTTAAATGCACGACACGTTCTGTATCATGATGGCCTGATAAAACACTCGATCTCTTAGAAACGTAATACTCTTGTGTTGTAGTAATTTTCTTAGCTTCTATCTCTTTTACGGGTGTCGAATCAGCTCTATGCTTGCTTATACGACTTAGGTGCAGTAGGTTTTAAAGGTTTATATTCGAAATCAGAATCTCCATCAGTATCAACAAAGGGGTGTACTTGTATGTATAGTTGTAGTCGGTTTGTTGTGCTTTCAGCACGTATTCTAGCAGGAGAAATTCTGCTTGGACTTTTACGTCCTGGACTTCGTCTTGATGGACTTTTCTAGCTGGGCTTTTCCACGATGGACTTTTGTTTTCTGGTGGTGAACTTACGAGCACTCTTTTAGACTTTCTTTGCGTCTCTGTACCAGCGCCTTCATCTCCAGAAGGACTCCTATTTCTTGCGGGACTTTTCTTTCGAGATGGAGTTTTTTCCTTCCGCTCTTATTTCTTGCTGGGCTAGCAGTTTTAGTAACAGCTTTTGGTTCTTCTTCTGTTTCTAAATAAACTTTTGGAGTTCGCGATCGAGATGATTCTCTTTTAGGCTTCTTATGTTCAGCTCTAGCACTTCTCTTTCCTTCTGATTTTGTGGTGGCAGACATCTAAAAAGGTTATAAATACAAGTTTCCAAAATAATTTGAGTTAATTCACGTGATATATAGATGAATAATAATATAAATAATTACCTTAAATACAAATTATATGGCTTTAATAAATGACACAAAGCACTTGGAGTAATTTATAAAAAGACGCTACACACGACGCCTAAAGGGAAAACACGCCAAAATTGTTTCGAAAATGAAGCCTTCTGATTGGTTGCAATCCGTTGGCGATAACAGTGTACATAACAGATTAATACAATTATTGGAGAAGAAATATTTACTAGTAATGTTAGTAATCTGTTACAATATTATTTCACAAAAGTTTGATCACTTTCTCTAGTTTCTAAGGTTTCAATTATTTACAGTTATTGCTAGAATCTTATTTTGATCATCGTAATAGGGAATTTCGTTTCGTTAAATTTTTCCAAACAACCATTTTTCATTTTGGTAGCGCTGTTTAAATAACTTTGAGGTTGACAACTGACAATTCTGACAATTGCTGACAGATTTACGGGAAAATGGCTGTGTTTCTAAGGTAATTTCCAATATCTTGGGATTGTTTTACTTATTAATTGTTTGTGGTTATAGAAAATACTTATAATGTAGTAAGATTGTGAATAAATATACTTTATTATTATTCAACCATATTTCTTATGTTATGTAATTTCTTTCAGAGCTACAAATCGTTCTCTTTTGAGATATGTTAACCCAGAGAAGAGTCTCATGTTAATGGCAAGACCGGTTACGATGAAAGTCGTTGAGGCTCCAAGAAAACCAATTGAAGATTATGATAAATTTAATACGAATCTTGGCAGACCCTTGTCTCCACATTTAACCATATACAAACCTCAACTGACAAGTTTTTTATCAATTACACATAGAGGAGCAGGTAATATTATTGTAGCATATTCATAACTTTGTAGTAAACACGTATTTACTATAAATTAGGTATGGCACTTGGTGGATATTTATCGATAGTAGGATTGGGAGCGATCGTATTACCATCATCAATAGAACAGTACATTGACGCTCTTCAAGGTACTGGATGGTTCACACATTTTATCTTAAAAATGAGTATTGCATTACCATTATGTTATCATTATATAAATGGAATTCGTCACTTATCATGGGATATGGGACAATTATTAACTCTCAAGCAAGTCTATAGTTCTGGTTATGTTGTACTTGCTGCTAGTATAATTTCTGCTTTCTTATTGTCCTTGTGAGTTCAGTATTTGTTTAGAGTGTAATTATTTAACTTATTTTGTATATTACTGTAAAAATAAAGTATGCAATTTTTTTGTGTATTATGTAAAATAATACCTTTAGATTTAGTTTTGTTAGATAAAGTTAATGCCTTGTGAGTTAAGGAATTATATTATAAAAATGATTACAGATGTTTATTATTTATATCTAACTAATCACTAATAATTTATAACTGCCAGTGCAGTTATTTTTGATTTAATTGGAACAAGATGTAAATATTTTACTTGGAATTTTTACCAATTTTAATATAATATAAAAACAATCAATTTTAAACTTACAAATATTAAAAATTGTATACAGGGTGTTGGTTTCTGGCGCTATGTAACCTGTTATTTTCAATTCGTTATAATTTGCTTGTTTTATGAAACAATTCGGTATTGTTTAGTATACATTCTATATTTACTATAATTATGGAGATTTTTATCTTATCTACTTCCGTAATATAGAGCTTCCTTGAAATATTTATTAAATAATGCTGTCAAGGGCATCAATAATAATAAAAATCTAATATTGAAATAAATTTCAAAAAGTTTTTGATGGCATTGTTAAATAAGTGAAAATATTGAATTGTTTCAAAATGATCGAGTGTTGCACTATAAAGTTTACATCCAATATACTGTACATTGGTTTTCTTGTTTTCTTATGTATTCTTGTTGAAACATAATTGAATTTTACTACAAAGAGATGCTAAAAATTGCCTAATCTACTACAAATTCAAGTTGAGCCAAAGATAATCCTTGAAATATCCCATTGTCACTTTGGATTGAATGTCACAGTATTTTTACAAGCAACTGTTTGCAAATGATCACTTGAAAAGCTAGGTATCGAGACTATTTCTTCTAACACGAATGATGCTTTCAGCTAGCATTATTTTAAGATTAACGCTGTATAAAACTCAAATTAAATGAAAAAAAGAGGTGTCAGGGCAGGAATAAATGTTTTACAATGTCATTAAGCGTTGCGTCAGTACTTTTGTTAGATAGGAAACTATGTTGATTTACACTGAAAACGTTATTTTTTGTAAATAATGTAGTAATTTATTTTTATCATCAAAAATTTCGAAAAATATATAATAAAATATAATGAACAAATTGTTCGGTCGGTAACTGCTGAGATTGTTGAAGTAACTTTTCCTCTTGTAAATAGGTTTAATGCACTCTTTAATTTATCCGGGAAAATACCTCCTTCTCATGACACATTTATTAAATAAGTTAAGACAGTTAATGTAGTGACTGGAAGAGTTCTTAAGTGAATCTATTCTTACTTTACATCAGTCTCTTTCAGTATTGCTTGTACCTTTATAGGATAATTATTTTTGTTCAGTAGTGAAACTTCATAAAATAACTCCTTTTTGTAGAATCGACCGAGATGAGAGGAGAAAAGTAGAAATTACGATGCGATAGCACTTTTCAGTTTTATACAGTACAACTAGAGCCCCAGGTCCTTTTCTTGTTAATATTATCTTGTGCGTAATACAAGTTTGTAAATTTAATTTTTGGAATAGTTCTCAAATATTTATGTAAGCGCTTTTTATAATAAGTTATGCATTATTGCATATATAAAAAATGGGAATTCGATGAGCGAAAATAAATATTTTTGAAAAAGTGCCAGTTTCTGCTGGATCAATTGAATTGCAGTAGGTAGGTGCTTTTTATTGTTGTCGACGGATGTTTATTTTATTGCACAAAGTAGGGTTTAATGGAGAATAAAGATAAATAATGTACACAGTAATAAAGAATTTATATTTTCCATGTATTACAAACTAAATACAGTGAAACAAGACCATTATTTACTACACACTCAAAAATTGTAGATAGATATTATTGTACTCCATTTTGTTATTTTCATTCCTTCCTAAACGCAAGAGATACGAGCTTGTTTTTAACTGTGATAAAATGATCAACATGAGGTAGTCTTTTATTGGCAGTTAATTCTCTATGAAATATAAATTCGATTAGAAATTAGAACATAAATTATTACAGTATTTATATTTAATTAAACGGACGACTCATCTATCACTGTTATCACGCGATTTGGAAAAACCTTCCACTTCGTGTTATTTTTTCCTATACCGTTAGTAGATTCTTCGCCAGCTTCGCTATTGGCGTTTTCCTCAAAGGAACCCTGATTTACCTTGGACGGTCGCGCTAAGGACCACCTTCTACCTTTCCTATCCAATATCACAGGCATTTCCGCTATTAAATTATTCTCGAATTCACTGAGCATTAAATAATTTTCTACTTTATTACATGAAGTGATACAATCTCCTATGTAATCTAAATCATCAAGAAGATTATCCGGAAGATCCATGTCCGCTATACCCTCCTCCGAAATACACGTGAGTTCCGGTTTATCATTTGAGCATATAATATTCTCAATAAAGCCGACTTGCTGATTTGGCATCAAATCAGTGCCAAGTACCAAAGCAGCCGCAGCTGCACCCGCTGTGACACCTGGTTCATTGTCTGGTTCTTGGGAAAATGACAATTTTCTTCTTTGTGGACAGGTCTCTGAAACACATAGATGTTTAGTGCCGTTTTCCCTCGTATGTTTGTGTCTGGAGATGTTTCTGCGATGTAGGTCTATGAGGAATAGTGTGAGACTACCAACCAGGACGCATGTTGAGCTGAAGTAGTAGCCGGCTCTGTCACCGCATTTCTCGTTCATGTATCCTGAAACACACAGTATGTTTTAGTATGATATATTTGTATAATGCAAGATATTTAATTATCTCCTTGTAGTTTTATTTGTGGATGACTATCTACAGATTATTTTTACTATATGTAGTAGCATTTTTCTTCTTTTTACCTGTTAAGCTCTTTAAAATGATTAATTTAATTATTAAATAAATGTAAATTTTTTTCTAGGAAGCTATTCATTATTGATATATTAGTAATCTATCTGTTGTAGAGGTATCATTATAAACTCTTCAAACTTTATTAGTATGATTATTTCTAATTTAACTTTTTGTTAACAACAATACCTAAACGAGTTGTTTTTCCTGATTATGACTAATATTTCGTGTGATCTATAATGATTATTTTTTTGATGAAATGGACGTATCGTGTAATACTTGTAAATGTAATATTAGTTTTACGTGTAGATGTAAATAATTATACCAAGGAAGTAAATTTAGTTATTAAATAATTCGCTAGAAAATTTTCAGATTAGTTTAGTTAACCTTTTTAAATTTGACGTTGAAAAGATATGAGATAACTTTCTTGAGATTAACAATACTATATAAAGTAATTAACGACACGTCGTTGAAGGAAAGAGCAATCGTATGATTTCTATAAGACAGAAGCAATTCATAATACTACCAATGTAGGAAATTTTCTGAAGAATTATCTGGATTCGCAAATATTCACAACGCCGTTGGATAGAAAGGTTCCCAGATCCAACGATGCTGCACTTTCTTGCCATTATGAGAATTATCTGCCGTAAAATCGGCTCCAAGATTTATGAGAAGTCTGTAACCCAGGAAATTTGCAACAGGAGAATAATCCCCATGGAAAGAGATTGATGATATACAGAAATGTAAAGTATTTCATTTAGAGAGAATTCTTTGCAAATACAGGTTTTCTTAAGTAATATAATAACAAAACATTCACAAAAAACGAATAAATGTTATACGTGTATCTCTTAAATAAAAAAGGATTTAACATATTTAAACTATCTCATATATACATATACAGGGTGCGGCTAAAGTATTGCACCAAGTGGAACAACAGGCAAATGCTTAGAAATTTAGACTTAATATTTGGTAGCGTTGAATTGTATATTATAGCCAAGATTTTGACATAAATTTCACTTGTTTTGTGCAATTGATTGGAACAAGGGTTTAACTTTAGAGCAATTGAGAGCTACTTACTCCCAAAATACAAAGACATACATTATAAAATTGTTTATTGAGAAATAATTTTAAAAAATCGTGAAAAATTAATAATGAAATAGAAATATAGATAAATAAGCAAACTCATAATAAATGTTTAAAATGCTGCCCGTTCATTTCTTGACATATCATTCATTAGACGCTTTTGTAAGACGACTTTATTTGTGTCAAGAAGTGAACGGGCAGCATTTTGAACATTTATTATGAGTTTGTTTATTTATCTATATTTCTATTTTATTTTTAATTTTTTACGATTTTTTAAAATTATTTCTCAATAAACATCTTTATAATGTATGTCTTTGTATTTTGGGAGTAGGTAGCTTTCAAATGCTCTAAAGTTAAACACTTGTTCCTATTTTAAAAAAGCAAGATGGCGTCGTCCTGCTCACATCAATTGCACAAAACAAGTGAAATTTTTGTCAAAATCTTGGCTATAATATACAGTTCAATGTTACCAAATATCAAATCTAAATTTCTAAGCGTTTGCCTGTTATTGCACTTGGTGCAATACTTTAGCCGCACCCTGCATATGTTCACATTTGGAAACAAAGTTGTTTTGTAGTATGACACTTCAGAATATTTTGATAAACAAACACATTTCAGAATATCATAAAATTCTAAATGACGTTTTGGAGGTTTCATAGTCGTGACATTACAAATATTTTTATCAATTTTATGGTTATTAATCAGGCTTTAGATAATACTGAAACATATTTAAAAAGAAAAGATTAATAAAAAAATTCCATAGTTCCATAGTTTTTTTAGCAACACTGTATATATACAGTTACATAGAGTAAAAGAGATAAGCTTTTCAACAATTACACCGCAGGTATAGTGAAATTAAAATGACATTTTGTTGTTTTTTTCATCTTAGCCGTGTCAGGGTGATATATAATAGAGTAGAGAAATAAACTACAAATATATACAAAATAAAGTAAAATAAATGCACAAAGTTTCACCACCAGCGTAAGTGGCTTCTTCAGGAACAAGAAGTGGATAGCAGATACCAGAAAGTCGCGGTAATTCGACGTGTCAACCACGCTAGAGGAAAAAACCTAGTCTCTGTGACTAAGGTCATAAGATCACGGCAACTCGACGTGTAAGTCATACAATAGACGAAAATGTAACAAAAAGGGACATATGTATATATACTACTGTGCAAGAAAATGTTTTCTTATGTACCGTTGATGTTCTTTGATCCTAATTCGAATTGACCGTCCAGTTTCAATTAAGTATACTGAACCACAATCACATGGATTTTTACAGATACCTTTATGGGAGAGAGCATGGTAAGTATCCTTAGACGAGGAAAGAATTTGGGAGAGATTGCATAAGTGTTAAAAAAAAGATATAATGTTTTGTGCATGGAGAATTCTACCGATATGATCTGTAACTCCGTGAATGTAGAGGAAAACAGTAGTGGTTTGTTCATTACTAGTTTCCCAAGCTTTTTTAAGGATTCATGGACGAAACTTATGAACTTTTATATGTTGCAAGAGCCGTAATCATTCTGAAGAAGAGCCGTATTTTGAGATTTTAATGCATTGTTGATATTGTCGGATTGAGAAATAGAATTTGATCGATTTAAAAGGGAGCTGATTACTGATTGTTTCTGTGCTGGATGATGTGTGATGTATGAGTATCGGGTTTCTTCTATACAGCGTGACATCTAAGGGACCATTTGGTAAATGAATAAGTAATACCTTGTTTTATAAATTTTATATCACATGTTCCAAAGATAAAGCTTCAAATGGCTCCGTAAAATATTAGCTACAACTGGAAAGAGGGGAGAACCCATAGCGACTTCAGAAGTTTGTTGGTAACATTTTTCTTGGAAGGCAGGGTAACTTGTAATTTTTGGCTTACACTGTCTCACAAGATTTATAGTTTTAATTGTTGAGATTTAGAAGACTTCCTATATCCAAAAAGTATGCTAAACAGTCAACATTTGGAAAATTGACAGTTGTAAATTTTGTAGCCAATTTCTGGATAGAATTTGAGTGAATATAATTAATTCTCAATTTAAGACGTTCATGTTGTAAACAGTAATTATTAATTCAATATTATCGAGAAGAAGAATGTAAATTTTTTAATTAAACCTTATAAGTGATTTATGTAATTAAATTTAATTTAATTCTGCGTTTCTATTCAATTTCACTACAAGCTCAATTCTAAACTTAGACGAAGACAAAATGTAGTCTCTTTGTGTGACGAGAAAATACGCCACTAGTATATTATATATGTATGTATTATGTACACGTGAAATATATTAGATGAAAACACTGAAGCATACCATTGTATACATATACATAGGTACATATATATGAGATACTCCGGAGAAGTAATTAATCAAGATACAAATTCACTCCCACGGTGGGATGTTTAGAATAAATTACGAGAGTCCAGCTTACAAATTGATTACATAGGAATGCAATATACAATTCAGTTAACGGCATCTAATTTGTATAAATCAGCATGTTATTTACCGTAAATAATCCGTATTAACATATAATATCGTTAGGGACTTCTACACGTTGGAGTCATTGACCATAAATATAAATAACAATTGTTTTCATAATAAGCCAATGCCAGTTGTAAAGTGTCTACTTACAATTAATTAGTGGTAGATAATTTATTAGTGTATTGGCACCTTGAAACATATATATATAAGGAAAACTATACAAAACTTGTGATGTACAGAATAAAAAAGAACGTTTCTAAATTTGTTTTAGAAATGTCGTTATATAAAATTGCGTTAGCATTAGTATTGGTATCGCTTTTGATCAGAAAAATTTATTGTTATTATTTATGACTGCAGATTTGAACAATTTTGGGCACATATTGTTTCAACGGCATTCATAAATATCACAAAATATTACATTACCACGGGAGTAAATTCGTGTAAGAGCTTGGCTTGAATATTTAGCAATATTTCATTTGAAGCCGCAGAAATATTACATCGGAAATCGCAATAATAGCACATTTAAAACCGACGACGTATTATACCAAATCCGGTAAATATATTCCTCGCTAGATTCTACAGAAATGTATTGTAAAATTTGTAAAAATATCTGGAATATATCTCTAGTAACTATTCTTTTTCCTAACATCTGACTAAATAGAAGGTAGAAGGATATGCATTTCTAGTTCTTGTCTATTGACAGTTATAATTGTCTAGTATTAAGGGAGTCAGATGAATTTATGATATATACTCAGTGACTACGTTTTTTGTGTTATATTTGTATACCAGTTAGATATAGTTTAATTAGTTAGTTTCAAGTGCTTATGGCGCATAAGAGCAAAGGCAAAGTACTGAAAAAAAAAATATGCTGATTCCAAAGTTACTTACAGTTATTATACTATACTTATAAGTACTTTAACGAGAACTTTATACTTTATTTTGGTAATCCTCAAATTAACACATGCAATAAGTGTGAAAACCTATATTTAAAAATTAAAAGCGCGTCTAAAACAGACTGCTATTGCTGACCAAATAGTTCACAAACGTCGAGAAAAAGTTCTATTTCACAATCAAGCAGGCCACACAGGACTGTAATAAAGGAGAGAATCCAGCTATATTGTCGTTTGATTGCAAACTCTTACTCTTAATTGCTGTATAGGACCTATTTTATCTAAGTCAACTGGGAATCTTATTGTAATGGCTTCTAATTAACTATGTTCATTTCAAGGAGCGTTATAGAAAAATTCCTACCACCAAATATCCGAGAATTGAGCATGTGTTCGCACAACTAACCTGCTCAGAATAAAACCCATACCTTAGCCCGTATGTGTATGACTTTTCCATGAACGAGCCATTTTGACAAGATTTTACAATTTGTTCTCAAACTTGACCATTCTTTTTTGCCTTATACGTAATATAAAAACGTATGCAGAAATGACTAACTGTAGGTTCAAAAACAAGTTCATTTTATAAGAAATATTAAACGCTAACTCATGGTGGATTAGTCCTTTGGCTCAAAAGAAGTTAATACTGAAATTTTTCTCATTTTATATATGACTCACTACAACCAGGTTATATTACTGCAGGCAAGTTTATAAATAGGTTCGCTTGCATGCCTTTTAATGGAACTAAAACCAAATGTGCATATACCAAAAATCTCTCAACACTGGAAAGTAAAATACAACATATAATGACCATTATTCAGTGGGTAAATTAAAAAGTTTAAAAAAGAAAGAGTTACAGTGTCATATTTGATGTTCCAAAATTTACAAACAATGATTTAACTTGAATGCAATTTAATTGTTATAACTAAATCCACCTAAACTGGAAAGCTTAATTTATTATTATTAATTTATTATTAATTTTGACGGGTCGATGGCCGCAGTGGTTAGGCGGCTGATTATTGTTGTGAGAGGACGATAGGTGCCGGAGTTCAATTCTCTGGAGGGACGGTGACATTTTTTCAGAGAGTTTAATCCCGGATCGACTTGCCATTCGCTGTTGGGAGCAAAGTGATTAACAGCGCGGCATCATAAAAGGCGATATGATGCTGTCACAAAGCCATTTAAACACAACTTACACACACTAAACTACACCGCAAGAGTTGCAGTGATAGCCAGACAAGTAATACAGCTTACGGAGTCACTGCAACTAAGCACCCACCACACATTAAAAAAAATACTCCTATATTATTTACAGCGCAATAGGTACCGTTCCTAATTTATTTCCGCGAGTCTTATAGTCATTTCGTTTATATTGTAAATACTGAAAGGTGTATAAGGTAGTACAAAAGTCTGTGTTTGTAACCTCTAAATTGTATTAAGTACATCAAATTTATATTAAATTCATTTTTTATAATTGCCAGGTATGAATTATAAAAAGTTCGAAGTGAGAATAGTTTCTAAACTTTTAATTTTATTTATAATTACCTGAAAATGGAACGCCTATGACGATAGGAATAGCCTGGGAACACTGGACAAATCCCCAAGTTCGAGCAAAGTTTCTAGCTCTAACTCGTTCGTAGGTGTACATTTTTAAGGAATAATGATATCCACCACAAAATATCCCTGAAACAAAAGCAAAGAATATAGGTCTAATTAATATCTATTAATTGATTAATTAATTAATATTGATAGTTAATATGAACTGAAAGTACTCACCGTAGATCCAAGCAAACATGACGTACGCGTGGTAATTTCCACTAACCACGGTGAATGCTAAAATGGATAATCCACACATGAACACTGCTGTTTGGCACAAATATTGTCTGGCAATTCTACATTCACTAGAATTATGTAGGACAAGCGTACTGAAGACAATGCATCCTAATGTCCAGGCCAACCCCAGGTACATTTGTAGGAATACAGTTGAATCGCCGAGGCCTTCTACCTCGGCTTGATACGCTAAATAGAACAAAGGCGTGTTGATCCCAAACGCGCTGATTCCTGTAGATATTAGCAATATACGAACAGTCTTACTTTTCAGTGTGCTGAAATCGAAGAAAGGTATCTTGTCTTCGATTTTATTTTTGTCTTTGATTTTTCGTTTTTGGTTTTTGATGTGAAGTATGGCACGTCGTTGTGGATGGTAAAGAGATGCAGAACGGTAAAATGTTCCAAGTATAAAGGTGACGGATACAGCTCCTGTCACCACTTGTAGTCCCAATCGCCATCCTAAAGTTCTGAAATAATGCAAACAGTATGTTAGTTACTTTTGTTAAAGTGTTCCTGCAGTTTATTGTAATGTTAATAATAAAATAGCGCTTCATAAATAGCTATAGAATGGAACTAAATATAAATGCTTTTTCATTCTGGAGGATACAACAAACAACCTTTTTGTAGATTTATACTTTCAAAATTGCCGAAAATCCTAATGTTGCTACTAATATTTCATTTACAGGCCATCATCCGCAATCGTTTTTGGCCAGATAAAATCCTCATGCTGTTATGAAATCTAGACATTAATATTCAGTTTTGTGTTATATATTTTCAGGCACCGCTTGATTGGATGCTGCTTCACTAAATTATTTTAATAGGGAAGTTTTTTCTCATTTTGCAGTTATTATGCATTTCATCAAAGCTATATGCTTTAATTGCAAAGTAGAATAACTAAATATAGTGAAAGGACCTTGTTTTATTTAGCTTTTTTTTTTAGAAAGTGAGCTTGATTTGTAATCGATAGATACTGGTAGATATATTGCAGTTATCTTATTAAAAATATTTAACCTCTAAAATTTCTTTAAAAACAAATTAATTTTATTTTTATCAGAATATTTTGATTTCATAATTTTAATAATAAATGTACATTTCATTATTTGTAGATAAATCAGAATAAATACCGAAGGAAATCATGATACATTATAAAATGTAGTTCCCCATTTCGGTTATTTTCACATGAAAATTTAGATTTATAGGCGAAGTTATTGCCTAGTCTAGTGTATTTGTGAAGTTAGAGAGACATAAAAAACATTCACTGAATATCAAGTTTTCTTATTCGAACAAACTATTTGGTTATGAGTACTTTATACAAAAAAAATTAAGTATAACGTTTCAAACATCAGGAAAAGAGTCGTTACAGAAGCCCTGAGCATTAGTTGGAAACCTTTTTTAAATTCAAACTTAACATCTTCTAGAAAATTTATTAAATCTCTGTTGTAAGACACCTAGTTGATTTAAAAGTGTGCGCTATAGATTTATAGTTGTGTTTAAATTCTAATGAGACTTAATGGTGCAATCATAAATGTTCCATAAATAACAGATACTTACATTACCTTTAACAGCAGCAGCAGCAGCAGATTAATGCGACGTATAAATTTTACGTTAACTCTATGTTTTTATCTCGACGCAACATGGTCAGCCTATGAACGGTAGAAATTTAAGGCATACTTATAAAAAGGAAGTGAGTTTTTACTATAGGAGGATGCCCATAAAAGATTTAATATATTAGTCACTATATTGCATGGATTTCCTTTTTATTGATGCTATAAACTGGTAACAGAAATGTTTCGTGAATGGTCTTATTTTTTAAATTGCATTATTTTTCAAACATTCCAAATAAAAATTGTTCGTGGATCAATAATGAATATTTATTTGCAAACAAAAATGACCGTATTAGCTTTGAAAAACTTTCGCAAAGTTATAAACAGTTTCTAATTCGTTTTTTAAGAAACTCAAGTTTGAACGAATATTTACACTATGCCATGTTTCAAGGGTTTCAAAAACAGTTCTATAAACAATTCTATGAAGATTTGCCCGAAAACTTTTTGTTAGATGTGAGGGATCCAAGTTCCTTTAAAAAAATTGTTCTTTTATTAATATCTAAAAATGGTGTGATAGGTTTCAATGATATTTTTACAATTTGTTGATATCTGAACGAGCTACCTTTTGGACTTATTACAGTCGGATAGTAATTTCACTGGCATGTTTTCGGTTAGACTTTTACATAAAAATCTAGAATTAAATAATAGGGTTTATTTTAAAATATTGTTGAAAATGCAAGACAAACAAGCAAAAGATTGTTAGAAGATGGAAACCATTTGCGATGAAGGTGGAATGAAGGTGGATGAATGGTGCATTGAAATCCCCAGCATGTTCAGGGAAATATTAAATGCATCTACGCTATCACATTCGAAAGACTTCAACGCAGCAAACGATGGTCAATGACAGTACATACAAATAGCTTTGTATAAAGTAGCGAAACTACTTGCATTAAAATGAGAACCATATACAACACCGCAGTTTCTTATTTTATTTATAATTCAGAATTTACTTGTGCAAAACAAAGAAAAATCCCTCTTTCAAATGATACTATAAAAAGGACGATTCTATCTATTGAAGAGAATGACATAACTAAATTATCATCTGAAATAAATTTTGCGTTGCATATTGATGAATCTACTGACATAAATGGAAAAGCTCAATTTTTAGGATTTGTTCGCTTTGTTGAAGAAAAATAATAATAAATTAATCTGTATGCTGCAAATACTGTGGGACTTAGGCGTGAAAATTTGCTTGTATGGAGCTCCATCCATGCTTCGCTCTATGAAGAGATTCTCTACGTTGGTCGAAACAGGGAATCCAAATCTCATAACCATCTATTCTCTCTTACGTACAATATCTTTAATTCCAAAATCTTATCAACAAATCTAAAATCTTTGTTAGAATAAGTAGTTTCCTCTTTCAGCTTCAACTGGCGATCGGTTAACACAACATCATGAATCTTTTCGCAAAATATTTCGAATTTCCGTGGCCGTTTTGCCAGCCATCCAGAAGTGTTTTATCACTGCACGAAATTCCACGATTTCGGAAACATTTCAGGTTGCCCTCGTAATAAAATATTTATCTTTATTACACGAAAACATAGTTAAGATTTTATTCCTTAATCGTATGATGTACATAAAAATGAAGTTTAAACAGGTAGATCTTGAAAAGTTTTGGGTTTCTGAAGAGGAATATCTAGGATAACAATATATAGAAGCAAATGAATAATACAGAACAGAAGAACAGATAGGAAAGAAAAATAAATCAAAATGCAAATAATACCATTTTATTGATCTGACTTGGATTTGTTATATCTTTAGAAGCAATAACGCAACGTTCCAAGATAAGAATTAGAAAAATGGCTAGGTGTTAAATTCCAACGCCTTACAATCATATACGATAACGCAATACATTAGCAGTAATTTTATGAAACTACATTAACATCTGTCGATATTGATAGTGTAATACATGATGGATAGTAAAGAGAGAAATTAGAAAGTAGTCATATCAATCAAATAAATTTCTATCAGAGTAGCTAAATTGTAATTGACTCATTTATACTGGCTTTCTGTTTATGCATGAAAGAAGTTTTTAAATAAGTGAATGATGAAGCATTTACGTTTTCGTAACCGTCCAAATTGAAGATACATAATCGCAAACGTTGTGATTGTCCATTCAATATTGTGATAGTGTATTCAATTTCTTTTGATGGGTTTACGTTGTTGTTGTAACGATGAAAGCAGCATAATAAAAAAAATGAACACGTGCAGAATTCAGGGTTAATTGTTAATTGATTATCCAATTCATTATATATAAACATGCCGAGCACCATCTAGATTGCAACCAGATAAAGATAAAGAAATGGGCATCCAACGGGTTGGGTTGCTGAAGAGGATTTGCAAGTCATACAGGAATTTCTTACTCATCGGATCACTTGTCTGTTGGATACGTTATACTCATTACTAGTCATGGTAATTTATATCGCCTTAATTAAAACTTGTCTCATAAATTTGCAAACATTCATTATACAAAAGGAAAAGTTAGTAATCAAAGCTATTTTCGGAAGTCAGTAATAAATTACAGGTGGTTCTGATTAAAAACCTTATCTTTCGTTTTGCTCTTGCGTAAGGATCCATGTTTTCTTGATTTTTTAGGTTTCATTTCGTTTTTTAATCAACGCCTAAATTAACATGAGTTCGTTTTGAGATATTTTGTAATTGAGATGGTGTGAGTTGGATTTAATTAATATTATGTAAAAATTGCAAGAAATGAAAATTATTTCTCTTCCTAATACTAAAATTTTTGTGAAAGTCTTAACAGCAAACAAGAAAGAGTCCCCATTTCATCTGTAAATATAAGAATACGAATGCAAACTGTATCTACAGAGAGTTGTAGATAAACAGTTCAAAATCAATTAATTTTGTGATTCACTTGTTACGTGTAAATTTTCCTTAATTCGATGAACACTTACAAACAGAGTACAACTTTGGTAAAAATGTGATTATGTCGCCATTATGTAAATCTGTCGCTTTATTCATTGAGGAAGTTGAATTAGGGGAAATACCGATACTACTACACGCAGTGTGGGAAATTACCGCACAGATGGAATGCTATCATGCCCACCTACAAGGTGCGTTCATTTCGTATAAATGTCAAATATAAACTTTGTTTAAATTTTTTTAAGAGAGTCTCTAGATCAGAGGATCCATTGGTCAAACGTCTGGCACATCTGGATTAGGACAGACCTCCATCGTTTGTTAGAATCTACAGGATTTTTACCACCACGAAAACACCCCATGTGTTACTGTCCTCCTTTTATTTTATTTCATTTGTTTTAATAAACCTTTCATTACAGTTTTTGTCAAAAAACTCTCGCAAATTATAATGATGACGAGTTTGGTGACCATTATCAAATTGGAGATTGGGAGGAGGGGGGAGGGAGAAGGACGGCACTTTTTGTTTAACACTAACTGAGGAAAGAGAAACACTTTTCTCTTTTCTCTAATTTACCATGTAACTTTTATTGTATTGACACTCAACAAAGACTTAATGTTTTTCACTTCTAAAAATTTCCTTTATTTATTTCCGTTATTTTTCCTTTTTCTCCATATTGAATTGAAATTTCTTAGAACGTGTTGGTGTAGCTATCTTTCTGATTAGTAAGGGAGGCAACGCCTAGAGCAGTATTATTTTTGAAGACCGTGGTATTAAAATATGGGATTTAGGAGGAGCAGTTAGTAGAAAATATTCTCCGTGATTTGTAGGAAACTATAGCACATATCTGAAAGCTTTGCTGTACTATATCTGTAGTCACTACTCGCGCAAAAACACGATACGAAATGTCTGCAACACCACATAGTTCTATGTTTTCGTGAGTAGTAAGGTATGCCCACTTTATACTGGCACAATATTGTATAGGTTTTATGAAGAAGATGAAATGTTATTGTAATATTCTAAACTACCGGACAATATAACAATCTTATTTCAGAACAGAATATGGACCACCTTCTTTAATCAGTCGTAATTTACGTTTTACTGTGCTTACCATTGGCTGGACAACTTCCAGGTCAACTTTTTTCACACATCGTCTAATTTTCCTGGTTAGATCTTTCGTAGTTTTTGCTTATCACTCATTTTCGTATACTAAATTTGAAAGAATTGCCCAGAAATTTTCAATGAGCCGAGTAATAGGGACATTGGGCGGATTTGCATGTTTGGGTACAAAATGTATATCTTTGGGCTTTAACCAATCTATGATTTTTTTTGCATAATGGCTGCTTGCTAGGTCAGGTCAGAATAGTACATGCTGTCTATTATAATGCATGTAAATAAATTTATTTAGTTTAGTCAGGGAATTTTTAATACACACGTCGGAATTTATAGCAAAACCTTTTTCAGACTGAATGAAAACATCAGATACGCCCTTTGCTGAAATGGTACACTATACCAACACATTTTCCTCAAACTTTGCTTTTCCTAAGAATTTAACGTCAACTCTATTACCGTTCACGTTTAAATTGGCCCCGGTGAAAATGTTATAAATGATTTTGACACTTTATATTCTCTAGCTAATTTTTGCAAACTAACACCAACCTTGTTTTTTGCACGCTAATTTACGTTCCCACTTAGTTTGTGTTTTTTTTGCGTTTTGGGCAATGGTTTTGTAGATATATTATTATCATATCGGGTAAAGATGATACATATTGTTCTACGGGAAATACCTTCATCAAAAAAATGTCTCAAAGTTATGTTGCGGTTCGATCCAGTCACTTCACGAAATTTACTTGATCTGCTGATTCATCTTGATAACGTTAGTACTAAACTGTGGGAGAACGGGTCCAGAGCCAGGCCACTCACTATATACGACCATCCGATGACTCATCACTCGCTCGTGGACACGCTGTATAATGCACGAACGAGAGGTATGCCCATTGTCCGCGAGATAGCGCTGTTAACACCCTTTACATAATAGATGGCGCTATTAACCCCCTTTAGATACTAGCTGGCGCTGGTAGCCCAATACGATCGAACACCTTCGGATCAACTTCTGGATCATCTTCTGGTCCACTTTACCTACTAACGTTATAATGATACGAACGGATATAATAGGTACCACCTTATATATGTAATAGCACCTGTCAAACTAACTGTCGGTGATACAATCGCACAGCCAGTATAAAGTGGACATATCTTAGTTTTCGAAAACTAACTCTTTTAACGGTTTATATACTGTAAAGTCTAGAGATGAAGTCTGTGAGAGATATACGGTGGAAAAGATACCATTATCGCGACAAAATTTGTATGGCTGCAGAATGTTTGTTATTGTTACCCAAAAATAACAATGCAAGGTTCTTTTTGGAAGTAGATATTTCTCTTCCAAAGAAACGCATTTAACTTTCTTCATCTTTTTGGCGAACATTGTAAATTGCTTTAACTGTATCACCAGAATTGAGCAGATTCCTCATATGATTACTTCGAAGAGTATATTAACACGGGTGGAATGCTTGCTCAATTGATAGTAAAACAAACTGTTACTTTTTATGCACATTTCCAACTCAGAACATTTCCAATACCTATTTTTGACGTCTTTGTCGGCAATGACATTACTAAGAGCGTCTACGGAAGTGATGCCTCTTTCGTGCACGTAGTAAATTTTAATACGTTCAAATTAATACTCACAAGATTAAAATACAGTTACAGATTTAAATAATGATTATATAGAAGCTTAAGAAGAAAATTTGTTATAGTGTTCGCTTTTACCATATCTAGAGTAGATTAATTTTAAATAATAATACTTACAAATGTATATATTTTTACTTACCCTATAGTTGTCTTAATTATTATTGACATCACAGCAATCCCTAAACCACTACCAGACACGATGAAGATTTCAACAAATTCTCTTCTTCGTTTGAAGTACTGAGCAACCATCAAGGTGGAACAATCTCTTGTAATACCCACTCCAATCCCCACAACAGTGCCGTAGCTGTGGAAATATAAAAAAGAGTTGTAGTGCTACACGTACATATGTATATAAATATAACAAAGTGTTTATCTGACAAGCGGCACGTAAAAGATGATTTTTATATTGTTAAATGAGGAATAAGCATGCGATGTGCACATTGAATAAAACTGTTTGCTTTTAATGAAGTTTATTAAAATGTCATTCAAATTGTTGAGCACTTATGCCGTAGAAAATTCTGATATAAAAGGATGATGAAGAAATAAAACGTCACATCGAACAACAGGGAATATTTTCATTAACGTTACGATGAGACTATTCAAAAATATGGAGGCTTGAAAGCTATTATTGTAATATAATATAATGATTGAGCATATTTGAAGTGACTTCTTCGTCAATGACATAAGATGTGTGTAGTTTCTTTATGGTACTTCGAATAACAATACGAGTATGAGGCGAAACAGTACATTGTTCACCCTTACACGACGACCTTTCACATAGTTGTTAGATATGTTACATACAAATTTATTGAAGTTTTTATATTATATATATATTATATTCTGGCAGGTGCAATAGATTTTTTTTTGCTTTTTATTAGTTACTATTTATTAAATACGCTCACTTGGCAAAGTTTTTGCTAATTTCTGAAGATCCTGTAGCTTACAAACAATGAAGAAAATTAATGGTTTATATTGCCATACAGAAAGAAAGCTATATTAGTGTTCAGGTTACACAACGTTACTAAGCGATTGTTTTCGATGTTTTTTTCTTTGTAATCACAGTAACGTCGAAAAATCATACCTGAAAAACAGTTGATGGAATTGTGTGGCGAACGAAGTAAAAAGACATCCCAAAGCGGTAATCAGTCCTCCCATGACGGCCGTGACCCTGGTCGATTTTCTGCGGCAGAATGCGATCGTGACCGGTGATATCAATAGGGCCACTCCCGTTGACACAGCTCCGAGCCATCCTGTAAATAAAGGAAACGAAAAAAAAAGAATGAATTGTCTGCGAGTGGTAATTCCCTTTCTAATTGTTCTGATACCCGCGTTGGAGGTATGGAAAGAGTTTGCCTTTAGCAAAATTACGTCGTTGCTGACGTCAATGCCGTGACCAATGTAATTTATTCTTATGGATTCTGGCTTATAGAAAAATTGAATTGGCTTTCGTGAATTACGTGACGGTCAGTTATATATTGAATTGGTGTGACATAATGAAAATATGTCGTTAAAAATGTATCATAACTTTGTTGCTGTTTATTCGATGGATGATTAGTTTGATAATATATCTCATTGGTTCCACTTTTTAGTGTACGCGACATAAAAAATTATAATCCCTCTTTAATATTCTTGGTAATGAATCTTACTTATCTACATATCTACTACCAATATGCGTATCTTCACGTCTCTTTACCGTTTTAGGTGATAGGCGATTATTCCAAAAAGACGACGTCTCTCGCTTTTTATTTTGCCATGTACGGAGACACGTTCAGCGCGTATTCATGATAACACCTAAAGGCGAGCGCATCGGATATCACGCACTAGCCTTAAATATCGGTAAGCGCATAATTTATAATTAAGACGTTCGGGCCGCCATGACCATATTTAGTATTGGTCACTTGTTATAAATACACATCAAACGTCATATTTATTCCGCACTTTATCCGGGTATTACGGGTTGATTTATACGACGTCCCGTCCATATGGTGCTACCACAAAGAAAAAAGCGAATTGAAAACGCGTTAAAACAGTTTTCGGTCGTACATTCGAGACAGAATGGACGATTTATTGAGTTTCAATATAACATTAATTAATTTTACGTTTTCAGTAGTCATCGATGATTAATATTTATCGTATATAAGGTGAGAACAGAAGTATATTGGATGAATGGATATTATGGAATACTGTGGGTATTTTTGGATAGTTGACGTTTATGGTATAAGCTTGAATCTACCGATATTAGCATATAAGATATTAGTTCAATTTCTTATATTCGGTAAATTTATTTTGTATCTAATAATTGTGCGTTTTGATATACGGGGTACGCCATCCATCTGGGATTGTCATATTACAGCTTTAATATTGCAAAATTCGAAAAGTTATGTAATGTAGGTGATAGCGAATTAGTAGGAGCATAAAATAAAATTATTGGTAATTATACAGGGTGTTCAGAAAAGGAGTGATATCAAAGTTGTATTTTTTTTTAATGGAACACCCAGTATATTATGTGATTTTTTAATTGCGCAATTAAAAATATTGGGATTTCATATGGGATTGTATTGACCTAAAGCTTACGATTTGGGAGTTATGGACGCATCAATTAGAAAAAATGCTATAATCTAGCAGGATGTGGATTGGTTAGTATAGATAGATAGATTAGAAAGATCGTGCTTATCATGAAGTTTTCCACGTTAGTATGCTTTTATTCCGAGGTATTAATTTTAAGGTTCATCGATCTGTTATACAGGATGTTCACCATTATTTGATATAAGGGAATGGCTATCTAACTCCAATAGTTTTCAAGAAACATCGAATTAAGGTTTGAAATTTAACATTTTTAATAACATTTTGTAGAAATTATTTTACATCTACTCGTACATTGATATTGCACTACGAAAATGAGCACAAAGTATGTAGTATCAAAAATGGAAATTTACAAAAAATTTTCAAAAACTCGGCCATCATTGGCTATGCTAATGTCAATATTCTAACATGTTCCAAAATTTCAGGAGAAATATTTCTAAATGCTTGAGAAATTCTAATTTGAATATTTTCGGCTGTTGTTGGTGCTACTGAGTAAACCTGTTGTTTTATGTGTCCCCACAGATAAAAGTCTACCGGAGTTAGATCAGGAGACCTAGCAGGCCAGGGGATAGGACGTCCTCGACCTATCCATCTTTCAGGAAGCCACTCTTGCAAATAATTCCTGACTGCTTGATAATAATGTGCTCGGGCACCGTCCTGCTGTAGGTACATCTGTTCCCTAGTTGTTAAATCAACATCGTCCAAA
Source organism: Holotrichia oblita (assembly GCA_023690525.1). NCBI lineage: Eukaryota > Metazoa > Arthropoda > Insecta > Coleoptera > Scarabaeidae > Holotrichia > Holotrichia oblita. The sequence continues at coordinate 71,236,691 of CM043021.1, read as the reverse complement.
AGCAGCGGAAGTTCATTTCTTAAAAATTCCAATTATCTCTCGCCAGTCAATTTACCATTGAAAAAATACGGTCCTATAACATGTGATCCTAGTATGCTTCCCCAAACATTTAATGACCACTGATGTTGATGATCAATGTATCTAACCCAGTGGGGATTTTCGGTGGCATAATAATGCATATTGTGCCTGTTAAGCGAACCATTCTGTCGAAATGACGCCTCATCACTAAACAGAATACAGTCTAACATTTCTGGGTGGATTTGGAGCCTTTGTCTCATTTCTTGGCAAAATCCTAGTCTATGTTCGAGGTCGCCTTCATCTAACTGCTGATGAAGTTCCATATGATATGGATGAAAATTGTATTTTTTCAGTATTCTTCTAACTGATGTTTCACTAATTCCCGTATCTAAACTGATATTACTCACACTCGCATGATGATTTTCTTCTACGGATAACAGCACAGATAATTTATTATCTTCATTAGAAATTAGAGGATGCGTAAATACCTTTATAGGATACGCAACGCTACCTATAGCATCAAACCTTTCTTTTAGTTTTTCAAATGCCGTTGGCTTAGGTTTACGTAAATTCGGATAACGTTGCGCGTACCACCTCCTTGCTAATAAACAGTTACTAAACCATTCTCCCAAAATAATGTATACCATATTATCATTGCCGGAACGGAAAAATTCATCTTTAACCACAATATTATGACAGCAATGAACACTAACTGCACACAAGGAAAAAGTCAAACTCTTTTGTTCAATTTTATTTGAACTAGCCATGCCTACTTGAGTTTTTATACAATACATATTTATTCGTATGTGTATTTTTGTTGTTAAAGATAGAGAGCAACTGTGGCCACAGGCTTCCTTCTAGGCAGTTGGATAATAAAGAAAGATAAGTTAACGCCACTAGAAACTTTGTGCTTATTTTCGTAGTGCAATATCAATGTTCGAGTAGATGTAAAATAATGTTTACAAAATGTTATTAAAAATGTTAAATTTCAAACCTTAATTCGATGTTTCTTGAAAACTATTGGAGTTAGACAGCCATATCCTTATATCAAATGAAACCTAGAAGTGCCCTTATCAACAATTGGTAATAATATACAGGTTGTATATAGTATTTGCGAATGGTGAACATTCTGTATAACAGATCGATGAAGCTTAAAATTAATACATCAGAATAAAAGTATACTAACGTGGAAAACTTCATGATAAGCATGATCTTTCTAAACACTATACTAACCAATCCACATCCTGCTAGATTATAGCATTTTTTCCAATTGATGCGTCCATAACTCCCAAATCGTAAGCTTTAGGTCAATACAATCCCATATGAAATCCCAATATTTTTAATTGCGCAATTTAAAAATCACATGATATACTGGGTATTCCATTAAAAAAATACAACTTTGACATCACACTCCTTTTCTGAACACTCTGTATAATTGCCAATAATTTTATTTTGTGCTCCTACTAATCCACTACCACCTACATTACATAACTTTTCGAATTTTTCAATATTAAAGCTGTAATATAACAATCCCAGACGCATGGCGGACCCTGTATAGTACATTCGCACAGTGACAGAGAAATTCAATAAAAATTAAATAGGGGAGTTTTTCTTAAGTGAGACTGACATATACAGGGTATCTCAAGAAATAGATATGATGTCTGGTTATTGAATGTTTGAATTGAGCAGAATTTATAATAACCTGACAATAGCCAAGGCGAAATTTTTTTTTTTTAAGTTGTCGATAATATCTACGATATTTTTTCTAATTTCATAGCCTATTCGTGCTTTTAAATCTACTAAATTTGCTGCTCCAATCACGTATATTTTACTTTTTAAGCGTCCCTACAAGAAATAATCGAGAGAAGTTATATCTGGCGGTCTAGGAGACCATTCAATCGTCCATATTCTACATATCTAATGATTCTTTGACGAAACTTCATTTAAATAAGCGCGAACCGGGAAAACGTAGCGTGGCGGCGCTCCATCTTGTTGAAAAAGAGGTCATGCTGGTGCAGATCGGGGTCTTCTAAATCTGGGTATAAAGTTATTACAATGGAGATGAGTTCAGTTTGCAAGAAGTCCAAATATCTCTCATCAGTGATAGTCTTTTCAAAGAAGTAAGGACCTAAAACCCTTCCGTCAACTATACCGTACTCTAAGTTCACTTTTTGAGGATTTTGTCTATGAAATTTCATTTTTGGTTGTCTAATATCGGCAATTTTGTCGGTTCACATGGCCCTTTAAAACAAAATTGTTTCATAAGAATAAATGATTCTCTTTAGAAAATTGTTAGAACAGCATGAGACGTTAGAAAATGAGGTTAGCCAGGCTGGTTATAGTTACACAATTATTGAATGTGCTTACAAAATTCATTTTATCGATCAAAATCATCTTCGGACAGTTGGTAAAGTAACGATGGAATTATTGAGGTTCGACCAGATTTTTTGAGATCTTCATCATGCTCAAATTTTTGGAACTTTCCCTCAACTCTGTTTACTCTGTTGCTTTGACTAATAAATGATTAGTGAACTGATTCTGTTTGAGTATGTATCCTACCTTCGAAACCTATAATGCACAAGATTTCAGTTCTTCTTCTCTTTTTCACAATTTAATAGTAAAGTTATAGCAGGGTAAAACCCACGGTAACATTGCTTTCTATTAGCTTTTTTCCGGACGTTTACCCACTCGCGAGTCAGAAAGTGGCCCGTCTCAACCGCCACGTGAAGAACCTTGTGCCTTAACTTCAGGGTGTGGGCTGTCTTTTCTTCGTTCTTTTACCCTACATCTGCCGTCCCCCGTTTCAACGCGGGGATTAGGAGTTCGGGAAATCTACAATGCGAGATGCCCGTCTGTCACGTTCTTCCTTCTCCTTATTCAACAGTATTTGTCTAAACATGTCATGTATTATGGTCCAATTGCGCTCTGATAATAGCATTTCCCGTGTTAGATTTTCAGGCGTTAGAAGGACGCCAAGTTCTTGACGATGGGAGGTGTTCCCATCGTGTCTGTCTGCATCTGTCACACCAATTCCATTTTAGTATATTTCAACATTCAATCACAAGCAAGTCCTGGAGTTGTAAAATACCAAACAGGATCTAATTCAAATTTTTCTAAACATAAATAAATACAATTTTCAAATATATCAGCCAGTAATAAAACATCAATTTTCAAATATAAATCATATCATTCTCCAATATTTTATATATTAAAATATTTCCAAAACTTCAAAGTATGTTTATAATCGCTTGGATATAAATGTTCCTTAGTTAATGATGAATAGAAATGTTTAATATGTGGTAGTCTTGTCTCTTCAAATTTATCATATGAATCCAGATATTCATACGGATAAAAACCTTTCCTTATTACTTTTCCATTCTCCTTTATAAATAGAATATCCAAATCAGCTTTTGCAAAATATTTATTTACTTCCCTGAATTGATCCAGTTCACCATTGGATGATAATTCATTAATACATTGATTTAGAAAACTAGATAAATCTATAAATCTAATTTCGAAAACTTGACCATCATGTTCATTAAATATCATCATACTAAATATATATAAAATATATTTTTCTTTGTTATTTGGAATAACTTATATTTTCACTATAGAATCCTAAATTTTTAATAAATAGATGACAGTCATAATTTTTGTGTGGAAGTTGTGGAAGAATACTGGAATAAATAAAGGCTGTTTTAACTTTAAATTACATTTATTACATGCAGCACTTCTGTATCTACCAGTATAATGATCATGATCTTGAACCTTTTCATTATTGTCTGTAAATTCACAATCGCACATATAACACTGTCTGCATCTTCGAATTCATTCATATTAAAATTAGACATTTTTTAATATTTTTCTTTAGTGATATATTATATGTAATTTTTTACTCCATTCAAATATATCTTCGAAATAATGTTTAGCAATATCTTCCATACTTCTATATATATGCAGTGGGTTTTCTATATCATCATTTCTGCATTTAATATAAAATCCATAACTAATGAGTTTGTGAATTTGTTTCTTTCTGGTATACGATTCTTCTGGATTTGGATCACATCCTTGAACTGAAAGTAATAAAGCTTCAAAATCGGAATGTATAACATATGGGCGTTTGACCATTCTTTGATAATTTTTGCACAGAAGTGGAATCAATACTCAGAAATGACACATGGTACCTTGTCAAACTCCCAAAGAACAAAGAGGTAATTGGAAGTCGCTTTGTGCTTCTGAACAAATACAATTCGAATGGAACTCTAGAAAGACGAAAAGCTCGTTTAGTAGCCAAAGGTGTTGCGCTGAGACCTGGAATTCATTTCAATGAAATCTTTGCTCCAGTGGCTAGAATGGGTTCAATTCGTCTGTTGGTGGCCTTGGCGGCACATGACAACATGAATATTCGTCATTTGGACATCACCACTGCTTACCCAAACGGAAGCATAGATGATGAGTTGTTTATGGAACCTCCCGATTTGTTAGAAACAGCTCTTAAGATGATCACACAGATGAAGTCAAGTGAAAAAGTGATCAGAGAAAAAGCTTGCCACATGTTGAAGAAGTTGCAAAGCGGCAACAGCATGTTTGCTCAAGAAATCACTTTATGGACCTCGTCAAGCTGGAATAAATTGGCACAGAAGACTTGATCAAACTTTGCGAAATCTTGGAGCAACACCAACCAAAGCTGATCCTTGAGTCTACAAGCTGGAAAGATATGGTAAGCCTTCAATCAAAATGTCACATCAAAATGTTTGATAATATCACGACAGAATTGGCAAGAGAATTCCACGTTAAAGATCTAGGTCATATCAAATATTGTTTGGGAATAAAATTTTCCCAAGACAAGGAAAAGATATGCTTAAACCAGCAAGGCTACATAAAGGACACTTTGAACAGATTTGGAATGGAGAAAGCGAAACCGGTGAGTACTCCTATAAGCCTCGGTTTAGATATGAGCAAATCAGAGCAGAAAGTAACCCTTGAAGTGCAGAAACTACCTTATCGAGAGTTAGTTTTGTATGTACAAGAGCAGATATCACGCATGCTATCAGCAACCTGAACCAATTCAATGATAACTTCAATGTCGAACATTAGACAGCTGGGAAGCGTGTTCTGAGATATTTAAAAGGTACCATTGACACTGTACTCACTTTCAAGCGAACATTGAAAAATATGGAAGGATATGTAGACTGTGACTGGGGAAATTGTCCTATGGATAGGCGATCCTACACAGGTTATATATTTTTATTGTGTGGCGGACCAGTATCATGGGAATTTAGAAAACAACGAACAGTGGCTTTGTCTTCTACCGAGGCGGAATATATACTTAGCTCTAACCAAGGTCACCAAGGAGGAAATCTATTTAAAGGAATTTCTGGTAGAATTAGGTTTCCCAAATTTGTCCCAAGGATTTTTATTGCCACAGATTAATAATAAGTTTCGTACCAAAATGGAATCGTACCAAGTGGCCATTCAAATTAATAGTACAGGTGAAGAACTATGCGAAATTAGTTTTACTACTATTGGTAAATTAAAAGTTTTGCTAATGGAGCTCGAGAGGCCCCTCACATTTGTACCTCAAGGATACAACAGTAATAAATGATCAACCAATCGATATTCTACGCTACAATATGACCTCGTTAATGGTGTCGAATTATATGTCATCAGATTTGGATCATTACAAGATAAAGAGAATTTTTTACAAGCTGGTTTTGCCGATAGGTAAGAAACCATAATGTATCTAGTAACAGGAAAGGTTTTTACGACTGAGGTTTTAAAGTATGCAGTATTATTTTAATATTTATTATTTATATATATATATATATTTTAATTAATTAAGAAGCAATCTTACTATTAAAGTTTGTGTTCTACATTTTTTATCAACTTTAGGTAATGATTTAAATTATTTTATACTAATTGCTATATTTTTATAGGATGGGAGATTCTGGACAATCATCCACCTGTGACTCCAGTTCTGCACCATCACCACCACAGATTAATAATTAGTGGCAATATTTTTATCCTTAATCCTGTGTGTAATAAATCACATAAATAATTGGAATAGTTCATTTATTTATTAAGCCAATACATTCACAAATTAACCTATTAAGTATTATAATAATAATACTATATAGTCAAATGAATTTGTTAGAATGTTTTAAAATTATGATAAGTTTGTAATGAATAGAATTTTATTTATTGGTAGTTTAGGTAATGAGTTATATGTATTTATGTACCTAATTGGATCATCATTAAGTGATTTAATTTCCTTCAAATATCTTTTATCGGTGCCTTGCTGCGAGATCGTAGATTGATCAGAATCTATTCCAATTTATTTATATTTAAAATAATGTAATTAATTTTCTGTTGAATATTTTTTATTATTGAAATAAAAACTAAATACAGTAACCAATTATTGATGTTGATGATAAAATAAATTTTGATTTATTATTGGAGGGTGGACTTGTAGGCCACTCTCAAAAAATTGATAAACAAACAATATTCATCAATGAATCTGGTATATATTCATTAATTTTTTCATCTAAATTAGAATCAGCAAAATTATTCAAAAAATGGATTACTAGTGAAGTATTGCCAAAACGATATACAATTATAAATATTATTTTCAAATATTAAAATTATTTTTCCAATTTTAAAGTACTCATTCACAATTTTGAAGGATCAAGATTGTCCCAACATTTTTCATTAGAGAAGTCGTAAAATGGGGCCTCCTTGGACTTGTGAATTGTCGACCCATAAAAAATCAAATTTTATTTGTAACGAAATCTGCTGTCCCAGTATTGGTAAATGTACATCTACTATCGTTGACTAGCATTTGAAACTGTCATGTCTGCTTTTTTATAGGAGAACGTAGACGACAATAGCGCTCATAATAAAACAATTATAAAACTAACCTGTTATTTTATAGTTTAGAAAATAGTCAGATAACTAAAATACGAACTTGCCAATTGACTGCCAAAGATTGTATGATAATTGTGGTTGAAGTTATTTTTTGCGTTTTCGATATTATTTTAACAAGGCACAAAACGTGAAGAATGTATAAACATGGTATGGGTAATATGTTGAATTTCCTAAATAGCCGTCGGTAAGAAGAACGCATTGGCATACCAGCCACATCGATGGATTACATTATTTGAAGTCGGTACGGAAAAGCAACCTACGATACAGTATAGATATTAGTCATGTGAAGGAACAGATAACCAAATGCTAAAATTAGTTATCAAAGTGACGAGTGTACATAGGGTGGTACCACTGAATATGTACTGGTATGTCATGTGTTGTCAATAAAGCAGTGTTGAAGCTGAACTTGTAGTTACTTGACGTAGTGTCATAACCTCCTAAATCACAACCATAATTAATGCACAAATATACATATGTATATTACATGGCGCAGTCAGTAGGATTCGAACCTACGCTCCCACACGCTCGAATGTTTTTACCAATCTGTGTATCAATTGTGCAAAATTACGGCCACCTCCCTATTTTTCTACACTTAATTATTAAGGAACATTTCTAAAAAGTTAAAAAATACTCCTAATTACTTTTAAATTACTGCTTTAACTTCAAAAGAAACTTACCTTATCTTCATGGTTTTAGTGCCAAATAGATGTTTTAGCAGCAAGTGCCATTTAGATAAAGAGAATTGTGCTACATGATGGCTTTACTTTTTTCTCTGAGATTGAAGTTGAAGAAACTAGAGGAATTTAAGCTCTTTTAGAGCTCGCACTGTAGTTCGAAGCAATCATCTAGATAGTAACAGTATTATTGTCTAAATTAATCACAGTACCAATACATGTGCTTCCAAAATTACCTGTAAATTACATTTATTGCAAGAGCCAAACTGAAAATCTTGCTTTACACTTTTATTTGGGCATTAGCTGGATTAGTTACCTACATCATGGTATTTTAAATTTTACCTAGTCACTTTAATATTTCCTGTTATCGTTCCGTGTTGCTATTGCACATTCTTTTAGTTCTTAGTTTACGTATTTTCACTCGGCAGTTAAACTCCCTGAATGGTAATTACTGATAAGAAGAGTAACACTTGTGTTTAGTGTTATTGCTGTACATAATCTTGGTTTTATTATTGTAAATACATATTTGAAACGAAATAGGAAAAGATTACTAACATAACACAATGTTGAACATTAAAAGTAATTTAATGACTACAGTCTACAATGTAAAACTATTAATTTCATTTTGCAGTGAACCAGAAATATGTTTCTTAAATCTGTGAGCGTTATTACGCTAGACTAGGTTTCAGATCTTTGAAGGATCCATATGGAGGTTCGTCTTTATAGATTTAATTTTGCTATTATTGCAAATAATACGTAATGCCTGTAAGACTCAATAAATACCACCTTTACCTAAGCTACTAATTGCCGTGTATGCATATTTAATATGTTACACAGCTATAGGAGTATAATACACGGCATGTAATTTAGGTCGCACGACCTGACGCACGGTAATTAATTTTCGTAAACAATCAAGAACAGTAACGTTATAGAAAATTGATACTCAATAACATTTAGGTAGCGATCAATCATCTGCTAATTGTTTTTCGGTTTAATGCCGTTGTTTGGCGGCCATCGACTACAATTTTTTTGACGTTTATTAATGACGTTGGAAAGGCGAATGAACAAAAAGTGTATTTATAAATGACGTGAGTCGATAGATGACGCAAGAAATTAAAAACGTGTAGATTTTAAGCTAGAGCAGTATGATTTAAATTAAATCAATTACGAGTGTATTAATTAACTTAAATCATAAATAGTAGATTAATTTATTGAATAGCTGGATTTTGGCTAACGATAGCGTTTTCTTTTGCGTTTTACTGTGTATTTCTTGTGATGATCGTTGGTTGCAAAATAGAATATAATCTTCTAATTACTTTACTATAAAATTATGAAATATGTACATAATATATACCTGCAGTTTGTGTGATAGGAACACCGAATTTCTTAACTGTTTCAAGATAGAACAGTCCGTAAGAGACAAGCAGTCCGTGGCTGAGGACGTGCACCAGCACTCCCACTATGAGCACTACCCATCCCCAGCCGCCTTCAGGATAGTAGTGCTGCTTCAAGGTCAGCAATTGTCGAAGATCCGCAACCAAACGATCCGCGCGACTCGCCTGAGGTTCATCGGCGCCGGATCCCTGTTGTTTATTTAGGTATCACGATTTGTTTGCTTCAATATACACTGCCGCTTATATTTAGAAGTTTGGACAAGAGAGAAAATTATAAAAAATCAACAAAAAATATTTTCTATTTGCAAAATAATACGACACTAAACTCTTTATTCTTCCAAGAAGCCATACCCCGCATGTAAAACAGCTCTTACCATCCACAGCTTTGTCTGTATTAACCTTCTACACGAGTTCTTCGGAAGTAGGAATCACAGTTTTCAGTTTTTTATTTAATTCGTCCTATAACAATTCTTTTGTGTTGAGCTTTGGGGCTACCGAATCACGATTTTTTAAATATTATTTCCCTTCTGTGGGTTGAGAGAATTTTTTCATATTTAGTCGTAGGTAGGGTTTGTATTATTGTCCTGCATAAATACAGAATTCTGACAATAATTGGTTGTAAATCAGATAAAATAGCCTTAGTTTGCAATACATATTTCCCAATGATCTTATTTTCACAATCTATCCCGAATTCTGGGCAGCATATTCTGCTTTTGGGTAGCACAAACAACAAACTTTTATTAGTTAGTTCACAAAGCATTAATCTATCATTGAAATGGTTCGATAGAACAGAACAATTTCAATGTTCTGCTCACTGCAACCTTTTTAGGTGCCAAGGAGAGGATAAGGAGGTTTTGCGTTCTTGTACTTTACTGTAGACTTAGATATGTTCAATCTAATACAATCTATTATCTACTCTCATATCCTTCTTGATTTACTGTAATTAGATCAGTGCATATTGCAATATCAATCGGCAGTATATTATTAACAAGCAAACTGATCTGCTGATAATAATCCACACAATGGCATGTAAAACATTTAGGTGTTAGGACGTGGTAGTACAGTGATTTATATTTGTAGTGTAGTGAAGTACTTTACCTGCTCTGCGGCTTTTAGGAATTTCTTCTCATGAAATGTTTTTGTATTTGTAATTCATTTACGAAATAGGTTCATTACTTAGGTAGAAAGTTTATTTAATATTACTGTACGGTAATATAAACATTCTGAAAGCGAGTAAAATACTTTAAATTATTGTTTTTTAAAATGTTCTTTCTTGGCCAAACTTCAGTGAGCGGTAGTGTATGTCGAGTACTTTTACATAGAGCACAGTTCATTCATTCTCAGTAGGTCTTCATACTACGCGCTTGCAACTTGATATACTTCTTAACGTGGCAAGATTATTTAAATGCATGTATAAATTAAGAAAGAAATCAAGGATATTTGCAAAATTTTAGATATATAGGTTCGTTAACAATGCAACATCTTCGTAAAAACTTTTCTTCGTCCTTTAACTTATCTGATTGAGTTGGATTTTGACAGTTACAATTGCTCTCTGATAGTTGTCAAACTGTAAGGTAGGTATTTAACATAATTTTGTTGTAATTATTATAATATTTCTAGCTGTTTTCGAATAGTAAAAACTCTAGTGTTTACAATTTCATTCAATTTCATTTATGTCAAAATCTTTTTTGCAGGTGTAAAATAACAAAATGGATGGTTATTTACTCTAATATTTAATTGTTTTGATGTTTGATAGTTTGAATTGTAACTGCTGAAGTATTTTTTATACTTCCAGATTGGTTAGTTATTTTTCAGCTGTCATTGACAAGTAAACAGTAATGATGTTAACGTTAATGATTTTTACAGAAATCTCTATGTAGTTAAAATATTAAGTCAATTGCAGAGTACTCAGTTTATACAAGCTGAGGAATATCAAGAAGACATCCTTGAAATATAAAAAAAAACGTTTCGGTAGCTAATAATTTCATGTCAGAAAATGAATGACAAATGTTTTTACTGTCAATAAAAGAATGTATTTTATAAACAATCGAAGTGCCATTTTCAAAACGTGTAGCTAGTTTTGTTTAATACTTATTTATTTTCCGTTATCTTGCTTTCTCCTGATAAAAGACGCTTTACATTTTTGACATTCTCAATAGTCTTTTTTTCACTTTTATACAACGCCCTACATCTCTAAAACTTTGTTTAATTGTTACAGCTGCAGATTCCTCTTAAAATACTCGAATCATAACTCGGCTTTGTTGATTTGTACCTTTCTAGTATCAATCTAGTATCAAAGTCTTTTGGAACACGTGTAATGCCCCAAAATCCATGATTTCCCATGTTAATTATTTTAAATGGCTGTTGTTGTTTTGTAGATTTAATTGCATTGTTCAAGTCTTGAGGAATCATAGCTTTCATTACTGTTTTTCTGTTTTGGATAAAGGCAAAGTCACGATCACCAATCATAAAACTGTGGGTATTTATTACGAATTTGTGTTCGATAACCTCAAAATCACCACACACTTGTCGATCCAAATACATAACTCTTTGTGTGTAATTTCTTCGGCAGTGTTTAGAAAGTATAGTAGACAGGAAATAATTTCGGTTTTTCTTCCACCAGACATCGTTTCATTTTAAATAGACATATATCTTGAATTTGTGTTGTCGAAGTGGATTTCAAGGTTATAATAACTTAGCAGGACAGAGTGAAACATATCGCTGTGAGTAAGTGTTGGAATAAACAGTACCTGCTGTAGGATCATAAATAAGCAGCAAATTGCATCTTGCTTCATAAGATTTAAAGCTGCTTCACATCTACGATAGTGTACTTCAAGTTGCTTCTTTGCTTCAGCAGTCAAGGAATTTGACTTTCACTTTGCAGGAGAGTTTGTCACGTACACGCTTCTAGGTGCATGAATTTCAAGTTTGAGAAGTCTTGTTTGAAAACTTGACAATAAAATTTGTAAAACTTTTAAATAGTCTATGAATACTAAGCTTAGGGCTTAAATATTTTCTGAAGATGCGTAAACTTGAGTAGTGATTTTCAATTTTAGATATGGTGGAAATGTGTTTTGCTACCAATTTTCGATCATCTAGGTATATATATAATATTTCCTTGATTTGTTACAAGTTTGTTTGTCAGTACAGACAGTTTCCACTCACTTTCTGTTTATTTATTATTGTTTGAAGTTGCATCTTTGTTAATCATATCACGCAATGCCTTTTTACTAGGCTAATAGGTACTAATAAGGTTCATAAGATATGTGTCTTGAACTTTTGCAAGAAAAGTAACGTTTACATGACATCTACAAGAGTATTAAACATTAGACGAAATACAATATTGCAAAAGGAAATTTCACCTAAATTCTCTTTTTGGTTCTGCCTTTCCTTTATATTACGTTGCTCGTAGTGCCAACTTGCTACTCCTAATTTATGTTCTTCCTCCCTTAGATGATCTTTCCCCTGGTTTATGTTGGAAGTGCCGACGGAAGATAGTAGACAGGGATAGTTTTGAAATGGCAATTCGAATGTTTTAAAAGAAAATATTATGGAAATTACAAAAAGTGCTGCCTAGCTATTACGACTGGTTATACATTACTGGTATATATATTGAGCGCGTTGAAATCTGATTTTTTTTTGGAGTTGGCATATTTGAACCGGTCACTCTTCAATTGCATAAATGAGCAAAATCAATCATGCAATTTATATTAAAAAACATCTGAATATTTGAACCATACTCTGCTTCAAGAAATATCTATGCGTCTTACACGTTATATTTATATTGCTTCGTAATTCATTAAAGCTAAATACCAATTTACTACTTTCCTTTTAGATAAGGACGAACTGGTAGCTTTTATTTACTTCAGTGTCGTATTCTTATGTTACGTTGTATCTGTCTTGCAATATCGGAATCAGCGTATAAACACCGAAACACAAATCACCCTTGAGACTAAATGAACTGACACTCATGTTATTTATAGCATCTACGATCATGTTATATGAAGCTGAAAATGAGCAATTGCGCAACAAAACGAACCCCGTAGTAACTGCCGAGTCCGGAATCGTGTTGCGACAAGTGCGGCAGCGACTGCGATCGGGAGAAGGCGTGCTGCTGCCTGCGAGGAGGCTGGTCATCGCTCGAGAACTCTTCGGAGGTCGGCATTCCGCTGTCTTCGCACTACGTTGGCATCTCATCCTCACATCTCAGCGATTTACGTTTTAATTAAGGACTGAATGTCTGGTGTTGAGTGCGTCCGCATGGAAATCATTTTGGCTTGCCTTCCTTGTAGCAAGCATACGTGCTCTGATATCAAAGGAAAAAATACTATTGTTGGAAAATGGAAATATTTATTTTAAGTTTATGAGATCCAATGTATATAATTTTGCGTTAGTATTGATGTACTGATTTACGTACATATATAAATTTATTAAATAATCAAAGTTTCAGAAAAACAGCTCAGATTAAATAAGTTATCAATCACTGTATTTTTTTTTATTTAGTGCTTTAGTATCTGCTAAATAGTAACTATAAAGGGTTAGATCAGTTCATGACATCTGTCTCTAGTGAGGGCATTGGCCCAAATTGTATTTAAAACAATGAAAATGGTTAATGATAGTTCAATTACTATTGGGTATTATTATTACCAAGTTGACAAGTTGGTGGTATATACAGTCTCTTTCAAAAGTAATGTCTGCCACCATCTTATAATAAATGTTATAACAGCTCATGCAAAATTGGCGCATAAAATTCAGTTGATTTTTTTTTGTTTGAAAAAGTACAGGCAAGCTCAGTATTTACAAAATTTCATATGTTCGTGGAAATACAGTTTTGATGTAATAGACTGTAGATACAAGTAACACGCTAAGAAGCGAAAACTCCTATAGCATCAATGGGTTCGCCTCGAAAAGCAACTCAGTTATAGCGCTCTCGACTTGCTTGTATCCGAACAAAGAAATCTACAACTTGGTTGAGAGTTAATTTGGTTATTCCGAGATCATCCAATCGATCGATTCCAAAGCAAATCCACCTCTCCCTGACTCAGCTTGTTTCTGCTCATAAAGACAGTATCTCATGTCGGCAAGTTCATTCTAGTAGGAGCAATGCCTGAAAGTGAGTTCAGATCTGAGACAAGTTTTGATGCTGCCGTACAAACTCCCACACGTTGGTTCTGGACCTGTAAATAGTCGTTTGCTGCAATTCTTATAACGTTGTGATGTTTCGCTAATTATTTGAGCTTCCTGTGCACCCCAGTACCACTTTGGAACCAAAGTTGATAGCTTGCAGTGCTTTGAAGGCAGCTTGGTTGTAAAATTTATACCGATCCATTTGGAGATTATTTAAAATGCTCTCTACGTAGCTCTAAATGGAGATTATTTCGGTTTGGAAGATGGAAGAGGAACCCCCAAGTTGACTGCTTCGCTATCAGGTCCTCCGTCTTTCCAAATTCCAATTCCCGTACCCTTCGGCGTTTTAGAAGCATCCAAAACCAGGGAAAAAATTCTCGCCTCGATTTGCAAACGAAGGCTTTTGCAGTCTCACTGCTGGAGATTTGGACATTGTATCCCTCAGTGAAGTTGAAAAGGGGCGAGATCTTATCCGCCCTTATGGACAGCGGCACCGTCTTTTTGAAGTAGTTAAAGATGCCAGTAAGGTCTCCTATTTTGCATGTACACCTATTTTGGGCCCTAGGACTTTATTTAACAAAATCAGTACTATCTTGAGATTCTATCTAATGTAATTTTTTTTAATTTAGAATTTTTTGTGTATTAACTTGTAATGTTTCAGATTCATAATGATTTTCGCCGTAATATAATCAGATTGTTTTCCCATCATATTTGGAACTTTTCGTTTCGTTCGTATTGTTGGAAATATCCTGAGTTATTCTTTAGTAGGTCAGGTTTACTAATTCAACCAATTTGATATCATTTGCGAACTTCAATTATATTCAAGATTTGCCCATGAAATTTAATACGATGACGTTTTCGCTTTTGAGAGTGAAATAGCGCAGCAACCACAGACTATATAATTTTCTGTTGCTTTTTTTATTTAAAATTATTCGAACAGTTATCGATTCACGGCATATAGATTATTTCCACGTATTCATTATCTATAATTATATTCTCATACATTCAATATTCGATTGAATAACGGTTAAATATCATCATTTTTCATTCGGCTTGACATAAAAATTTATGCGATTTCTCTAAAACGCTGTAAGCTAATGTTGTACCTATTATGAGATACACAAGAAATATTTTAAGTATTTGTGAGTTGTTTTATTACAATTTAGTGTATACTGTACACATAGTGTAATTACAGATACATACTTTATTAAAAATATGATGTACTTGAGATATTATTTAATTAAGTTGCTGCTAATTGCAAAGATTGATTTTGCAATACCTACATTACAAACTCCCGTACAAGTTTTTTTCCTAATTTGGTTATGGAAAAGCTTGAAACCACAATTTTAAACCAAATTAATTTAGAAATACCGGTTTTTAAAAGATATGTCGATGATTGCTTTCTAATAGTATCTCCCAATCTGGAAAACCACAAAATATTTACCGATTGGTTTATCAAACCCATAAATTAGGTAGATATCTTAACTACTATTCCAACACCTCCATAAAATATAAGATCAGTACTATCAACAATTTGGTTGATCGTGCTTACTCCTTTTTAGAACCAGAAAATCTCCAACAAAACATTTGCAAAATTAAAGACATTCTCACCAAAAATAGTTACCCTTATCATTTCTCTAACAAATACATTAATAAAAGACTGAACCATAATTCATCTCAGAAAAACATTTTTCAAACACAAAACAACAATAAAAAACAACAATATATCAGCTTACCTTATATAAAAAATCTCTCCGAAAATTAAAAAAAAAACTACTGACATCATACAACTTTTGCATTTCCGATAAACCAAATTACTCCAACCAATCCTTTTTCACCAAAACTAAAAACCTTATTAATCAAAATAAACAAACAGATCTAATTTACCAAATTAATTGTAAAAATTGTGATGGTACTTATATTGGGCAAACAAAACAACACCCAGATAAAAGAATATACGCACATCGTTACAATACTAGAATACACATTCATAATTCAACAGCACTAACTAAACACGCTTTAGATAATGGTCACAACTTTCATTACGATAATGTCACCATTTTTTGTTTATTCTGGAATCGAATTCGTTTGCTTGCACCTTATATATATTATGTTTAATACGAAATAATATATGTATGTATGTACAACAAATTACACACCTACGGTTTTTTAAAATCTGTTTTTAAAATGTGATTTATTCAAGTAAATATATCAGACAAACTTGCATGTATTCTTTACATGTAAATAACCCCAGGGACAACTCAGTTGGTATAACAACATATGGCTTTCACTATGAAATAATTAGAGCCTTTTCTTCCAATAAGGATGCTGCAAAGACAAAATAATGATCTCTATATTCGAAAAATGTTTTTGATGGATGTTGTTTCACCATAAATTATCTGGTAGGAGGTTCAAAGAATTGTTAAGATGTTTTAGCTGTTATACTGAAGAAATTGATTCTCCCAATAAATTACAGAGAATTATTATATTGCAAAAAAAAACTATTGGCAAACTTGAAACCTAAATTTTTTTTCAGAGCAGCTATGAATTCCTATGTCTATTTCGCGGTAGATTGAATTTACGGCAGTACATAGAAAGCAAGAAAACCATTATGATATGTATGTTTTGAATATGGGAATTTACAAAGATAAATCGAAAGTGAGTGAAGGGTTATCAAAACTCGAAACTCTGGTATTTTCTCTTATGTAACCTTACTTAGATACTGGGCATGCACGAAAGTAGCAAAATGTAGGGCAAGATTACTGAATATCCCAGACCAAATCTGATTCACCACTCTCCTGATAGTATTTCCGATAAAAATTCCCTGACAAATGATTTCACATGAGCTGTCGACTATGTTTGTAAAAGAATAAAAGGAAATGCATCAGTTTATCTGTGCAAAACCTATTCAACTAAACCACTTTTATGCATTATTTTTAAGTTTCATGAGTATGGATTCAAATCGTATTTACTTAAATCTTTAGAAGTTTTTTGTATTTAATGATTATTGGATATACTGCAAGGCGTTGATTTTAGACCAGTATTAGTTATTTTGTATCTGTAATTTATTAACATAGATTTCCATTTCGTAAAGTAAATTATATGGTCAATAAAAATTTGAGCTTTCCATTGGGTTTTAATTGATAATTTTTTAAACTATTGTCTTTTAAAAACGTATTTTCATGGATTGGAACGATACAGTCTATGTATCTATTTTGCTTCAATTTTTACTGGTAGCCTGGTAAAAAGTAAGAAGTTGCCGTCAAATGCAGATATTTTTTAGGGCATTTAATACATCTCAATTGATTGCTATTTTCATATCTAATTTTAATAAAGAATTATTTTTGTTTAAAGTTGCAAAAATAGAAAATAAGTGATGGTTGCTATGATTCTTTTGTATCTGAAGTTAAAAGAAAACTGAGGATTTGAAATATGTTTGCGAAAATATCATTTACTTTGAATAGCGTATTGTAGACAATCTATTTTCTGACGACAAATGTATTCAAGCAATGGTTGTATCATTAAATTGTGTACCCTCTATCCAATTTGTGCCTCAAGGGATCAAACTAAATTATTGCACATTTCTATAAATGTCTTTTATATAAGATCTCTTATTCACAAGATATGGTTCTTTTCTAAAGAATCTTGATTTCCTACAACGCTAGTACCTCTGGCATGCAAAACCTGCCGTGCAATCTAGATAAATTATTCGAATAACGAGCAAAATCTGTGGAACTATTTCATTAGTTTCTGGACGACATAAATTAACAGCATGTTCAAGATTTTGAGGAGCCTAAATACCATTGAATCGGTGATATTGAGTGAGATGTTTTTCGAACTCATATAACCAACCAAAAAATTGCACAATGACTTGCACAAAACGTCATAATCATATTTGCTTTCTTTAGGCCTTCTCATTTAATCATTTTTGATTTTTTAGAATCATTGATTCATTTCACAAATTTCAAGGTTTGATATTAAAGTTTAGTTTCAAACAAAAAAATTCTGTATGCTTGTTTCTTTAATCCATATTGTTACATTTGCTAATCTGAATATTTCCTATTTAGTTAATTTGAATTAGCAAGGATGTACCTTAAAATCGTAATGTTATGCAATATTGGATAATGATAGCAGCATCTGTAGTAGTAATAATACACAGATAAGAAATTTTAAGGAAGGATACTTTGCAAATGCTTTTTTATTTGAAGCAATTGAAATGCAGTAACTTACTTTTTTTTGAATAGGATTTCTATATTCTTATGCGTAATCATACTTATGTTACACAATGATATGTATAACATGTGTGGGTCGTAATTTACTTCGTTTCACGGTTATAAATTTTATTCTATGTGATTGTCAACTCTCATTTTCGTTTATAAGTCCTTGATTCAGCATAAAGAATTAAAATGTAGGAAATCAGAAACGGTTATTTATTGGATATAATATAATGAGCTGTCTTATTCAATAATTTATATATATTCTCGAAGAGAAGCTATGAAAATATACCAAATTAAATTAGGAACAGATAAAATTAGTTATGTACTAAGTTAACACGAAAGAAACCTAAATCCACCTACCATTACTGATGAAATTAATTTACTGCTAATTTAAAATTCGAGATACCTAAATCGCATCGAAATATTTATGTTGAACCAGTTGTATTTTAATTGCTGCCATTAATCAATATTAAAAACCAAAGCTTTCAAAATTTCAGCTCGAATAAATTGCTATAATAAAACTATGTCTTTACATCTCTACGAAGTTACTGTGTTCTCGTGATTCATTCCAAGATTATCATTGATCCTGCTGTCGTAAAAATAAATTTAATAGTAAGGGTCTTCCGTCACTTCATTGCAAAACTCTGAAATTATAGCGGTCTTCGCAGAAAAAATCCCTGGTAATTTATTTTTTTACTTTAGAAGCCGTCGAGAAAATTTACACGCCCAGAAGAAGGTCAAATTAACGAGCCATAATTCTTTTTTAAATATTTCACACGTACCTTTCGGTAAAGTTCTTTATAACCATATTAACGTATACGAGAATGTTATGGTAATTTTTTAATAGTTCAATTCTAGTTGTTACTGAATTCATCGTTTAAATAGCGACGTTAAGTACCTATTGTCTTTGTTGAGCAAGGGAGCTTGAATTTATAGACAGGCTTTCAACTACCAAGCAGGAATGCTTTGTCTACTTTTGGAGATGGCAAATGGTCATTGGCGATTGCTGTATTGTTTTAAAGATATTCGTATTGGTGTAGATAAATATCGCTTCGCATAAAATTTATATAGCTGTATTTAAGAATGTTTGAGATTATTTATTTCTTGTTACATGAGTAGTTAATTGCAATCAGATGTAATACAAATTATAAATAACTGCTACCAATGGAGAATATTACATTTACTCTGTTCAACGACGCAATTTAAAATCTATATTTTTAGTTTTACTGAATTGAAATTCTTAAATGGTACTTCTATGACATTATCCTTTTATTCAATGAACATATCAGCAGCAGAACTTTACAGAAAAATATTTAATATGCTTGATAGAAATACAGTGCCTGTTTAACTAGTTTCTGATATTTTTAAGAAGCAAAGGTAGTATATCAGGTGCAGCAACAGATCTTATAAAAAATGCTTGGTGTAATCATGCCTTCTATATGTGCCATAACTGAAATTTTGATATAGACTCAGTTGTCGTTCAATAGAATAGATTCAGTTTAATAGAATGCAGCATGAATTTAGTGACAACTTGACTATTTGGTGTGACACTTTACACCGGTGCAGAGACTTTGCACTAACTAGCTGCATAAAGCAGAGTATTTCAGATTTTTTTGTAAATATTAATTTGTTGGGGATGTAATAACATGAAAGATGTATACATTTTTTTCAACTCACGTTCAAGATATTTTGTGACAATTCAATCCCGGTCTTCTTTATAGAAACTGGTATTATAACCTGATAATTGAAGAGCTAGCTGCAAAAACTACCCTCACGAATGTTAAATTTTGCGTTGATTTATGTTTCCATAAGATTGCTTTAGAGATTGGTGCATAAACAAGACAGATTCGCAGCTCAATACGACTGTAATACATGGAAAGTATCTCTGTCTTAGTCCGTTTCGGTACAAAAACTAGGTAGCTTCTAGAGTCACCTGGTTCTTGCATCGTAAATATGTAGGGTGCAGTGGCGTAATTTAATCTACTTAATGTCAAATCAGCGTGCAGGTGTTCGAACAAAATAGAGTGTGGTAGTAAACCTGGTGAATTTTTCGAGGATTGGCTAACAGAATGTATTCTATAAACGGAAACAGAATCATTTCCATAAACGAATTTATAAACAATAATGATTTTGACGTTTCCAAAGCTGGTGCTAGCAGGGTAAGTAGCTATCTGCTGAATACTACTTGCCAATATCTAAATCGAAAGAACGATGTGACCTCTAGAATATATTGAAAGGAAATGTTATAAAAATGAAGCGTACGTGAGACAAAAATATTTATACTATAGGGGGAAGTCCCCGAAAGAAGAACATTTAATGAACTTGGAAATAAAGATCTTCAATATGGTCGTCTTGCAGATTTGATAAGTGTAAAGATGGTAAAAAGTAGAAGGTCAAAGAAAGGAGGTGGTATTCTGTGAGCCCAATTTTATTCCTATAAAATACACAATAGACATATTATAGAGCATATTTACCAATTGGGTGGAAAGGATCGGTACCCGCACCAACAGATAGCAAATGTAGAAACATAGGTCATTTTCCGCGCAGAAAATTTCACTGAAGCGACAAAAATAATCAGCTTCGCATAATGGAAGAACAAGAATTCAAATCTTACGCTACCTATGGTCTGCTAGAATTTTTGTGTATAAAATTTTAGTCTAAGCGTTGGACATACAAGATCCGATACGTGCTAAAAATGTGATTTCTATCGAAATATAAGTTCCTAAAAAACTGGCACTTTCTGATTCTAGAGTGGAGGTCATTAATTTTGATTTAGAACATAAGTTATCTATCTATCTATCTATCTAATCAGTTAGGGTTAGACACCTATAGTCCATGCACTTGAGCTGAGTGCTCTTTGTACCAACATAATTTACTTTTCTGGAAACGCTACACCTTTCAAGTTGAGATGTTTTATAAGCGTCAACTATAGATGTTTTCATTTTGTTTGCAATCGTCAAAGTACTTACAAAAATATCTTCTGTATGTACGAGGGCAATCCACAAAGTAACCTCCGTTTATGTGCAGTGCGATAAGTTGTGGGGGTAGCACCACCATTCTAACATCAGTGTGTACAGTGACTCAGTACGCTTCTAGCTGTGCAAGGAGGAATATAGTACAGTCGCGCGTTCTCCTAACTTAACCTAAAAATATGAGTGCCGCAATAGAAAATCCAGCCAAGTGTGAAGTGCGTAGCGTAGTAAGATTTCTTTGTGCGAAAAAACACTCAGCAGCTGAAATTCATCGTGAGTTGTGTGCCGTGTATGGCCCAAACATTATGAGTGAAGGTGTAGTCCGTCAATGGGTACGTTCTTTTAAAAATGGAAGAACTCACGTTCACGACGTAGTCAGGAGTGGTAGGTCAGTGATGACTTACTGAACAGAGTGAATAAAAAAATTCGTGTGGGGCGTCGCTTCACAATCTCGCAACTTTCCGATTCATTTCCTTGAAATTTCTCGGAGTCCTCTACACGAGTTAGTGATAAAAAAAACTAGGCTACCACAAGTTTTGTGCTCGGTGGATACCAAAACTGCTTACCGA
Source organism: Holotrichia oblita (assembly GCA_023690525.1). Lineage (NCBI taxonomy): Eukaryota > Metazoa > Arthropoda > Insecta > Coleoptera > Scarabaeidae > Holotrichia > Holotrichia oblita. The sequence goes on along the minus strand of CM043021.1, from coordinate 71,214,796 downwards.
CGACCACAAAATCAAAAGAATGAGTTCTGCCATAGACTTTCTTTCTCGGTATGACGTTGAAGGAGAAGAGTTTTTGAACAGGATCGTTACTGGAGATGAGACTTGGGTAGCCTCTGTGAATGTTGAAACAAAACAGCAGTCAATGAATTGGGGTCATACAGATTCTCCAAAACCAAAGAAAACCCGTAAAACTTTCTCTGCGAGGAAAATTATGGTTACAGTGTTTTGGGACGTTAAGGGCATCTTGCTCGTTGATTTTATGGAGCGTGATACGACAATCACTCTGCAATGTATTGCGAAACTTTAAAAAGACTACGATGGGCAATCCAAAACAAGCGTCGTGGTCTGCTGGCAGCTGGAGTTGTGTTTGTTCACGACAATGTTCGCCCTCACACAGCCCAAAGAACTTTTGAACTTTTCACCAAGTTCAAATTGCACGTTTTTGATCATCCCCATTACAGTCCGGACTTGGCTTCCAGTGATTTCCACCTGTTCCCATACATGAAGCGGTGGCTTGCATCTCAGCAATTTGCCAATGCCGAAGAGCTTCAAAACGGCGTGACAGGTTGGCTACGTTCGCAGGCGGCAGATTTTTATGCAGAGGGTATTTCAAAAACGGTTAAAAGATATGACAAATGCTTGGATTTTTTTTGGAGATTATGTCGAAAAGTAGAGAAAAGTTATTGTAGTTTTAAGATGTATCTAATACAATTTTTGTATCTTAACTGGTTTAATTTTTATTTCAAATCGGATAATGAACTTACCAGGAACAAAGATCTTAATGAAGTTATCAGTTATTTGCATTATTTGATTAATGCATTTATCAAGCCAGAGGTTAAACGCCTGTAGGTGTTAACAAGCAACCGCGCTGTTCAAGCAAAAGCTTTAATCCAGTTTTGCAAATGTAGATACTACAAAAACGATCTATTAACCTGGAACCTTGAGCTTGGACATAGCTTTTTGTCATGTTGTTGCAGTTTTGCTCTGGTCGAAGAATAGAAAAGGAAGCAGCGACGGGTGATATTGACTGAAGAGTGGACGCAAATGCTTCTAATCCAAGAAGATTAAAATATGATTTTCTATTATAAGATTTTTTAGCTTCCCGTTCAGCCAGTGCCAATACAATAAAATGTTCTGAGAGTTATTATGCTGATGTATATAAAGAGTTCATGACATGATTTCACATGATATTAAAGCCGACAGAAGAAGGCACGACGAACTTGTTTCATTGATCGAAAATAAAATATTGAATGTATCACATTTTGCAAAAAGTCTGCGTGAACGAGTTTTTTCTTTAATGATGTGTTCTGGAGAAAATGTTGAAGAATCTTTATCTATAGACGGCGATGAAACGTAGATAGGTCAATAGCTTAAGTATTTTTTGTTTAGCTATTTTGTAGGAGTGGACGACAAATGATTTGGAAGCCATTTCTATGTTGTCATGTAAGTTGTTGAAGACTTTTTTCTAAATAAATGTGAAAAAACGGTTGGTCTAAATGGTTGTGGGATTAATATAACATCTTTCAATTTAATGTCAATCAGCATACATAATGTTGATTGTTTTTTATTTCTAGTAGTATTTTCAATGCTGAGTTATCTATAGTCACAGCAAAGAAATTTAAATCAAAATATTATCTGATGGTTTACCTTTTGTTTGTATTCTGCGTGTCTACAATTTTTCGTTTCGGTCATCTGAGATGTAACAACATGTATAAAATGAAAACGTATGGAATTGGAAACCCTATCAATGTAAATGCATTAGCGTGGTGAAAGCTTCGTGTCGTTCAGTTGTCTGAGAATCCTTGTAAAGATAAATCAGTGGTTTTTATTCTAATACGTACAATAAATTGAACATTTAATTGAAGATGTATCTTAATAAAGATACAACAGAAACTTATTTGAAACTCTACGGGGGATTTTAAATTATAAATTTACTTTTACAGTTACCAGTTTGTTAAGTTCAGGTCTGTTTACTTATAATAATAGATTGTTGACTAAATTATTGATGAGTTTAACAGAAGCTGGTTTGTATAATGTATTTTATAGAATAACAAAGAGTCTATATATGTAATTCTCAATATAATTTATTACAGAATTTATATTCGAATCTTATATTTTCTTTTCGCTAATTTTTTATTATAGCAATCAGAAAGGATATAAACGTCATTATCTCATATATTAATTGATGCAAAGGTTTTATTCGACATGATCTAAATTCGTATAACAGGTCAACACCACTGTCTATGCGGATATCATAAAGACGTCGACAAGTCGAAATTTTTGGTATACTTCTTCGGTATATCGTCGTCCTCATTGTATATACTGCATCCAACTTAATTGTTTCAATAACAGAAACCACTCAAAACTTCTCTCTTTGCTTGTTAGTCTCTCCGGAACACACACATACATAGACACAATTGTTGAGCTAGCAGTAAAAACCTAGAAAGTGGCGCCACACCGCGAATGCAACAGTGGAATGATTTGTAGTCGAGTCGGCTAGATATAGTATAGTTTGCCGAATCCGTTCCCTCGATTGCTTTCGGTAAATGTCATGGAATGGTTTGCCTTCGTACTTTTGCTCTAATTTAGAGAGAGGAGTCGAGCGACAGTTGCTGAATTAGTCGGGAAGGGTATTTATACGGTTAAATAATTGAAGCTTTCTTCTTGACGTAGATGGAATATTTATTGGTTGATGACTTGGAAGACTTATGAAAATATCTCGATTTGTTTGTAGGTAGATGATATATTGGAGAAGCTCTGCTTCTACATTAGATATATATATTTTTTAACAAGTTAAACGCTATACTAAATTGTTGTCTCTAAAAGATTAACCCACACGTATATTGAGCAAAACAAAACCTCACATAGAACGCACTTCTTTAAAAAGTGTTAATCAAAGTAAAACAAGTAGTTGAGATATGTCGAAAGACCTATGGCAAGTGGTATAAATCCTTAATAGATTCGTTTAACGCAAAACATGTACTTGCAAACTTGACAACGCTGTTGTCCATCCAACCAGTAACTTTATTCGATGTAGATCAATATGTATCTTAGTTGCCTTTCTACGGGTTTTTTAGGAATCAATGGGCAATTTCTAAGGACACTATTTTTTACTGTACCCTATATCCATTTACTTTTAAAGTGCATTAATTTTTTCTCTCGTAATTGTTTGATCATTTACAACAAAATGCCGTAGATTTGCGAAAGGAATCTTCAGGCTTGGGATTTGATCTAACATTTTTTCCTTGATAAATTTCGAAGTTGATGAGGCTAATTAGATATCAAACCCTGTAACTGGTATCTCACTCGTTTCTCTCGAATAAACTTCTTGCATCTATGGTTAAATTTTGGTAAAAGTTTTCGGATATACAACGTTCTATAAATGTTCTTTTTGTCGTGCCAGTAATTGGTTTAAGTTTGTTTATTTTGTCATTTTTATTTATGCTATTATTGTCAGCGAAGAATACGAAGCGATATATTTGTAAAAATGGCTTCTTTGTCATAGATTTACATCCTATAGTATTTTTCATACAGGCAGGCAATGGAACATCTTGCAAGGTTTGACAATCAAAGTGTAATATGCGAATTTTTGTTGGAAACTATTTCATATTAACAATTGTGTTCTTGTGTAAAATCAGATTCAAAATCACCAAAACTTTAAGACATTGCTAATACAATTTTTGCTTGAACCCGCAGTTGACGTGGATTCAAATAATGCAAATTGTATAAGTTTATTGTTTACCGATTTTTCGATTTTGTTGAAAGCCATGAATAATCGTAGCTGATCATTTAAAATATCTAAATCGATTGTATTTCATGGATTCCGACACAATTCGGATGTTCCCGTAAACTGAAACATAAAAATAAATCTACTAAATTTAAATCAGGAGATCTAACTGGCTATATGATAGGTCACTATCTTGCCAGCAACCTATTGCCATACGCATCTGAAAGCAATTGGTTTATTAGTCCAAACTTTTGTCTGTCATGTATATTTCAGTCTCAAGAAACATTGGCTTTTCATACATTATTTACATTACAGTATAATCATTTACCACTACCAGTAACTAATGAATAACGACGAATTTTCGGAATGTGCTTGAGTAGAAACGTAATTAACTTCGAAGCGTAGTTGAAATACGACACAATAAGATGCCAATCAAGTGAGTTAATTGGCGATAAGTTAGTGAGGATTAAAACGGTGGCGATTTGTCTTAAATGTGAAATTGATGCTATAGACATATTATTATTCGATAGTTACAGTTCTTAACGGAATGATTTCATATTTAAATGAATAACACATATTTATTGACAATTTTATAGTATTATTAGAAAATAAAGAATGTAAACTGCAAAGTAAAAGTATAATTGCTGTCATATGCTATATGCTCTGCTGTAATGTACAGTACTCATTAATTGTCACTTATATGTTTGTGTGGTGGTAAAAATGGTACCTGGTAGGATGCAACAATAGACATTGCTTGATGTCCGCATACACATATTTCAGTAAAGGTAGGATCCAGATAAAGAGTTATATAAGATCAAGACAGATTAACGTCCTGAATTCTCGAATTTACCTTCTTTTTCTACCGCTACTCCAAAAAATGGCTTGCTTAGCAATATCGTGAATTGTCCATATTTAAGTACAGGAAATTCGTCGCTTGAGATCTAACACAGGAAGGGAACGACAGGAAATAAACATCAATGCTTTCGTGACGACAGATTTGTACCGGTTTACGGACAGAATCAAATCCATGATAAGAGGTAGAACCGGAATATACGCAATCCTTGGAAAATATTAAGTTGGTAAGTAATGCAGTGGAAAGGCAATGGATGCTGACTGCATCAATTCTCAGGTAGTACAGCAGAGATGTGCTTTGAGAACGGACTACCAATAATAATGCAGTGCTGCAGACTTTTATTAATTCTAAATGAGCATTTTAGTTTCTCCCTAGACATAAAAAAGGCTTTTGATATGGTGTAGTATAAAGGTGCTCTATATAAAATAGATAAATTAAACGTTAACCCAGTTTTGATTGCCATCTTGAGCACATATTTACACCAGAGAGTGCCTAGGGTAAAACTGGGGTGGTGTCTTTCGGCCCCAAGGTTTTTATCCAAGAAGTATCTTGAATAGAACGCATGAGCATTGCCATCTATTTTAACGACATAACCATTATCTTTATCTATTGGGATAAGGAGCTTTTAGCGAGCACTAACGGACACGGCAACCTCCTGTTGGCAGGTTCTAAAGACTTGCTCCATCATCTACGCGATTTACAGGCGCCTCCTTCACAATATAGGGTTAGGAGATCATCGGTCATGTTCAAGGTCGAGATCAAGTTTTATTTTGTCCACCAGGTCATCAATAAATTAAAAGAAATGGAGAGGTATACACTTTGCCAGATACATTTCTATTGGTCCAGAATCGATACTTAATTCGGGTAAAATTACATTATGAAGCAAGGTATTCGACTAGTTGCACAAAAAATTGTGGCACTATTTGACTTATATGGTAATTTAAATTAGGGATAAATGTTTGGCGTCAATCTTACTTCCTTTATTGTTTATTTGGATCAAATAGGATTTTGATATTGTTGAATTTACACTGGAAATCGAAGTATTATATAAATTTTAGGTAGACATACAACTAGTTGATAAAGTTTCTGAAATAAATAGAATATTGGAGGGTAGGTATGTTTGGGACTTAGGTATGTGTGATACATTGCCACTAAATTTGAAACTGTTAAATTTAGCAAGCCAGTATTACCGCCATCATGACCAATCACAGATCAAAGTTTTGTGTTTGAATACGTCGCCGTGTCTGTGAGGTCAACATTTTGATTTTAGACAAAGTAGCAGTAAAGTTTTACGCGTTGGAACATCTTCTTGTTACTAGGAACGACGCTCCCGAAACAATTTAGGTAAGTAAGTTCCAACATTAGCATCTTATTGCGAGAGATTACGTTTATCTAGTTATTTGATATACATAACCTTTAAATTTGAAATCACCTTTTTATATTTACTTGCTTGGTAGGTATGTTAGAGACAGAAGATGGTAGGTACGTTTAGGACTCTCCAAACATACCTACTGTCGCAAAACCGAACTGTCCCAAACATACCTACCGCCTTTTTCAGTATTTTGCTTCCTGTTTCAGACTATATTCTGTCCTTATTTTGTGAATTTGTAATTTCTTTCTTGCAGAGAAGAAAAATCCCGAGCATTTATAAAAAAAGACAGGCACAGAACTAAAACGAAAACCAAGAAAAATAATAAGTGTCGATATTATTTTTCTGATATTGTGGATAACGGAAAATCCATGACAGCTGCAAAAGAATTTGAGATTCTAAAATCAACTCTTGCTAAATATGTGAAAACAAAAAATATTCCAGATAACTCTACTTTTGGTTCTGTACATACAAGCAAGCAGATTTTCACAAAGGCAGAAGAGGACCAATTAGCAAAATATTTAAGTAAAGCCAGCCATATGCATTATGGATTAGATGTAAAGCAAACAAAGGAGCTCGCTTACCAGTTTGCCATCGTTAATAACAAAAGTATGCCAGAAACTTGGCAGACCAATAAAGCAGCTGGGCAATTTTGGCTTATAGGTTTCTTTAACAGGCATCCAAATCATTCATAGAGGAAGCTTGAAACTACCAGTCTCTCGCGGGCTACAAGTTTTAACAGAAAAAATGTATTTGAATTTTTTGAAAAGTTGGAATCATTATATAGACGATACAATTTTGATCCCTCCCAAATATATAACGCAGATGAAACTGCAATAACTACCGTGCAAAGCCCTGGCAAAATAGTGGCAGAAAAGGGCACAAAACAGGTTGGCAAAGTGACTTCTGCAGAGAGAGGGTCTCTAGTCACTGTTTGCTCTGTCGGTAACTCAGTACCGCCTTACTTTATTTTTCCTAGGGTTCACTTCAAGGATTATATGCTCAAAAATGCGCCACATGGATCCACTGGAAGTGTCTCAGGTTGGATGACCTATCTATCCTATATAAAGCATTTTGCTGCAAATGTAAATCCTTTTAAAGAAAAACCTGTGCTTTTAATTTTTGATAATCATGAGAGTCACATTTCAATAGATGATATCAACTTTTCAAAAGAAAATGGTATACATTTACTAACTTTGCCGCCGCACTGCAGCAATAAACTGCAGCTACTAGATGTGTTTGTATTTTATCCATTTAAGCGCTTTTATAACAATGAAGCAGATAAATGGTTGACGAACAACCCTGGAAAAACTATTACTATTTATGAAATTGCTGAACTGGTTGGAAAAGCATATTCCCCGGCCTTTAGTAAATCTAATATTGAAAGTAGTTTTTCCAAAACAGGGATTTATCCATATAACCCAGATGTTTTCACTGACATCGATTATTTGTCTTCATTTGTGACCGACCGCCCATTTCCAAGTATGCTTAATACTGCCAATGATGGTGATAACATTTCCAGTCGTGCTAAAAAAAGGAACACTTGGCAATCGCCGGCTCATCTACGGAACATGATGAAGATACGTGTGCAAAATTTATTTGTCCTGAACTGGTCCGTCCTTTCCCATTAGCAGCCTCCAGGAAGAAGAGAAATGGTGGTCGAAAACCAGGACGCACCACAATGTTGACTGATACGCCAGAAAAAAAATGAGTTGGAAGAAAGAGTTAAGGCAAAAATGATGAAAACTACAAAGAAACAACTATTCAGTGAACGAAGCACTAGCTGTTACGAAGAACAGAAGCAAGTAACCAAGTGAATCTTCTTCATCATCTGATGGCGATAATGTTGTGTATGAAGAAAGTGATCAATCACTGCATGAAGTAGAAGGCGACGATGAGGTGCTGAGTGAGTGTTTCGAGGACAATACGGATAACGCAAAGCAATCTAGGGATTTTAAAATAAATGAATACGTTATTGTAAAATTTTTGATAGACCACCGTTGCTCGTATGTCCATTATATCGGCCAAATTTTGAAAGTTAGACGCGGCATTTCTGACATCTTTTGTTATCCGTTTATTGACGATATTCAAAATATTAATGAAAACGACATTGTAAGACGTGTTTCTATGATTTCAGAACACCGGTGCAACTTCAAATTTCATTTAAGCAATCTTACAGTACCTAATTTAAGATAATTAGTTGTTTATTCACAAGAATGTAATATTGCTTATACTTCTTTGCTACAAATAAATATTTGCCAAATGTAATATAATGCTGTTCTTTAACATACCTACCAGCCATCCCAAACATACCACCATCAGGTACATATGTTTGGGACATATTGCAAAGAAAGCGTAGTTTATTTTTGCTGGCCACAATTACATAAAATTTAATGTGTTTGCCATTTTTACCAGTTGCCAAAAAAAGCAATAAGTAATTTGATAGGTCAAGGTTTGCAATATCATGAAGTTTCGTTGAAAAAATAATTAAATGTTAAAATAGTCCCAAACATACCTACCCTCCCCTACTGCTTCAATTTAAAATGAAATTACATACACGAGGTCCATAATCGTTTAGTTTAAGTAAACGAGTTTCATTCAGTTAATTTTACATTTTATATAATCTTTTATATAGAATTATTAATTAAGATTTAGTATTTGTAGTAAAACTCTACATTTCTTCGACACAAAAGATAGTAAAAATTTTAGACTCAACGGGATTTAAAATTAAGCGTCGTAAAGTTCCTTGCTTTAAAACTTCGCACCGAATAGATTTATGTTGCAGTTTGGATCCGTATTTTCTGTAACGTAGTCGTAAACACTTCATGGCGAATCATTTTCGGCGTCCAACTGATTCAGCGAGATGATGTCTTACTCAGCGGATTCAATTTAAAGCACGAAAACGAAACCAAAATTATCGACCGCGATAAAAAGCGAAAGCTTTTCCCAGAGTGTAATAAATTTCTAAATTAAGTTCGTTTTTATGAAGCGGCAAAATCAAGCATAGAGGTAATTTTCATTTTTCGTACAATGTTAATAGCACATTGTGCTGTATAATTGGAAATGTTCATAAATGATGATTGTTATAATTATGTTATGTTTAATTAATCCCCATCCACTCACATATTTGGAGAATTTAGAGAAATATTAATACATAGATATAATAAGGTATTTATCTATACACAGAGTTTCCCACATCTGGTGTGGATATTTCCAAAAGTGTTTGTATGTTCTTATAATGTACAGGAGCACCTATGTATGTTTGCATTATGTGAACGGGTTAAGTTACTAATCATGAACGTTCTTGTTTATATTTAGAAATACCGGTATGTTAGTTATTGAGGCAATTCTTTTTCTCTGTCAACGTATTAACTACAGATATGGAATATCAGTAATTAAGGTTGAGACCTTCTGCTGACAAGCTCCCTGAAACAGTTTCTTGCGTTTTTTTCTTGATTTTTTTACAAATCCTTTATACAACGATTGTGTTTTTCTCTCGCCATATACGTTATTTCCTATCAATTAACGTCAAAAGATCAAATAAATGATGGATGACTTTTATATGGCTGTGTGTGTTTACGCTCCGATTATATTATCTTTTCGAAATTTTCATCACTTAATTAAAATTGACACAAATTTCACCGCGTATACAGATAACATATTGGACTCATTTTGACAGGGCGAAAAATAACATTCGTTTAGCAGCATTATTAAAGCAGTTACCAATGGAAGTGATTTATAATGTTTGACGTATTACATGGAATTTCCTGTAGCAAGGTGTTAATTGTACATTGCCTGCCGTGCTTTTTTATTCATGCTAGATTAGAAAGTATTGTATCTAATAAGTAATAAGTCAATGTATCTCGTTACATGGCTTGAAGTCATAAGACATGAATTAATATTTCAATCTGTTTGAATATGTATGAAAGCTTTGTTTGCAGCACAGATATGCAAAGAGCGGATTTATTCCTATAATTTTAATATAAGGTACAATATTCTTGCTAACATGATACGTAACAAGATTGCATAGTTACAGTTGATGCATGGTATTGTAAGAAATTAAGATAATGACATAAATAATTATGGACAAGGGTCCATATATGTCGCTGTCAAATAACGCAAGCGATTATGTCGTGTATGGCTTAGTGATTACAAAACGTTTGAGTTATATTATTAGACAGATATTATACTAAATCTCTAATATTTTTTCGAAATAAGTTGCGTGAGTATTTGCACTGCATTTTGATTGAAGAATCACTTTTGGTTCTGATCTTATACTAGCGTATATTGCCTAATTTCCAGCATTTCCTCCAATACATTTTAAAATACATCTTTTAAGCTTATTTCAGCAAAATTATGATTGGGTAGGACCTAATCTTAGGCTTATATTTTCAACGAGTATTATTTCCTTAGGGATAGTTGACCAACATATTTATTTACGTCAACTTACGTCAGAGGTCACATGGGTTTTAATCTTAAATGAAAGCACTGTACTTGCCTGACTAACCTAGAAATTTACAAGATATTCGGAATTAATTCGCCATTAACAGGATTTTTTAAGGCAAGTCTAATTTTTGGATCACATTCCACAAGCCCTCATATAATGTTTTCGTAATTCTTTGATTAAAAGAGGAATTTGTTTGAAATTAAAGGAAGAATTGTAGACCAGAATGTTTTTGTGTAATGTACAGATGTGTGCAAAAAAATAGGACAACTCTTATAAGTATAAATCCCAAGTTTTTATCTGTGTGAACGGATCTGCCATGACATACAGCATAATATTCAGATTGTCATTAATTCAATTGACATTCCATGAGTATAAGACCTTAATTACACAACTTAAATATGTTTGTCCCAGATTTTATTGTACAGCAGTAACGTTTTTCGACATTCGATAGTCGCTTTTGAGCAACCATCTACTATTCTAAAATCTAAAATGGTAATTCATGGTTACCGATGAAAGAGGTCGCCGAATTCGTCGCAACAAAATGCGTGTGATAGACTAAGACTGTTATGCCGTTTGGAAATCATATCCCTGCTAAAGTAGCTGACGTTTTATCACTGGATCTGAAATTTTATTTATCCATTAATATAATTGACGTTGGTATTGGTAAATTGCTTGCTAACAATAATTTAAATAGCAGACATGTGGGTTTGGATAGTATCTACAGACACTAAGAGAAAATCCCAACATACAGTAAAAGCAGTCCACTACGATCACTATTGCTAAACAATATTATACCAATAAAACTAACACACAAGCAATAGTGATACTACGTCAAACGTTTAAAGCAAAAAAAAATCATTGGTAAAAAATCATTGGTCAAATTAACAAAATTTTTTACAGGTAAGATCTCAAGGTATAATTGCAGGAATCACTCTACTACCAAGGGCAATAAAAACATAGCAAGCACTAGATGTGTTCTACGGTGTTTCAGCCTTTCCGGTTTCATCAGCCTCCCTCTAAATGCCAGACCTATCTTCATAGGTTGTCGCTACATATCAAGTTGACGAACAGAGCCACTACTTCCGATCTGGACCAGTAGAGGGAACGAGTTTGGTTTACTGTTAGTCAGGTATTTGAACAGAACCTGATTAGGTTGGAAAGACCGAAACTACACATCATTTTTATTGCTCGACGTTTTCAACATCTAACGGTCTGTCATCCAAAGCTTTATTATACTGCTAAAATACAGAAAACTGAGGTGTCATTTTGTCCTATAGTACCATCAGTTAATTTACCTGTGTATGGTATCTCTGTGTATTGCTCAAATTCTTATGAATATGTTCATAGAACCTACTGAGTGCAACATTAGAGAGATATATTTACTTTTCCAGGTAAATTTTAGAACTTTCAACTTCCACACATGTATGGTAATAGGTTCTGGGAGGTTGTTTCATTAATTATACCCATCAATATTAGCATTCACATTCTTGAAGATTACTAGCAATATATCAACAAGCACGACCCTTACTCCAAAGAAGGGCCCCCTTTTCAGTTCAGTTTTGGTTCATATTGTTATGGATCATGTTCTCTCTGATATTCGAACTTAAGCTTTTGAACTAATTTTTTTTTTAATGTGGTGGGTGCTTAGTTGCAGTGACTCCGTAAGCTATATCGCTTGTCTGGCTATCACTGCAACTCTCGCGGTGTAGTTATGTGTGTGTATATTGTGTTCAATTGGCTTTGTGACTGCATCATATCGCCTTTTATGATGCCGCGCTGTTAATCACTTTGCTCCCTACAGCGAATGGCGATCCGGGATTAAACTCTCTGAAAAAATGTCACTGTCCCTCCAGAGAATTGAACCCGGGCGCCTATCGTCCTATCACAATGATAGTCAGCCGCCTAACCACTGCGGCCATCGACCCGTTAGTTTAATTAAAGAAATTGTAGACGATATCTTAAATGGCCCAAAATAGAGTACTTGCCACTATTGATTATTTCACACCCCACATTTTATAAAATCATAGATCAAAGATAATTAAATAAAATAAAATAGAATAAAATGCGTTTTACATCTTCTATGATGTTTCATCTAATTAAATAAAGTCAAACAGTAGTAATAAATATAGTTTTCGTAAGAATAATTTGTAATATTTTACGATAACGTAACTGACACTAAACTAATAAAATAAAAAGAGAACTTTTCGAAGTTTTTATGGATATCAGTTGACTGCGAAAGTCTCTTAAGAATACTGCCGATGAAAATTTATATAGGAAAACTAAAAGCTCTCAGGCTACCTTATTAATTTCCGATAAAGAAGTGTCAGTGTTCATGTTAGAAAAAGTTTGTTTCTCTCGATATATTAATTCAGGATTAATTTCTACATGAGTTATACATCTACATTAAATAAAACTCGGTCAAAATATTTCGAACTATTGCTTGTAATATTGTCCTGTATAATTTTGATATAACTTTCGGAAATTCAGGAGAAGCTTTTGTCGTACTGTGATACCAATTCGAAAAGTTTTAATATTTGGCAAAGGATCAAATGTATGTGTACTTAGGAATCATGCTGCATTTCGATTTTTGTAGCAATGTGTATTTGCTCTGTATGTTCGAGCTATAATACAAGCTTGTATTCTGTGTTGATATAAGGGTATTAGATTCGCCTGGGTTATTGACCCAAGATACTGTGATAGATCATTTTGTTTTAATTCAGGAGGTAATGAAATATCTATATTTCGTTTATCGGTAAAGAAATTTACAAGACGTTTAATAGTTTCATTCAGTCTAATATATAAGTATGTTAAACATTGTTTCTGTATGTTTATTTATCATTTTTTCATAAGACTATATTTATTAGATGGATGGTTCACAGGAACCGTTGTCAGATTCCTCTTAATTGCTGTGGAATTGAAGAAGAAGTCACAGACAAAAACATGCAAAATCGTTACCGTGCTACGTTTTTTCTAGTTATATTGCATAGTACGTTAAAAATTACAGGCAGCAAGCATTTACATGCTTCTAATTCTCCTTCTAATTGAATGTCATAGTTTATGAGTTATTTTGCTTTTACCTTGTAGTCTCGATTAGGCTATAAAAATTAGGATGGAAAAATAAAGACAAAAGAAGTAATTCCTTCGTAACGATCTAAAATGTTAAACTTAGTAGCTAACTATTGTATGTGTATAGTCGTAGTGGTAAAAGCACCTGGCCACGGGTAGAGCAATATTTACGATCCGAGGTTCGAATCTTGTCAGTGACACTTGTGGCAATGTATCGCTAGATCGGTACTCCTATTGAGCTACCATTCGCTGCGGGGACATAATTACAATCGCAACATTATTTACGGTCAAATACTGTTGTAACAAAGCTATGGAAACATATTTACACATACAATTTTCATAGCAAGAGCTGCGTAGGCTAGTCTTGAGAAGTAATACAGCTTAGGAAGACGCTGCAGTTGCACTCATCACAAAAAAATACAAGATCAGGAAACAGTGTGAATAAGAAGCATTTGCGTGGCACTATTTTTTCTGGCATAAAGAAAATATTCTTTTCTATTCCTAAGTGTAATTAATCAAGTAATATTATAGTATTCATGTTAATAAAGAGGCTCGCCATGCTCTGACTTCTATATTTTCAAATCAAGCTCAACAATCTTACACTATTTATGAGATGTATGTAACAATGTGTTTATCGATACAAAAAAGAACGTTTCAGAGCAGTTAAATTACTGTTAATACATTCATGGAGACATTTTACAAAATTAACGAATCCGCATGGGTCTTCATGGTTGATTGCGTTTATTATATCTCTGAACTATCCAGAATCAAGTGGATCTAATCAAGTGAAACGTATAATCGCCAATTGTACATAATTGAAAACTTTTACAAGCGAATTGATAAAATGTTATTATTAACCCACTTCATCTAGAGATAATGTTAAAACTTTAAGATAAGTAATTTGCATGGAGTTCTGGCTACGAAATCGCGTTTGTTTTGTTCTAGAATCGATGAATTCTAGATGAATTTTCAAGCTAACAATTCACTAGTATCCGAAAAAACTGTATACGGAAGTAAAGTTTCCAGTTAGCTGGGGCGTTTGAATAAATTACCAGTTTGGGATCGAATCGTTTACCTACTTCCTATAATGTAACAACACACCATTTAACACGAAATGGTAAAGTTTTAAAGGAAAGGTTGTTGTAATAATATTGCTGTTATTTGTATTAAATTGTTTCAAATTTCAGTTAAAATATATTTACAGATGATTCTAATCGAGCGTGCAAGCAACAGTACAACTCGTAACGTTTCCTATATTGTATTGATTTGCCATACAATAAAAGAACATGTAGCAGAAATTCGTAAATCACTAAGTACATGCTGCTGATGTTTATATGAGCCCGTGTAACACAGATATATGCTATTTCAGAAGAGAAGTCTGACAGCTTTTATGTAGTAACAAAAAAGATTTACTGAACATTGAGTTTATTTTATATTTTAGTAGAGCTACAAGGATGTACTCTGTTTTGTTTCTGCAAACATAAACCAAGTCTCTAAATTTATATAAAAAAACACGTCAGCCCCTGAAATATCTACAGAAAAGTAACTGCAACTTGATGAGCGAGGTAATTTAGCAACCTTTAATTTATATTTCATATTTCAGGACCTTACTAGAGTCGCTGGCAGTACTAGTACATTAAACGATAATATAGCTAGCAAATTGTACAAAACACCCTAGTTTATTGATATTTCCATATCTGACTATTTTGATCAAATATTATCGTGTTTCTTGTCTGTGACTGAAGACAGATATCTTTAGTAGTACTAAAAAAATCTTTGGCAAAGCTCCAATGTCACGTTGTGCTAATCAAATGGAGAGAGAAATATTGCCTCACAAGTTGAAGAACCAATTACTAGATAATACATTTTTAATTTTTCAAAAAAATTGTTTTACTTTAAGGACACATTCAGGTCTCGTGTGGTATGGGATAGGTACTAGTATTGACAAATCTTAGGTTATATTATTATTATTATCGTACCCTACTCTAGATCTATCTCTTTTCTAGTTCGCCTTAGTTGCTCTAAATGACCGGTATACTACACCATTATGATGTTGTCAAATCCCGGAACCATTGTAAATAGAAACTCCGTCTGTGGAAGCCTTCGATATCATTTAAGAGCAACCCAATTTAGAAAAATTTATATCAAGATATGGATATAAGTAAAGATGATATAAAAGAAAATAATGTAAATGATGATGAAGATCGATTAGAAAAAAGATATCTCCCCGATATAAAATCATCAGTTGGAAAGATGGAGACAGTTTTTTTCTGATACAACAATGAATGTAATTGTAGAATGTCCAAACAAATATATACAAGCAAACAGTATTCACTACCAACTACCAACAGGAAAGAGATGCTAAAGAGACAGATATTGGACTGCTGTATTTAGCAGGTGGTTCAAAATCTAGCAGTGCGAATTTAGATTAAATGTGGAACAAAAATGGTACAGAGGTAGTATTTACACGCACTATGTCTGAAATCTGATTTCGTTTCCTTGTACAACATTTACACGTTGATGATTTAATTACATGTGTCAATTTGGTACCAGTTAAAAACGTCACTGTTGATGTAAACTTTGCGCATTCCACGGTAGGTGAAGATATAGTTAGTAAGCATGTCAAATACATACAAATATTTGAATTAGTGGATTCCAACACATTATCATCATCAATCAATCAATTTAGTATATTCATCAAAGCAAGTCGTGGAACGACTATGTGAACTTATGAAAGGGGTGGTAGAAATGTTAGAATAAATAACACTTACAGTATACAAGTTTGCGAATTAATTTCAGTTTGATTAATAGGCATAGTAGCAGGAGATTCCCTACCGTTTGTTCGTCTTTCAGGTCATCCAACATAATCTACTGTTTGATTTCTGAACAGAAGAAGAAATATTGCGAAGTAAATAGTGCGGAAAAATGTTTTATTAATGCCAAGTTTTCACTTCAACGACTAAATCAAGGAAACTAAAAATACACCAGATATAATTACATATGGATTACAATTTGACTAAGGTGGTCTATATTTGTGTTTCATTCCAGGTTGAATATTGCAGCAATGAATATGGTATCATGCATTCGACGAACAACTGCACGTGGAAGAAATATCTTTACTTAACTGAAGGTCACTTCAGTCATAACTGGGATATTCCAAATACAATGAACTGTCGAATCAGGAAAATTTTGATATTACGAACCACTGCACGGCTTCCAACTAGTAAAGAAACATAGATCAATACGGTTTTCATGTGCAAAATGCCAAATATTCTTATGTTTAGAGCATTTATTAAATATTAGTTACGACTGGTCCATACTGAAAATACAATCGAATATTTTGTCCTTTTTAAAATATTATTTGTTTTTAATTGAACTATTAACTTAGTTATTTCTTCTTTTCTGCGCACCGTGTGTATGAAATTAGTTTCTGGCATTGGCGTTTTGAAGAGCCACTGTTGTTCAACATTTGATCAAAAAATATATTTGTTTTTCTTGTTAATTGACACAATCAGAAAATTCCTCTAGCCCCATGCTTGTGCAATCGCCATTATTTTAGATGTGTAGATGCATCAGTAGATTCAGTTATCTCTCTTAGCAACGAAGTTATTTAACGCGTACCAGGTGGACACATCATCAGATAACACCATATATGATTTACAAAAATGAAGAAAAACATAAAAATTGATCACATATATTTTTTTTTGTTTTATCAAGAGAGAATTATTAAAAGCAATCTTTTATAGAATAATGATATATTGTGGCACATAATACTATTTTCTTATCAACGTTGAAACCGTCTTCCATCAAGACAATAATATCCATGTATCCATAAGCTATATCTGCCGTAGATAAATTTGCTGCAATTCATTTAATCCCACGCAAGAAAACAAAATTTCTACGAGTGATGTCGGTATCTTAGTAGCAATAATTCAAGTTCCAAACGAACGCAGTTTCTGTGCCAAGCAATCTTCTTTATAAATATTAATTTATTCTAACTGCGTTTGTTTCTGTAACAGTAGTTGCACCCCTCCTTAATTATCATATATTCTTGAGTTTGATAAATATATTTCGTATTTTGCATAGGACGGTATAAATATTACTTTAAAGACAGATAAGAATGTCTGTGACATCTCTTAAGACTTTATCTGAAAATAAATTCCATTTTGCCCGTATTCTATTTCCGTTCCTGCATTGATTTAAGAAAAATATGTTCTCTAAATCGAGGAAATTGTAGGAGTATTATTCGTACTGTCACGACAGTCTTTCTGAACCGTACAAGACCATGTTGAATACGCCTCTTTACTTAATTAAAATAGGAAAAAAGAAAGAATAAAAAAGAAACTAAACCTTAAATACGAAAAAAGAAACACATGGATAAAGGAAAACGATCAGCAATGAATTCCAACTGCCATATTTATTACACGCCAGAGGAAAAACTTGAATTACTTACGTTCAATGTGTACACCTTTCGGTTGGTGTACGTTCACGAAAGTCATTGTATGAGATATGTATAAGAACACGGAGGTACAAACATCAATCTTTATAATTGACACACGTCTAGGTATTCTTTGGACAAGTATGTATAGGTACTTGTTAATAACGAGTAGTAATAAATTATGAAATATGCATTATACTCGATAGAAAGTGGACATTTAATAAAGTCACTTTGAAACAAAAAAATGCGTAGAACGTTTTAAATCAACTTGAGAGCCATTCATCAATGTTTCGTACGAAATATAGATCAAGACATGTGGGAGTAAAAAGAAATATGTATTTTCGACATGTGTGGTATGCTATACGCCTTATTATAATCGAAAACTGTGATATGTTACTACTAAATATTTCATGCAGTCATATAGACATTTTATGCAATCACTGGAAAAACCAAACAACTTTTGTAGGTCTCCAGAATGTAAATTTTTATGGAATTTAGTTTTTATTTTTTATATTTCGTATCAAAGTAAAAATAATACAACGCCTGTGTGATAAAAACAAAACCAGGTATATCAAACTAAAGATAAGTATGATTATGATAGCAGCACCTAGAAGGATTTATAGGTAATTTTCCTCATCATTCCATCATTCATTCCTCTATAGTTTATATTTACCATCTAAAAGTCTGTGGTATTCTGAAAGTCTGCTTAGAATAGAAATAACCAATATTTAAATGAAAGCACCGCTATGTCACATTGACAACCAGCTAGCATCAGCAAGACGTGCAGTCCTGTAGCTTCAACCAAAGGAGCTTTATAACCTTAAGTTGGATTAGTTCAAGTAGACATTTGTGAACTCTACACAATATGAAGTCTAAATAAATGGCCCGAAATTCTAAGCTTTTTAGGGCATAGAGAATCTGTGGTGTAGTGTTGGTAAGACCCCATAATACAGCATTATAGCATGAATGTGGTTGCTTTCTGTTGTTCTATACACGACATCTAACCATAGTAGTCTTATATCACCCAGTTTATACACAAAAACAATCCAATCTTGTCCAAATTTGTAAGATTTAATCAGCGTCGGCAAAAACTGCTTAGGAGAGCAAATTATTGTTGTGCTATTTTCAGGAGTAGATGTTTAATTCGCCAATCGTTTTCAAGACTACATGGTTGAAATAAAAAAGAAACTTCTTCTTTGTTTCAAGTTTTTGAAATTCTTTTATAAAGCAGTATACATAGTTATCAGCTACGCTGATTAACAATTAACAAAAAGGTGTAGATTCAAACGCTCACTAAGAATCCATTTTCAAATTTTACTTGTCATGCTTCATTTGTTTAACATTGAAGAAAAACTGAAATCTCCTAATTTCTTTTATTTGCCGTAACTTTTTTGTTACTTGAGATATTAAGATGCGGCTTGAAGCAGTTCAAATTGTAATCTAAATATTTTTATTGACGCTTAATAAAACAAATTTCTTTTGCGCAAATTTTCAGTAATCTGACCTAACCTCAAAATTTTAAATTCGAATCGTGCAATTTTTCTGACTCTTTTAAAAGGATAGTTTTTTTCTGAATACAATCATGTATCGCATGATATGGAAATTTTGTCAAAATTTGGAAAATTAAGTTTATTCTGATTACGGGGAGACATCACAACTTTTTGTTTATCGCGTTATCTGTGAAAACAACACGGTTGTGATGATACGAACCTGTCAAAAGTGTCAATGTTATTAGTTCAATTTATAACGGATAATTTAAAAAAATACGATGTATTTTGTAATATATCATAAGTTTGAAAAGCGTAAAACTAACATTTAATAACACAAATTTTATCTGTGCTTATTATTAATAACCTAATCTCACCTCAAAATTTTTTCCTTCAAATAGAAAAAGTTACCCATCTTGTCCTTAGCAAATTCAGGCACCCTGTATATATTAGAATAGTTTGGTCTAAACTTTCTGTTACACTTGTATAACATGAAATAATTGTAATAAAATGTATGGGTTTTAGACAAATCTCAAAACTGTAATAAAACTGAACAAAAATAAAAGAATGAAGCAACCAATATGATTTCCGTTTATTAGTATAATACACTAAAAAAAGGAAAATAATAGATTTTAGGAATTTTTTGTAAAAAAAAAAAAAAAATCCTTACAAAAATGGCCTTACGGATAATATTATAAAATGTTTTAAATCATTCCCCAAATTAAAAATTGCTAAATATAATACTGTTACAATAGGAGATATTTTTACTAAAACCAAAGACAAAACACCTTTTCTTTCCAACAGCAATGTTATCTATAACGTCCCTTGCATTGATTGTCAAGGCAAGTACATTGGTCAAACTTCACAGTCATTGAAATATAGATTAATACAGCATAAAAGTGATAGCCATATTGGCAAAAGGTCCTGTGCTTTAGCTCAGCATACCCAGGATCTTGGCCATTCATTTAATTATAATGGTACTAGGATTTTACGGAAGGAGACAAGTTATAGAAAGAGGTTGTTTTTGGAAATTATACATATAAATCAAACTAACAATTCTATTAATTTCAAATCAGATACCAACGAACTCTCAGTCATTTATTCCAATATTTTGGATAAGTCATAATTGTTGCGGTGGTTGTACTTTTTGGCTGCACTTGGTAAGCTGTTGTATCTTTCTCACTTTAACATTAACAAATATAAAAAAAAATTTTCTGTTGGTCTTTTTCATTAGATATATCTAAATATTATACATATTTTAAATCATTTTATCCTGTTACAATTTTAAAATGTAACGCATTTTCGCAATTGTCCGTTGTCTAGTTTTAATTAAATAATATTTAAAAAAAAACTCATTAATGTCATTTTAATTTATACAAAGATGAAATCAGAATTACTACATTAATGAATCAATTGTAAGTATATTAGTTCTTAAGTGATCTTTCTTGTTCATCCAGTGTTTGATCGTTGTTTTTCTTGTAGTTAACTCTTTACCTCCTGATGAAGTCATAAATAAATGACGAAATATTGAGGAAAATAAAGAAACTTTGGTTTTCATTTAATACAGACCGCTTACCCGTTAATTGCAACCTTTTTCCTAACGTAGTACGGTCGTGTACTTCCGATAGCTGTTATATATTTATATATATATTCTTTAGCTAAATTGCCAGATAATGATATATTCAGTGAAAGGGCGAGGAGGGAGGGAGAGGGGGGGGAAGGCGTACAACAAGGGCTCCAAAGGTCATTCAAAAACGTAGCAAAAAGAATTCTCGTACAATTGGAATTTATGTGTCGTAGACTAAATATTCCCTTAATATATCAAAAATTTTGTAAGTACTAATTACTAGGTAGTAACTGCTTAAAATAATGACAAAAAGAACTAATTAAATCTAAGAGAAGAAGAGGTCAAAATAACATACCTAAGATTGTGGTAGGCAAAAAGATCTGGAATGTGAAGAAAAAAAGGAACGAAATCATCTGTCGGCGATTAAATTCGGTAATGCCGTTGTAAAATTAATTACACTAATTGCAGAAATAATAAAGCCTGCTATCAGTAGTAATATTTTTCCCAAAATCGTCGCAACAAGCGTATTACCAAATCACATATACGCTAATCTAATACAATATTTCGGCAACCGGCCGCAGCAATAATTCGTGTACCGACTTTAAAGACTACACACACTGGAATGCACGGCAGAGTTAAGCCGGTGATAAGACCAAGATCAAAAGAGAAGGAAGATGACCACAAAAAAAGAATTTACCAAGTGGACCAATATAAAGAAGTATTTAAATAAATCGACATCTAAGAAATAAAACACATCATTGAAGCACCCACAGATGGCGATAAGAGTACTAAAATTGTTAGAAATAATAGATATTTAAAAGCTATAATAATGACTAAATATATACACCGGTATTAAAGGTAAATACAACTGTTACACTGAGTCTTTCGGTATTGTTTCGTAATTTACTTGTTTTGACAAGGATAATAAGTTTTTATTCATCCCTAAGAAATCAATCCGAAAATAGAACATTAGTCGTTCAAACGACAAGACAATATGATATTTATATTAACAGAAACTATTCATAAAGTGAACATATTTTTGAAATGAACCACAGAATTAGTGCTAACATCCAAATAATCTTAAAAACATTAATAAAAATAGTGCATTTGTGCTAAAAGTGCAACGATTTCTTTTCTTGGATTAGTAATTAAATGACTGTTTTATTCTTGATATAAGTAAAATATTGACTCAAATATCCAAGAGTTTTTATTTGTAATTCCCATTGTAAATTTTATTTCATCTTTTTATCCAAACAAGATTTCTCATCTAGTAACATCTTGGCTATTTTGTAAAAACGAAGAAAAGGAGAGTTAGAAAACGTAAGAAACAGCTCAATCGATAACATGGAAACCGGAGTAGACGGTACTTTGAAAAATGTGGGGACTCTATTATCAAGGCATAAAACAGTCTACGTGTAATATACATACATACACAAAAGTAGACATTATTGTTGGAAAGGAGAGTGATTGTTTCTCTGAAATAGAAAGATTGAAATATTGGAAATTCAGAAGAAACGAAATAATAGAAACATACATACATTATACATATGTAGGGTTCAAGTTTGTGTATTTTTGTTCTGCTCTACTCGATTGCTGTATAAAATTATCGGGACACTAATTATCATTATCGTGGTGTAAAATTGCAACAAATCTTATTATGTCTTATTAATCTTATTATAGTGTTTGTATTATGTGTGTATTATTGTGACAATTGTGTGAAAGTTGTGTCATCTATAAAGACATAAGATATATGGAGTGCTGCAAAGGTGCAATTTATATTAAAAAAAAAAACTATAGACGATCCTCCACACTCTTGTGAGTTTTTTCAGTTTATATGTACGAAATGTTAATATCAAAGACTGCAAAAGATAAGAGTCTATTAAAATGAAAACTCGAAATATATTGACCGTTAAAATGTTCGCGTAGTGTTCAATGAATTCTGTTTTCGGCAATATATTATTTCAAACGAGGAATATAACAATATAATTCATATAAATCAACATTGAATGATCTCTTAATGGGAAAGGGTATGTGATTTAGTATTTTATAATAACCACATCTTCAGCGTAGCAACAACCATTAATCATTTTATTTTCGCTAAAGGGACGGTTTGAATGTAATCTCGTAGACACTAAATAGGCGACCGGTTTCTCTTCATTCACTGTATGCTCAAGAAATTTTCATATCACTCTAAACTTGAAAAGAAATTCTATCATCTCCTATCAGCTGCAGGTTATTTCCTACAAAGGTGGAGTGATGGTGGGTGATTTTACGAAAAAATTTCGGAAGAAATTTGATACCATCTAATAAGCAAAAAATTCACTCGAAATCGATGTTTGAAAACGCACCGGAATTTATAATAAATTCCGAGTCGACAAGGAAAGTGTCAGAGTGCGTCTGACGTGGCACGCAAAACGATTTTTACCGTCGTCCTCTTTTCTTCGCGAGTTTCTTTTCAAAGTGTTGCGGAAGATTTATGGTCTTTTGACTTAAGAAATGTACTATGTATGTGTTCGTCAAAATGGAAAGAAATACATTTTCTCTTGTCTATTAAAAGAGCTATTTGTATTTCCAAATATTAATTCTTAATTTTGTACTGTAGTGAATTCCAAGTTTAATATTAGTGTTGTTGGCCTTTTTAATTTTAATAAAACATAATAGAAAGGTGCTGTAGATATTTGGAAAGCAAACGCAACCGTGTAATACACAATTCTCTCACAAGTCTCTAGTTGACATTTCGCTGTATTAAATTTGAGATTGACGACTGAGGTTTATTGTTGGAGTTATTTTTGTTTTGTCGAACCTCAAAATGAAAAGAAGAAATAGGGATAACAAGGTACAATGAGGTAAAAGTAATAATGGAGAAATTGTGATAAGGCTTCAAATTTCATATCGATTTGTTATTACTACTGCCATCTATTTTACAATTCTCTAAGACTACACAAGTGACACACAAGTGAGTTTTGCATATGTGCCACATTTGCTCCTTAAAACGTGTCCATCAAAGGAAAACAGTTAGTAAATGCTTTAAAAGCCACCAGAGGATTGGAGTTTCGGAATGTCAAGTATTGAAAGTGATTGGAAAATCTGAAGCAGCAACAAAATAAAGACCAGTTTCAAAGATGGGATCGCAGTTGAAGACTGGTTTCTTAATTTCAAAAAACAACATAATAGCTTTAAGATTCCCCTAAATGTTGATTGAACTTGTAAGAATATCTGGAACCTATTTATGTTTTTTTTTTGCATATTTTGACATGTTGAGAAAACCTATAACAGAGCTTCAGCTTGGTGACAAGCCATACATAATATGGAAGGTAGACGAGAGTAGTAGTAGTATGGAATCCAGAAAGTCCAATGTGGCTGGTACAATCATCAACAAATCATCTTCCTGAAACTAGTGGGTTGTATGTTTTTTCTAACACAGATTTTTCAGGAACTGTTTATACTGCCAGCAATAATAGATAGATGCAGAGTGATATTTTTATGAAATACTTCCTCAAGACTTTAATTCGAGCACTTGGGGCAGAACGTCCTGCTTTATTAATTTGTGACGATCATTTAATAGAGTTTCGAAGTACTTGAAGCAGCAATCCACATTTAGGCCTTTAGAAAGGTCTTTATAAAAATGAATTCCGAACAGACGATGCTTTTTTACGAGAAGGTCTTAACGGAGGTAATGGTAAGAAAACTAAGAATCACACCGAACAAGTCATGATGGCAAGAAACATTGTTGTAACTGTTGGTGATGACGCGACAGTGGCTTCTACATCGAATGTATCAATCGAAGAACGTGATAATACGTCATTCCAGAAGTTATTATTGTCTGCAATTCATGGAACCTAAATCAGACCAAATAAGAAAAAGATGAATTTGTCCAGGTTAAAAATTATTAACTTTTAAAGAGAGTTAAAAAAACTAAGATAACACAAACAGTTTCTTTGAGTAATCAAGATATTGATCCAACATCTCCACCTTATATAGATTCTGAAAAACTTGAAGAACTTTTTAAAGAGCTGAAAATTATACTTCGAATGAAAGTCATCAAATGTAACACATAATGCTTGCGTACTAATTAAATATGTAACCAAAAAGATAATTCAACATTTTGTTGGGATGGTGACTTAAGCTTGTGATAATAGTGGTTAGCAGTAAGTTTTTACAATACGGCTGACATTGTTATATTATTGCAGGGCCAATTGTTAATTTGCCAATTTATATTTCCAGGCTCCTTTTGAGGTCGTTACGTTTTTCAATAAATTATACACTACTTTTTAAGTATTAACTAACTTGTTATTTAACTTTTGTCAAAAACGAGTTCAAAAGGTGTTATCCTTAAAATTAGTTTTTTTTTATGTGTTGTGGGTGTTTAGTTCCATTGACTCCGTAAGCTGTATTACTTGTCTGGCTATCACTGCAACTCTCGCGGTGTAGTTTGGTGTGTGTAAGTTGTGTTCAAATGGCTTTGTGACAGCATCATATCACCTTTTATGATGCCGCGCTGTTCATCACTTTGCTCCCAACAGCGAATGGCAAGTCGATCCGGGATTAAACTCTCTGAAAAAATGTCACCGTCCCTCCAGAGAATTGAACCCCGGCACCTATCGTCCTCTCACAACGATAGTCAGCCGCCTAACCACTGCAGCCATCGACCCGTTAAAAGTGGTATTTAGATCTTTGGTGCTTAAAAAAAAATCACAATACTCTATTTTAATGATGTTCCCAGTTCTAAAAAATGACAATAAAATGGGTCCTTGACCAAATGTAACACTTTCTGAGAACTTTGAGAATTATCTAACTTGCACTCTGGAGGTTCAGATTTCCCAACACACTAACTATTTGTCACGTTGGTTTGTATAAATGGTAATTAGACGTTCTTAATTTCAATGCCTGGCGGACCAAGGGTGTTAGTTGTGGGGGTTATATAGCTTCTTTCAACTCTCTTTTAATACCACGACTCTCCTTCGATAGGAATGTTGCCAGTTGTCAAGCATACAGCTCCAAATTTTATTCGTTTGATAGAAATTTTTCCAATATACGAGCTCCTACACTCACATTGTATTTTGTGTATGCAGTTCTTCGTTGTTGATTTTGATTATTTGCTTTCTTTTGGATTGATTGTGGCTATTCTTATGGCTGGTATGACATTGAGTTTCCTTCGTATTCTTCTAATTTTTTCTAACTTTGACGTTGTATGAGTGGTTGTAGGTATTGTAGGCTTTAGTGTTCCATCACTATCCATTAGGACATAATAACAATAAAATCTGGAGCTATAAATTTTGATAGGTGTTAGTCATTAATACTCTATAAAGTGTATCGCTTTCACAATAAACCACCTGACGCTAGATGGTTCAATTAAACTGTGAAATATACTACAACAATTAGAATATTTTGACATAAAGATGGCATAATATTATTCAATGTACCATGAAAGCATCCTACAAGTCATATTAGCAAAGGTGCTGCCTAGTATAAGAAGTGTAAATAATCATAGAGTCATATAATAAAAAAGATATGTATGTATATACAGGGTGTAACAATAGTGCGATATTCTTTCATATCTCCTTCCTTATGCAAAATACAGCAAATATTTAAATACAAAAGTTGTTTAGTTTTGTGAAATTTATATTGCAAAATTATTCTACGATATACAGGGTGTTTAGTTTGCCCGTAACCACCAGTAACTTTACATTTTTAAACGGAACACCCTATATATGATCACATTTTTGAATTCCTTGTGGAATTTTAAGGCAACTTTATACAGGACCATATTCAATTATTTTCATTAGTTTACAAGATATTGGCATTTGTTTAAAAATTTTGACATTTTGCTCTCTTCAGAACAATGCCATTATTTCAGTAACGGAAAAACGTAACATTATGAAACTTGACATAACGTTAGAAGCATCTTCTGTGATGACAATAGACAGATGTAGACTTAAATACGTTATATAGAGTGTTCTAGAAATCAATGTTTTTTTGAAACAATTGAAATGCGAAAATCTTCATTTTTTCAAATGGAAACACTTTATTTTTATGGGTCAGTTGAAAGCGAAATTTAATTATCTATTAATTTGAATAAAGCATTTATGTAGCTAAAATTAATGGTTTTAGAGATATTTCAAATTATTTGATATTTCTGTATGTTGCTATGTAGGTGCGCTCTTTAAAAGAAACTTTAGAGACCAAATATTAAATAAAAATTTGAAAATTGAACTTTCTTTACTATTTGTCTGCTGTGCTGACATTTCTGTAAATCTACGTGCGTTTTAAATTGGTAGTTATATTTAAAATATGAAGGTACGTTAATGTAATGGATATGAAGTAGGCTGGTAAATAAAATAAAATCTGTTGTTGAATAGTTTCATAGAAACGGCAAAACGTGTAGCAGTACCAGTGTTAGTATGGAATTTACAAAAGACGAGCTAGTTCAAATGATCTATATTTTGGGAGAATGTGAACGAAATCCATTGCTTGTATCGCGGATTTATCAAATACGTTATCCAAATCGAAGACATCCAGAACCTTTAGCTTTGGAAAGACTTCGGGATCGATTTGAAACAACTGGGCATGTAGAATATAAAAAGGAAGAACGTGCCAAACCAGTTGGGAATGAAAACAGTCAATTTGCAGTACTGGCTATGGCAGTCGAGGATCCCCATACCTGTACAAGAAAAATGAGGAATAAGCCATATGTCGGCTTCACGGATTTTACGTCAACATAAATTTCATGGCTACCATATACATTATCTACAAGAATTGTCTGAGAATGTCTCAACTTTTGTCGGTGGATTTTAAATAAAAAACGGGAAGAACCAGGTTTTCATAATTTTATTTTATTCACGGACGAAGCGACTTTCCATAAAAACGGTTACGTTAATAGACACAATTTTTTATATTATGATCGCGAAAATCCTCATTTTATAAAAACCGTGGATTATCAACATCGTTGGTCTTTAATGTATGGGGAGGAATAGTAGGCAACCGGTTACTTGGTCCATATTTCTTTAACGGTACAGTTAACGGGGAAAATTATTTAGCTTTCCTAAGGAAAGAATTAGAAGATTTTCTAGACACCCTTCCTCTTAATATAATAAGGCATTTGTGGTCGCAG
Source organism: Holotrichia oblita (assembly GCA_023690525.1). Taxonomy (NCBI): domain Eukaryota; kingdom Metazoa; phylum Arthropoda; class Insecta; order Coleoptera; family Scarabaeidae; genus Holotrichia; species Holotrichia oblita. The sequence continues at coordinate 71,186,731 of CM043021.1, read as the reverse complement.
CAAGATGGAGCACCGTGTCATTTCTCTAAAAATGTCCGAAATTATCTAAATAATGCATTTCGTGATAAATGGATTGGCAGAGGAGGTCCAGTGTATTGGCCACCAAGGTCACCCGATCTGACCAAATGTGATTTTTTTCTTTGGGGATACATAAAAGACCACGTTTACTGAACAGCTCCCACAACACGAGAAAATATGCAGCAGCGTATATGGGAAGCATTTCAAAGTGTTGATGACCGTATGCTGCACCAAGATTCCCGATCATTCTTGAAAAGAGTAGAAATGTGCATCAATCAGAATGGTGGCCACATTGAACATGCTTTATAAAATATTTAGTTTAGCAGTACCAGCCTACTTCATATCCATTACGTTAACGTACCTTCATATTTTAAATATAACTACCAATTTAAAACGCACGTAGATTTACAAAAATGTCAGCACAGCAGACAAATAGTAAAGAAAGTTCAATTTTCAAATTTTTATTTAATATTTGGTCTCTAAAGTTTCTTTTAAAGAGCGCACCTACATAGCAACATACAGAAATATCAAATAATTTGAAATATCTCTAAACCCATTAATTTTAGCTACATAAATGCTTTATTTAAATTAATAGATAATTAAATTTCGCTTTCAACTAACCCATAAAAATATAGTGTTTCCATTTGAAAAAATGAAGATTTTTGCATTTCAATTGTTTCAAAAAGACACTGATTTCTAGAACACTCTGTATAACGTATTTAAGTCTACATCTGTCTATTATCATCACAGAAGATGCTTCTAACGTTATGTCAAGTTTCATAATGTTACATTTTTCCGTTACTGAAATAATGGCATTGTTCTGAAGAGAGCAAAATGTCAAAATTTTTAAACAAATGCCAATATCTTATAAACTAACGAAAATAATTGAATATGGTCCGGTATAAAATTGCCTTAGAATTCCACAAGGAATTCAAAAATGTGATCATATATAGGGTGTTCCGTTTAAAAATGTAAAGTTACTGGTGGTTACGGGCAAACTAAACACCCTGTATATCGTAGAATAATTTTAAAATATAAACTTCATAAAACTAAACAACTTTTGTATTTAAATATTTGCTGTATTTTTAATAAGAAAGGAGATATGGAAGAATATCGCACTATTGTTACACCCTGTATATAGCGTTTGTATCTACATATATTGCCGTTGACTTTCAATGTACAATATATTTTAGTGCTGGTTTATTTTGCACTGGAATGTATATTTATAATTTATGAACAGATGTTGCCATGTGCAGGTACTGATAATATCTATTGCAGTGTTAATTAGTATAATAAAAATTAAGATTTCATAACTTTAAATAGATAGCCGTATAAGTTAAATATATGTATGTATCGAGTAGAACTCGTAAAATCCAACTAGTCAAAAAGACAAAAACTTATCGAATGAGATGTGAAACGAGTGATTTAAATTTGCATAAATTATGTGGCAGCCACTAATAACCATATATAGCCTACACGATTTAATTGACTACGCTTAGTAATTAAATTAGATTTTTTTAAATTAACTTACTTTAATTGATATTATTGCTTCATAAATTAGAATTTCTTGGTAAAGCAAGGCTAAAATATAAAAATCGCCGTTCAAGAAGTGCAATCTCGAAGTTATTTATTGCTTTTGCGATCTTTCTGGTGAGTATATACTTTATTGCAAAAGATGTTTTAGTCAGTTGAAATTTGAAAGTAAAATTTTTAGACAAAAAATTAGATTGAGATAAGGATTAGTTAAAAAAAGAGTTTTAAAAGAGAAACATAGGGCGAGACGTCGCACTGCTAGAACTAAATTATTTTTGCAGACGTTTACGCAATTACATACTTTCTCTTAATAGTATCTAATGTGTCTCGTCTATTAGGGAGGGCGAAATTTTTCGCTTAAATAAATTGAATGTAGACGAGAGATATGTTTACGTATGTGTTTGAATACTTTAGCCAGAATGAACTGGAATCTGAGAAAATATAATTTCACAGAGGAGAACAAAAAAAACCTTGTGTACACTTGGTAAAGCTGACGCAGAAACGTAGATATAAGAAAATGTATTTTTTACACAAATGGTTGCAGGGTGTTATTCTTACTGTAGAAGGCAGCGATCCGTGGATATTTCTGAAGTAACAAACTGTTCGGAGTCGGTGTAATTTGCACAATTTAGTTGATGTACATAGAGAATTTGTAGAATTTGAGTTTCAGAAATTGGTTTCGTTCGTAAGACAAATGCATAATACAAAGTTTTTGGAGAAATTTGTCTTGTCTCATAGAAATGCATTTGTTACTAGACACTACTAGCAATGTATTTTTTAGCGATTGATTTGAATATTCTGCTTTTTTTCATAACTGTTAAAATCAGAAACTGTAGGTTGACATAATACAAACAAATTTGTTACTAACGTTAATCTGTTTCATTGAACCTATATGTACACTAACAATCAGTCCAAACAGAAGAATCAAAAATGTAAAAAAGAAACAACAAAACGACAAAAAGAAACCAGCTCTAAGATTTTTTACAAAACAGAATTGGGAACAACTGCCGTAAGTTTAATTGGCTGGGTTCATAAAAAACTGTGTCTGGCTAGTTTCTGTAAGGTGGAGAAAACATACCATAAACATTATTTTCGATATGAAACTTGTCTTTAACAAAATGGAGATAACAGAGGTAAGGAAATTTGACAGGAAATAACTTGAGAGACTTCTATAAGATTTTTCACTGCAATCTCAATTAAATGGTCAAATTGTGCCATTCTAAAAACTATTTCGAAGTTTTCTAAATTTACCTCCAAAAATAATGTCCGCATGATCTAAGAAGGTATGCTTCATAAATTATATGAAACTTAGTTTTGTGATAATTATTTTATTTAAAACTCCTCACAATAAAGTTTTCTCTAATTAAATTTCGTATAAGCAAACGGAATTTGTAATAGTTAGAGTTAAAACTTGATAATGTAATATAAAGATCTAAGGAAAAGTACAGACTAGCTATTGAGTGAGATACATATACATATATATGTACCATACGTTAATATACGGTTTTCCCAAATTGTTATTGTCCGAACCTTTTCCCGTTGTAATCAAGACCAGTAGTGCAATTAACACGGAAATTAAAATGTCCGATTGTTTGCTTAACACATCGTAATATGTTCTCACATGTGTTCAGGAATTACAACAAATAAATTATCCTTTTAGTACCAATGAAAATTGAGTAATGTAAATGTAATTAAAAACATTTTTCTTATGCCACTGTTTGTGAGATATTGAAAGACAGTGTGCACTAAAAACTAAAAACATTTCACTTTTTCATGGTTAAGAAACGAATAAATAGAATATACGAAATATGCGACCTGAAGACTCTTAAACTTGCAAAACGGGAAAGGCTGCTTGCTTCTGATGGCCACCAGTTTTTAGTTAATTTTTATGTTACTGCTGATGGCAACAAGAGTGGCATCAGGAAATGTCTTATTTTATCGTCCATGTCAATAGTTCGAGAAGTCTTAAACAATATCGAAACAAACGCCCTAAGAGTTCACGGGAAAATAGTGTCACTCTTAAAATTAAAAATTTCTGGAAAAGATATTTGTTTTATTTTAAGTGAAGAGAGAATTTCAAAGTTTAGAAAATAGGCTTTTGTTTGGCAAATCATTAGTGAGTGTGGGAAAAAAGGTATTCCATTTTCGACGAATGGTACGATTAACACTAAAACATATGTTAAAGAGTGCATGCAAAACTGATCGCTTAAATTTTTAAAGATCATGATAAGAATAGTTTTTTGTGGCTAGATTTGGCACCAGCTCACAACGCTAGAGAAACAGTGAAGTGGTTCCTAGGAAATGATGATAATTTGGTCGACTAAGATTCTCATCTACGTAATATTCCAGAACTGGGATCAGTAGAAGGATATTGGAATGATATAAAAAGATAAGTGGTTAAGCGATTTTATTACTTATTTATTATTATAAGAAGTAAATATTGGCAAAATATACCTTTTGCTTCGTCTGCCTTAATAGTCTAATTGTTGGAAGTGTCTGTGCTTATTGATAGTAAGTCAGCCTTTTCTTGAGTTGACATCTCACCAAATTGCTTTAGATTTTATTCTGGAATACTAGAACTAACAGTAGGAGGCACTACCATATACCAATAGAAGTGAGAACTTGGAAGTTCATGTTATAAAGAACATGCTGTCTACTAGTATGAAATTATGTGTGACTTGACCCTCAACTTCGATGTTGATACCATACTATTATTATTTCCAATAATTGCAACCTAATGTGTTGATTTAATATCGATGATTTGTAGTGTGTGTAATTGCATTGCTTGACACGACTACCGCTACAGCTTTTTCTCTACATTTGGATGAGTTTGAAGTGCTTCACTGCCTTGTTACCTATATCATCCTAGCATAACTGGTGTGACACTCTTAATAATGTTGCAACAGAGAATTGTAGCTCAAGAGATTATACTTTGAATAAATTGGAATCCTGGCGTGATAGGCTTATTTATTGTCTACACCTTAAACTCAAAGACCTCCCACATGTCAGCCGAGCAATCTCACGAGGCAATTAAATCAAGAATGCTGGTTTTTTTCTATAGAGAATATTTTGTTATGCATGCTATAGAAAATATTAATTTAGTGTGAAGGCCGAACTAGTATTTTTGCTTGAAGGATTTCTAAATTTGGTTCTGTATTTCTTGAGAATGTTTCACCTTCGTCAGAGTCTAAATTAAACAATCTCCTCCTGGATTTATTTTTACGTAGAGCGGTAATAGGAGCTTGCAAAAGTCAACCTCATTCTTTTCCTTGAATTCAAATTGCATAGGCCACCACAATCCTCGTTTTTGCCTTTCAGACACGTACCATTTTTTGGGGAGTATGTCTCCTGTAAAGTTTAAAAAAAAATTGGACAAGTTTTGAAATGATTGATGTTTCTGTCGATATGAATCCAGAAATATCGTTAGCACTAACAATTTTGCAGCGATGCTTTCTTTTGGAATAATTTACTTTTATAAAGTTATCTCTACTAGTTGGGGCATACTAATTTGGAATCGTTGTGATGTAGAGTTTTTTTTTAATTGGACGTAGGAAAGATCGATTAATATTTTAAAATAACTGTCTGTAAGTATCTGTATATTATGTGCTTTGTACAACTGGTCTAATTTCTTTAGAAATTCTTTTTTATGCTTGCTTAGCGTTCAAAGGGAAATTATCTTTAGAAAGGCTAGTACATACACAAGCTAATCACTATTAGTTGCAGATGTTAGGCCTTCCCATCGTCCGCTGTATAGTAAAACATATTTATGCATGATCTACGACTTCCACGTGCTGTATTAATTTATACAAAGTCACGATTTCTAATAATTTCTCGCTATACGTCAGACCTTTATAGTGAGTGAATAAAAACTCGTAATTTATAAATTCTGTAGATGGCTAAATAAAAATAATATTAAAGTAATGGTCAAGCGATCTCATTTATCACAGGTAACCGCCTTATATGTTTTCTATTAGCAAATATACTATCATAATAGTAACAATGACAGTGAAGTGTGGAATATATTCGAGTAATTTCTTTAACCTGTATGATGTAGAATTCGCAGGTGTGACCGTTCTTCTTACAATTAGTTAGACATCTCGTTTTAGAGTATAATTTTATAGGAATTTCAATGTCAATATATATAACATCAACAGTCTGTTGACCCTGAGTTTGATTAAACTAGTACCTAGTATGATTTAGAAAATATATAAATATGATATTTTACTGCATTTATCATGTGATAAACACCAGTCAAACTGCCTGACATTAAAAAATTATAGTGTTTTATGTAACGGTGTTATATTTCATAGTCTAACTTATCTTGATAACTTCGTCTTCACCCTACTATATCGTATACGCGATATATCATTTGGATCGTTTAATAGCTGTAGTATGGCAGCAAAAATATTAGGCTTTCCAGGAGATAAATAGCCTAATGTTTTGTATCTGTACAGAACTTGACTACTCTTAAACTATGCCTACGCAATTAGACTTAGTGGCAAAAAAAAACTGCACCTAATAATATTGTTTCTATATTTGGTATTTTTAGTGTTCAACAAAAATATACGTTACTGTCGTACTATCGCGTATAGTTCAACCAATTAAAAAAGACTTGTCTTACTGTTATTGAACTTCCTATCGAAATAAAATTTTTACTTACAAACTGGTTATTTAGTTTTTCAAGCTTATAAATGAATTAAAAAATTGCGAGTGGTAGATGTTGAATTTGATAAATTTTCAAATGACTTGAGTTACCCAAAAATGGAGTCTACCAATATTGGCCGTTGCAAATATTATAATACACATTAGTGGTCTAGAATCAATTGATATTTGATAGTTGAAACAGCCATAAAAACTGTCAATATAAGAAAGAAATATAACAACAACGTGTAATAGTCTACTTCCAGACTTTTGAAAAATGTTGCATCTTAATAATAGTATTGATGATGGCCTTTAACTGTGTGTGTAACTATACACTTTTGTGTAAGGTTTTCTAATAAAATATTCGCGATGCCATCTGCACCAGGCACCTTAGTTGATGGTAATCTAACTACGAGTCATATAAATAAAATTGACATTGACTGTTTGCTCTCATTTTTAGAGTAAATGCAATTATTAGTATGAATAAAGATGGAAAAAAATTTTGAAGTAGATGTTCATCAGATTGCTTTTTGTATACATGAGCAAAACTTGTTTGTATCACGCAATTGAGCATATAGTCACAAAAAGAAAATTTACTTTACTACACCAAATCATCATACTTGGGAGCAATCGCTCAGGGAATTTACTTGGGTTTTATTCACATGGCTCAACGAACTGATTCGAAAAATTCGACTTCCACAGGTACCACCATGAAAGCTGCAATTTCATTGTTTACTGTCGTCTCAAAAATCTCCTATATTGGTGTCAATAGGTAGATGCTGATGGTGGCTGGGGACTGGTATTCTGTTAACAGCTCACAAGAGTCTTTCACATCTATTTCTGTAAAATTTCGTTTTCTTATCGAACTGCACGGCATCAGAAAGATATCTATTCATATGTATGCCCATTCACATTAATTTAATGCCTGGTGTAATTGAATAAGGTAAGAGTTGACTAGTGTGGATAACAAGTAAATGAAAATTCAACTGGTCAAATGCTTCTAATTAATAGTTAGCCATCAGACGAAGCTTTTGTCAATACTCCTCGCAATAGGACCGCAGCGTAAATAGATGATAATTCTGCAAAATATGATAGAAATGGTAAAAACTTTCACAGCCTTTTTCTGTGTCCAAAATTAAAATTTGCGACAACTGAAAATTATTATGATGGAGCCCATTAATGCCATTCAGTTATAATCAAAAGCATCTGAAATGTTATGCGTAGATTTGAATGAGAGCAGGATGAAAATATGTACTATTTTGACTGTTCCAAATAATTGAAAATTAAAATTTTCCAACGGGCATAATAAATTATTCTTTAGTTTTAGTAAAAAAAAAAAAGGAAAACAACAGCACGCAGGGTTCCCAAGTAGTTACCTATCTAAGTACTAACTGCGCCCAACTGTGCTTGGCTTCAGTGATCGGACGAGAACTGGCATGTCACAGTGGTATGGCCGTTGCTACAAGACTGAGCGATATCACAAGTTTAAAAATGAATAAAGTTAAGCAATATCTGTGATCGTCCATATAGCATAACCCTGTAGTATTAGAGATATATTGGAAAATTAAAATTGAAAGCACTAAATGAGAGAAATGGTCAATAATCTAATCACTGCTTTCCATGTCCAGAAATAGAATTTGCAGCAGTTGAAAATTATTATGCAGATATGAGTGAAAGTAGGATAAAAATATATACCATATTGAGCGATATTTTTATCCTACTTTCACTCATATCTGCATAATAAAATTTTCAACTGCTGCAAATTCTATTTCTGGACATGGAAAGCAGTGATTAGATTATTGACCATTTCTCTCTATTTAGTGCTTTCAATTTTAATTTTCCAATATATCTAATACTACAGGGGTATGCTACTATGGACGTCCACAGATATTGCTTAGCTTTATTCATTTTTTAGCTGTGATATCGCTCAGTCTTGTAGCAGCAGCCATACCACTGTGACATGCCAGTTCTCGTCCGATCACTGAAGCCAAGCACAGTTGGGCGCAGTTAGTACTTAGATAGGTAACTACTTGGGAACCCTGCGTGCTGTTGTTTTCCTCTTTTTTACTAAAACTAAAGAATAATTTATTATGCCCGTTGGAAAAATTTTAATTTTCAATTATTTAGACTGATCAAAATAGTACATATTTTCATCCTGCTCTCATTCAAATCTACGCATAACATTTCAGATACTTTTGATTATAACTGCTATTAATGGGCTCATCATAATAATTTTCAGTTGTCGCAAATTTTAATTTTGGACACAGAAAAAGGCTGTGAAAGTTTTACCATTTCTATCATATTTTGCAGAATTATCATCTATTTACGCTGCGGTCCTATTGCGAGGAGTATTGACAAAAGCTTCGTCTGATGGCTAACTATTAATTAGAAGCATTTGACCAGTTGAATTTTCATTTACTTGTTATCCACACTAGTCAACTCTTACCTTATTCAATTACACCAGGCATTAAATTAATGTGAATGGGCATACATATGAATAGATATCTTTCTGATGCCGTGCAGTTCGATAAGAAAACGAAATTTTACAGAAATAGATGTGAAAGACTCTTGTGAGCTGTTAACAGAATACCAGTCCCCAGCCACCATCAGCATCTACCCTAATGACACCAATATAGGAGATTTTGAGACGACAGTAAACAATGAAATTACAGCTTTCATGGTGGTACCTGTAAGTCCGAATTTTTCGAATCAGTTCGTTGAGCCATGTGAATAAAACCCAAGTAAATTCCCTGAGCGATTGCTCCCAAGTATGATGATTTGGTGTAGTAAAGTAAATTTTCTTTTTGTGACTATATGCTCAATTGCGTGATACAAACGAGTTTTGCTCATGTATACAAAAAGCAATCTGATGAACATCTACTTCAAAATTTTTTTCCATCTTTATTCATACTAATAATTGTATTTACTCTAAAAATGAGAGCAAACAGTCAATGTCAATTTTATTTATATGACTCGTAGTTAGATTACCATCAACTAAGGTGCCTGGTGCAGATGGCATCGCGAATATTTTATTAGAAAACCTTACACAAAAGTGTATAGTTACACACACAGTTAAAGGCCATCATCAATACTATTATTAGATGCAACATTTTCAAAGTCTGGAAGTAGACTATTACGTTGTTGTTATATTTCTTTCCTCTTATATTGACAGTTTTTATGGCTGTTTCAACTATCAAATATCAATTGATTCTAGACCACTAATGTGTATTATAATATTTGCAACAGCCAATATTGGTAGACTCCATTTTGGGTAACTCAAGTCATTTGAAAATTTATCAAATTCAACATCTACCACTCGCAATTTTTTAATTCATTTATAAGCTTGAAAAACTAAATAACCAGTTTGTAAGTAAAAATTTTATTTCGATAGGAAGTTCAATAACAGTAAGACAAGTCTTTTAATTGGTTGAACTATACGCGATAGTACGACAGTAACGTATATTTTTGTTGAACACTAAAAATACCAAATATAGAAACAATATTATTACGTGCAGTTTTTTTTTGCCACTAAGTCTAATTGCGTAGGCATAGTTTAGAGTAGTCAAGTTCTGTACAGATACAAAACATTAGGCTATTTATCTCCTGGAAAGCCCTAATATTTTTGCTGCCATACTACAGCTATTAAACGATCCAAATGATATATCGCGTATACGATATAGTGGGGTGGTGAAGTTATCAAGATAAGTTAGACTATGAAATATAACACCGTTACATAAAACACTATAATTTTTTAATGTCAGGCAGTTTGACTGGTGTTTTATCCCGCATGATAAATGCAGTAAAATATCATATTTATATATTTTCTAAATCATACTAGGTACTAGTTTAATCAAACTCAGGGTCAACAGACTGTTGATGTCATATATATTGACATTGAAATTCCTATAAAATTATACTCTAAAACGAGATGTCTAACTAATTGTAAGAAGAACGGTCACACCTGCGAATTCTACATCATACAGGTTAAAGAAATTACTCGAATATATTCCACACTTCACTGTCATTGTTACTATTATGATAGTATATTTGCTAATAGAAAACATATAAGGCGATTTACCATGATAAATGAGATCGCTTGACCATTACTTTAATATTATTTTTATTTAGCCATCTACAGAATTTATAAATTACGAGTTTTTATTCACTCACTATAAAGGTCTGACGTATAGCGAGAAATTATTAGAAATCGTGACTTTGTATAAATTAATACAGCACGTGGAAGTCGTAGATCATGCATAAATATGTTTTACTATACAGCGGACGATGGGAAGGCCCTATCTGCAACTAATAGTGATTAGCTTGTGTATGTATAGCCTTTCTAAAGATAATTTCCTTTGAACGCTAGCAAGCATAAAAAGAATTTCTAAAGAAATTAGACCAGTTGTACAAAGCACATAATATACAGATACTTGTTATTTTAAAATATTAATCGATCTTTCCTACGTCCAATTAAAAAAAAACTCATCACAACGATTCCAAATTAGTATGCCCCAACTAGTAGAGATAACTTTATAAAAGTAAATTATTCCAAAAGAAAGCATCGCTGCAAAATTGTTAGTGCTAACGATATTTCTGGATTCATATCGACAGAAACATCATCATTTCAAAACTTGTCCAATTTTTTTAAACTTTACAGGAGACATACTCCCCAAGAAATGGTACGTGTCTGAAAGGCAAAAAACGAGGATTGTGGTGGCCTATGCAATTTGAATTCAAGGAAAAGAATGAGGTTGACTTTTGCAAGCTCCTATTACCGCTCTACGTAAAAATAAATCCAGGAGGAGATTGTTTAATTTGGGCTCTGACGAAGGTGAAACATTCTCAAGAAATACAGAACCAAATTTAGAAATCCTTCAAGCAAAAAATACTAGTTCGGCCTTCACACTAAATTAATATTTTCTATAGCATGCATAACAAAAATATTCTATAGAAAAAAACCAGCATTCTTGATTTAATTGCCTCGTGAGATTGCTCGGCTGACATGTGGGAGGTCTTTGAGTTTAAGGTGTAGACAATAAATAAACTATCACGCCAGGATTCAATTTATTCAAAGTATAATCTCTTGAGCTACAATTCTCTGTTGCAACATTATTAAAAGAGTGTCACACCAGTTATGCTAGGATGATATAGGTAACAAGGCAGTGAAGCACTTCAAACTCATCCAAATGTAGAGAAAAAGCTGTAGCGGTAGTCGTGTCAAGCAATGCAATTACACACACTACAAATCATCGATATTAAATCAACACATTAGGTTGCAATTATTGGAAATAATAATAGTATGGTATCAACATCGAAGTTGAGGTCAAGTCACACATAATTTCATACTAGTAGACAGCATGTTCTTTATAACATGAACTTCCAAGTTCTCACTTCTATTGGTATATGGTAGTGCCTCCTACTGTTAGTTCTAGTATTCCAGAATAAAATCTAAAGCAATTTGGTGAGATGTCAACTCAAGAAAAGGCTGACTTACTGTCAATAAGCACAGACACTTCCAACAATTAGACTATTAAGGCAGACGAAGCAAAGAGTATATTTTAATATTTACTTCTTATAATAATAAATAAGTAATAAAATCGCTTAACCACTTATCTTTATATCATTCCAATATCCTTCTACTGATCCCAGTTCTGGAATATTACGTAGATGAGAATCTTAGTCGACCAAATTATCATCATTTCCTAGGAACCACTTCACTGTTTCTCTAGCGTTGTGAGCTGGTGCCAAATCTAGCCACAAAAAACTATTCTTATCATGATCTTTAAAAAATTTATAAGCGATCAGTTTTGCATGCACTCTTTAACATATGTTTTAGTGTTAATCGTACCATTCGTCGAAAATGGAATACCTTTTTCCCACACTCACTAATGATTTGCCAAACAAAAGCCTATTTTCTAAACTTTAGAAATTCTCTCTTCACTTAAAATAAAACAAATATCTTTTCCAGAAATTTTTAATTTTAAGAGTGACACTATTTTCCCGTGAACTCTTAGGGCGTTTGTTTCGATATTGTTTAAACTTCTCGAACTATTGACATGGACGATAAAATAAGACATTTCCTGATGCCACTCTTGTTGCCATCAGCAGTAACATAAGGGTAACTAAAAACTGGTGGCCATCAGAAGCAAGCAGCCTTTCCCGTTTTGCAAGTTTAAGAGTCTTCAGGTCGCATATTTCGTATATTCTATTTATTCGTTTCTTAACCATGAAAAAGTGAAATGTTTTTAGTTTTGGTACACACTGTCTTTCAATATCTCTGAAACATTGGCATAAGAAAAAAGGAAATGTTTTTAATTACATTTACATTACTCAATTTTCATTGGTACTAAAAGGATAATTTATTTGTTGTAATTCCTGAACACATGTGAGAACATATTACGATGTGTTAAGCAAACAATCGGACATTTTATTTCCGTGGTGAATTGCACACTACTGGTCTTGATTACAACGGGAAAAGGTTCGGACAATAACAATTTGGGAAAACCGTATATTAACGTATGGTACATATATATGTATATGTATCTCGCTCCAATAACTAGTCTGTACTTTTCCTTAGATCTTTATATTACATTATCAAGTTTTAACTCTAACTATTACAAATTCCGTTTGCTTATACGAAATTTAATTAGAGAAAACTTTATTGTGAGGAGTTTTAAATAAAATAATTATCACAAAACTAAGTTTCATATAATTTATGAAGCATACCTTCTTAGATCATGCGGACATTATTTTTGGAGGTAAATTTAGAAAACTTCGAAATAGTTTTTAGAATGGCACAATTTGACCATTTAATTGAGATTGCAGTGAAAAATCTTATGAAGTCTCTCAAGTTATTTCCTGTCAAATTTCCTTACCTCTGTTATCTCCATTTTGTTAAAGACAAGTTTCATATCGAAAATAATGTTTATGGTATGTTTTCTCCACCTTACAGAAACTAGCTAGACACAGTTTTTTATGAACCCAGCCAATTAAACTTACGGCGATTTGTTCCCAATTCTGTTTTGTAAAAAATCTTAGAGCTGGTTTTTTTTGTCGTTTTGTTGTTTTTCTTTTTTACATTTTTGATTCTTCTGTTTGGACTGATTGTTAGTGTACATATAAGGTTCAATGAAACAGATTAACGTTAGTAACAAATTTGTTTGTATTATGTCAACCTACAGTTTCTGATTTTAACAGTTATGAAAAAAAGCAGAATATTCAAATCAATCGCTAAAAAAATACATTGCTAGTAGTGTCTAGTAACAAATGCATTTCTATGAGACAAAGACAAATTTCTCCAAAAACTTTGTATTATGCATTTGTCTCTTACGAACGAAACCAATTTCTGAAACTCAAATTCTACAAATTCTCTATGTACATCAACTAAATTGTGCAAATTACACCGACTCCGAACAGTTTGTTACTTCAGAAATATCCACGGATCGCTGCCTTCTACAGTAAGAATAACACCCTGCAGCCATTTGTGTAAAAAATACATTTTCTTATATCTACGTTTCTGCGTCAGCTTTACCAAGTGTACACAAGGTTTTTTGTTCTCCTCTGTGAAATTATATTTCTCAGATTCGGTTATTCTGGCTAAAGTATTCAAACACATACGTAAACATATCTCTCGTCTACATTCAATTTATTTAAGCGAAAATTTCGCCCTCCCTAATAGACGAGACACATTAGATACTATTAAGAGAAAGTATGTAATTGCGTAAACGTCTGCAAAAATAATTTAGTTCTAGCAGTGCGACGTCTCGCCCTATGTTTCTCTTTTAAAACTCTTTTTTTAACTAATCCTTATCTCAATCTAATTTTTTGTCTAAAAATTTTACTTTCAAATTTCAACTGACTAAAACATCTTTGCAATAAAGTATATACTCACCAGAAAGATCGCAAAAGCAATAAATAACTTCGAGATTGCACTTCTTGAACGGCGATTTTTATATTTTAGCCTTGCTTTACCAAAAAATTCTAATTTATGAAGCAATAATATCAATTAAAGTAAGTTAATTTAAAAAATCTAATTTAATTACTAAGCGTAGTCAATTAAATCGTGTAGGCTATATATGGTTATTAGTAAAACACTTACATAATTTGTAAATTTAAATCACTCGTTTCACATCTCATTCGATAAGTTTTTGTCTTTTTGACTAGTTGGATTTTACGAGTTCTACTCGATACATACATATATTTAACTTATACGGCTATCTATTTAAAGTTATGAAATCTTAATTTTTATTATACTAATTAACACTGCAATAGATATTATCAGTACCTGCACATGGCAACATCTGTTCATAAATTATAAATATACATTCCAGTGCAAAATAAACCAGCACTAAAATATATTGTACATTGAAAGTCAACGGCAATATATGTAGATACAAACGCTATATACAGGGTGTAACAATAGTGCGATATTCTTCCATGTATCTCCTTTCTTATTAAATACAGCAAATATTTAAATACAAAAGTTGTTTAGTTTTATGAAGTTTATATTTTAAAATTATTCTACGATATACAGGGTGTTTAGTTTGCCCGTAACCACCAGTAACTTTACATTTTTAAACGGAACACCCTATATAGATCACATTTTTTGAATTCCTTGTGGAATTCTAAGGCAATTTTATACCGGACCATATTCAATTATTTTCGTTAGTTTATAAGATATTGGCATTTGTTTAAAAATTTTGACATTTTGCTCTCTTCAGAACAATGCCATTATTTCAGTAACGGAAAAATGTAACATTATGAAACTTGACATAACGTTAGAAGCATCTTCTGTGATGATAATAGACAGATGTAGACTTAAATACGTTATACAGGTGTTCTAGAAATCAGTGTCTTTTTGAAACAATTGAAATGCAAAAATCTTCATTTTTTCAAATGGAAACACTAACATTTTTTATGGGTTAGTTGAAAGCGAAATTTAATTATCTATTAATTTAAATAAAGCATTTATGTAGCTAAAATTAATGGGTTTGAATATTTCAAATTATTTGATATTTCTGTATGTTGCTATGTAGGTGCGCTCTTTAAAAGAAACTTTAGAGACCAAATATTAAATAAAAATTTGAAAATTGAACTTTCTTTACTATTTGTCTGCTGTGCTGACATTTTTGTAAATCTACGTGCGTTTTAAATTGGGCGTTATATTTAAAATATGAAGGTACGTTAACGTAATGGATATGAAGTAGGCTGGTACTGCTAAACTAAATATTTTATAAAGCATGTTCAATGTGGCCACCATTCTGATTGATGCACATTTCTACTCTTTTCAAGAATGATCGGGAATCTTGGTGCAGCATACGGTCATCAACACTTTGAAATGCTTCCCATATACGCTGCTGCATATTTTCTCGTGTTGTGGGAGCTGTTCAGTAAACGTGGTCTTTTATGTATCCCCAAAGAAAAAAATCACATTTGAGTCAAGATCGGGTGACCTTGGTGGCCAATACACTGGACCTCCTCTGCCAATCCATTTTATCACGAAATGCATTATTTAGATAATTTCGGACATTTTTGAAGAAATGACACGGTGCTCCATCTTGCTGCGACCACAAATGCCTTATTATATTAGAGGAAGGGTGTCTAGAAAATCTTCTAATTCTTTCCTTAGGAAAGCTAAATAATTTTTCCCCGTTAACTGTACCGTTAAAGAAATATGGACCAAGTAACCGGTTGCCTACTATTCCTCCCATACATTAAAGACCAACGATGTTGATAATCCACGGTTTTTATAAAATGAGGATTTTTCGCGATCATAATATAAAAAATTGTGTCTATTAACGTAACCGTTTTATGGAAAGTCGCTTCGTCCGTGAATAAAATAAAATTATGAAAACCTGGTTCTTCCGTTTTTATTTAAAATCCACCGACAAAAGTTGAGACATTCTCAGACAATTCTTGTAGATAATGTATATGGTAGCCATGAAATTTATGTTGACGTAAAATCCGTGAAGCCGACATATGGCTTATTCCTCATTTTCTTGTACAGGTATGGGGATCCTCGACTGCCATAGCCAGTACTGCAAATTGACTGTTTTCATTCCCAACTGGTTTGGCACGTTCTTCCTTTATATTCTACATGCCCAGTTGTTTCAAATCGATCCAGAAGTCTTTCCAAAGCTAAAGGTTCTGGATGTCTTCGATTTGGATAACTTGTGTTGATAAATCCGCGATACAAGCAATGGATTTCATCACATTCTCCCAAAATATAGATCATTTGAACTAGCTCGTCTTTTGTAAAATTCCATACTAACACTGGTACTGCTACGTTTTGCCGTTTCTAGCAAACTATTCAACAACAGATTTTATTTTATTTACCAGCCTACTTCATATCCATTACATTAACGTACCTTCATATTTTAAATATAACTACCAATTTAAAACGTACGTAGATTTACAGAAATGTCAGCACAGCAGACAAATAGTAAGAAAGTTCAATTTTCAAATTTTTATTTAATATTTGGTCTCTAAAGTTTCTTTTAAAGAGCGCACCTACATAGCAACATACAGAAATATCAAATAATTTGAAATATCTCTAAAACCATTAATTTTAGCTACATAAATGCTTTATTCAAATTAATAGATAATTAAATTTCGCTTTCAACTGACCATAAAAATAAAAAGTGTTTCCATTTGAAAAAATGAAGATTTTCGCATTTCAATTGTTTCAAAAAAACATTGATTTCTAGAACACTCTATATAACGTATTTAAGTCTACATCTGTCTATTGTCATCACAGAAGATGCTTCTAACGTTATGTCAAGTTTCATAATGTTACGTTTTCCGTTACTGAAATAATGGCATTGTTCTGAAGAGAGCAAAATGTCAAAATTTTTAAACAAATGCCAATATCTTGTAAACTAATGAAAATATTGAATATGGTCCTGTATAAAGTTGCCTTAAAATTCCACAAGGAATTCAAAAATGTGATCATATATAGGGTGTTCCGTTTAAAAATGTAAAGTTACTGGTGGTTACGGGCAAACTAAACACCCTGTATATCGTAGAATAATTTTGCAATATAAATTTCACAAAACTAAACAACTTTTGTATTTAAATATTTGCTGTATTTTGCATAAGGAAGGAGATATGAAAGAATCGCACTATTGGTACTACCCTGTATATACATACATATCTTTTTTTTTATTATATGACTCTATGATTATTTACACTTCTTATACTAGGCAGCACCTTTGCTAATATGACTTGTAGGATGCTTTCATGGTACATTGAATAATATTATGCCATCTTTATGTCAAAATATTCTAATTGTTGTAGTATATTTCACAGTTTAATTGAACCATCTAGCGTCAGGTGGTTTATTGTGAAAGCGATACACTTTATAGAGTATTAATGACTAACACCTATCAAAATTTATAGCTCCAAGATTTTATTGTTATTATGTCCTGGATAGTGATGGAACACTAAAGCCTACAATACCTACAACCACTCATACAACGTCAAAGTTAGAAAAAATTAGAAGAATACGAAGGAAACTCAATGTCATACCAGCCATAAGAATAGCCACAATCAATCCAAAGAAAGCAAATAATCAAAATCAACAACGAAGAACTGCATACACAAAATACAATGTGAGTGTAGGAGCTCGTATATTGGAAAAATTTCTATCAAACGAATAAAATTTGGAGCTGTATGCTTGACAACTGGCAACATTCCTATCGAAGGAGAGTCGTGGTATTAAAGAGTTGAAAGAAGCTATATAACCCCCACAACTAACACCCTTGGTCCGCCAGGCATTGAAATTAAGAACGTCTAATTACCATTTATACAAACCAACGTGACAAATAGTTAATTGTGTTGGGAAATCTGAACCTCAGAGTGCAGGATTAGATAATTCTCAAAGTTCTCAGAAAGTGTTACATTTGGTCAAGGACCCATTTTATTGTCATTTTTTAGAACTGGGAACATCATTAAAATAGAGTATTGTGATTTTTTTAAGCACCAAAGATCTAAATACCGCTTTTAACGGGTCGATGGCTGCAGTGGTTAGGCGGCTGACTATCGTTGTGAGAGGACGATAGGTGCCGGGGTTCAATTCTCTGGAGGGACGGTGACATTTTTCAAGAGAGTTTAATCCCGGATCGACTTGCCATTCGCTGTTGGGAACAAAGTGATGAACAGCGCGCGGCATCATAAAAGGTGATATGATGCTGTCACAAAGCCATTTGAACACAACACACACCAAACTACACCGCGAGAGTTGCAGTGATAGCCAGACAAGTAATACAGCTTACGGAGTCAATGGAACTAAACACTTACAACACATAAAAAAAAACTAATTTTAAGGATAACACCTTTTGAACTCGTTTTTGACAAAGTTAAACAAGTTAGTTAATACTTAAAAGTAATTAATAATTTATTGAAAAACGTAACGACCTCAAAAGGAGCCTGGAAATATAAATTGGCAAATTAACAATTGGCCCTGCAATAATATAACAATGTCAGCCGTATTGTAAACTTACTGCTAACCACTATTATCACAAGCTTAAGTCACCATCCCAACAAAATGTTGAATTATCTTTTTGGTTACATATTTAATTAGTACGCAAGCACTATGTGTTACATTTGATGACTTTCATTCGAAGTATAATTTTTCAGCTCTTTAAAAAAGTTCTTCAAGTTTTTCAGAATCTATATAAAGGTGGAGATGTTGGATCAATATCTTGATTACTCAAAGAAACTGTTTACATCTTGGTTTTTTTAACTCTCTTTAAAAGTTAATAATTTTTAACCTGGACAAATTCATCTTTTTCTTATTTGGTCTGATTTAGGTTCCATGAATTGCAGACAATAATAACTTCTGGAATGACGTATTATCGTTCTTCGATTGATACATTCGATGTAGAAGCCACTGTCGCGTCATCACCAACAGTTACAACAATGTTTCTTGCCATCATGACTTGTTCGGTGTGATTCTTAGTTTTCTTACCATTACCTCCGTTAAGACCTTCTCGTAAAGCATCGTCTGTTCGGAATTCATTTTTATAAAGACCTTTCTAAAGGCCTAAATGTGGATTGCTGCTTCAAGTACTTCGAAACTCTATTAAATGATCGTCACAAATTAATAATAAAGCAGGACGTTCTGCCCCAAGTGCTCGAATTAAAGTCTTGAGGAAGTATTTCATAAAAATATCACTCTGCATCTATCTATTATTGCTGGCAGTATAAACAGTTCCTGAAAAATCTGTGTTAGAAAAAACATACAACCCACTAGTTTCAGGAAGATGATTGTTGATGGTGTATAGCCATTGGACTTTCTGGATTCCATACTACTACTCTCGTCTACCTTCCATATTATGTATGGCTTGTCATAAGCTGAAGCTCTGTTATAGGTTTTCTCAACATGTCAAAATATGCAAAAAAAAAAAAACATAAATAGGTTCCAGATATTCTTAGTTCAGCTAATCAACATTTAGGGGAATCTTAAAGCTATTATGTTGTTTTTTGAAGTGAAACCAGTCTTCAACTGCGATCCCATCTTTGAAACTGGTCTTTATTTTGTTGCTGCTTCAGATTTTCCAATCACTTTCAATATTGACATTCCGAAACTCCAATCCTCTGGTGGCTTTTAAAGCATTTACTAACTGTTTTCCTTTGATGGACACGTTTTAAGGAGCAAATGTGGCACGCACTGCAAAACTCACTTGTGTGTCACTTGTGTAGTCTTAGAAATTTTTTAAAGTGCATAATAAATTGTTTAATGTCGTTAGTCCCATGACAAAAAAGATATCAACAGCACGCGGTGGTCCCAAGTAGTTACCTATCTAAGTACTAACTGCGCCCAACTGTGCTTGGCTTCAGTGATCGGACGAGAACTGGCATACTCACAGTGGTGTGGCCGTTGATATACGTTAAAACGGAATCTCAAGTTCAAAACGGATGGAATTAAACCACACCTGTAGCTATTCATATACTGTATTACTATTTTCTTATATTAATAGACTACATTGAAAAAAATATTTTGACTAGTTTATAATTTAGAACGGTTGAGAATTATTATGCTATAGATATCAGATTAGAGTATGTTTGAGCATGTCTAGGGATGAGAAGTTTTTACTTCATCATACCCCAATAATATGTCGGTAAAAATACGATGTTTATCGGAACAGTTAAGTGGTTATTTACTTTGCTTTTCTCCAGATTTTCCCCACATCTTGGTCGAAACCAAAACAGATTTTATTCCTGTACACACATATATGTCAGAACCTTGATTTTAAGGCATAAGTAACAACTTAGTCGTCCGTTAATAAACATATCATAAGTACTTACCTCAGGGTAGATCTATGTACATAGAATTCATTATAAAATATGCGTGAATAGTGTAGCTTTAGATTTTTAACTAATAACAAGTTTGTAATTTAGGACATTGTTGTTTTCCACATCCGCGTGGTATACATATTGATACTGAAAGGTATATTTTTTGTTTGTTTTTCTCACATAGATTGAAAGAAAATCGCATTATAAAAGTAAACATCCTATTTCTTGTATACGAATGAATCTATCATTAATCCAACCTAGGCATTATTAAACGTCAATCGCATATTTCGTTCGACTTTAGTGCATCCTTTTAGCGAAACGCTTTTAGTCCTTTCGATTTATAAATGTGCCTATCGACTGTCATCTGCTTGCTGCCAGAAGGCATTAATTTTAAATCAATCAACGCCTACACTTACCCCAAAACTGTGCGTAAATTTTTTTTTCAGATTCATTTGAATATTTGGCAAATTCAATCTCATCATCAATTCCTCTTTCATCAAACCAGCGGAATATTTAGGAATTATAGAAAAGTTAAATAACAGTCCGACGAAAAAGTGAGTGATTAAATCATTTTTAAATAAGAATTTCTCGAATTAATAATTCATTTTTTCCTTGTACACAGTTTTTTGTTTATTTTCAATACATCAGTATTGTTTTTACTTACTAGACGGCAAGATAACCCAGTAGTGTGAAAGAGAGTTTATGATCTAGTGCGTGTTGAAATACGCATATTTCTGTGCAATTCTGATCTTACTTCTTTCGATATTGGGACGTCGTCGTGTTCAAAACTTACTAAAAAGGACAATTAATAAATATGCTGGTTGTGTAAACAACCCTGACTACTGTTGTCAGTGCAGAAAATTCACTCCAAAATATAAATTGTATTTTGGCTTTCCTTTTAGCGATCAAGACAAAGATATTGCAGCTCACATTGCCTGTACGACCTCTACTATTACGTCGAGCCATGTCATTTGCTGTTCCTATGGCGTGGAGAAGAAAGACTATGAAACTGACATGGTCAAACATATTTACTTTCATGTATGAAATTATTTAACAGTTTACCACCAAAAATAAAAAGGTCAGAAAGTTATAGTATAATGAAACGCAGATTGTATAATTTTCTCTGTAATATAGAACCATACGATTTGGATGAATATTACAATAGTCTATAGTCTGTATTTTTTTTTGTATTGCCTAGTTTTTCGTGCCTCGACTTTACTCTGTATACATATATAATTATACTGTCAATTCATTGAAAATAAAAATATTATTATTATTATTATTATATTTTAGATTGCTACATCTACCTCATAACATAAATATTACAAGGCATTCAAGCAAAACTAGACATAAAATAAATTCAAATGTATCTTTAGTGCATTTATGTACATACATGTATGTACACCATAATGGAGGGTTGCCTGTGACTTGCAAGCCACAGAATCAGACTTAACGTCAAGTGAATCTTAGAAGGTGCTGATATGTAATATAGAAAAGTGCTGCCCTCAAGCTAATGATACTTTAATCAAAAGGAACTAAACAATTTGGTTCGCCATCTAAAACTTCCGAAACAACAAGGTGGAGTTGAGACTGCAACGACGAAATCTTGTACGTGGAGATATAAATGGTTTGATAATCCAGCTAAGTGTATAACACAATCCACAGGAGGGATAACTACTTATTGACTCCAGTAAAACTAGTTTGAAAGCAGTACTACTGCATAGTGACAATACACTACCATCGATGCTTTTGGTTTATGCAGAAGACACGAAAGAAACTTATGAAACCATGTATTTGCTAGAGACAATCAAATATAAAGACCATGAATTGCATTTTTTCCTTATAGGTTTACAAAGTGGATTCATGAAGTATAGACACATCGAAAAAAATCATAATTAGAGTAGGCTATGTGAATGGATTGTTACTTTAGCCACTTTCACATAATGACATTTATTCCTTGACATTTCATTTGAAGTTATAAACTTTGGTTATAATAAAACATTCAAAAATGTCAAATAATAAATGCCATTATGTGGTAGTCAAAGCAACGATCAAAAACATTTACATAGCCTACACTAATTCTGTTTTTTTTTCGATGGCACGTTACTACCGTTCTTTTCTGAGCTTATGGATATATGTGACACTAGATAGTCAAAGAATGGCTCATAAGAGAGAAAGAAAAATTTAAAGATTACTCCTCTGATTTAATTCAAGTTAGAGCGTATGAAGAACTTTGTAAAAGCTCTGGATAAAGAAGGACAGGTTTTCAATCATTTGGAAGAAACGTTTTCCACATTGAATCAAGCGAAACTGAAAGAAGGGATATTTGATGGACCATAAATAAGAAAATTGTTGAAAGATCCAGTCTTTGATAGTAAATTCACGAATAACGAATTGATTGTCGGTCCTCTTTCAAAGCGACTGTGAAGAGGTTTTTGGACAGTAGAAAAATGTTAACTATTGTGAATTATCTGTTGGACAGCTGTAAGAACAGGGATGTAAAATGAGAGTGATAAGACGGAAAATAATGCAATTATTGTCATATTTGTCCATTATCTAAGCAGATTAAAGTTTAAACTATGTACCACTTCTCGTTTTAATTCTGTCAATACTCGCCAGTACTGTGTTTGATTCTGCCCTTCTCTAGGAAATATGACGTGATAAGGAAAAAAAAAAAATATTGTTTAAATCAATAATGCTTTTATAAATACGTGTTGAAAAAAATATTTGAGGAAAACTAGTGGCTGGTTACTCGTAACTAGAATATATGTATTTACAGTGTGTATATGTGATTTCTCTGAAGTAATCTTCAGCGGAAAAGCTTTTTTGATGTCTGGGCTTTCTGTAAACAGGCCCTTATGTCTGTATTTACAGATAATTTAAATACAGATACAGTAATAAAATTTACGAGCATTTATTAACATTTATATCTAAATTATGGACTGTGTGTTTTGTAAACAGATTGTAGCATACAAAAACGCGAAAATATCATTTTAATGGATTAGCCGTTTTAATAGTTCTACGCCAATCCTATTGAGAATATATGGACTCTCACGAATATTAAACTTCGTGGAAAGCGAGTGTTATTTTGCAAAAATTAATTATCAGTTGCGAATAACATGCCGGTTATTAGTCAATATTTTTCCGGGAAATTCATATATTTAAATATTATAATTTATAATTAGATGTAGGAAATATTATAAACAATTCGAATTTTCAGTAAATTCGTTGCGTAATGTAACTAATATAACTAAAAATGGACTGATTTAATTCAGAGCGTAAGGAAGATAATATTGGCAAAACCAGTACAGAACATTTATGTAAGATAAAGGATACGCGTGGGTTTCTGAAATATATTAAGAAATAAAGTTATTAATACGCTATTACATTGCTTGAAATGTTAAATACAGTAAATGCAATAAAAAATGTCGTTTAAGGAATTTTTATTATATACGAATACTTTATAAAAATGTGTGTCATGTTAAATAATAAAAATAATTTAATAAAAATATCTAAAAATAGCTTTATGAAGGAAAGTAACTTTTATTAAAACATTTGAACTACTTTAAAGTATGTATAATATCTCTGTTATAATGTTGTAACATATTTTTACGAGACAAATCATTAAAACTAATGATTATCATTTCCAAACTTTACAACTTAACAGCGTTGATGGAAAACCAAGATGCCTGAATGTCGGTAATGCAATAATACTACAAATGAGACTCTTTTATGGCCCAAACAGTATAAAAAAATTGTGCAGGTAACAAGCAAGCAACGCATAAAAACATTTTGTTTAAATAATTTTACACATTGCTCTTTATTCTAAAATTTTCAATACTAAATTTTGATGAAAAATTCGTAAAATTTTAATGACACAATTGTATTCTACGACAACTCCCATCTACAAAACAATCCGTTCCGATTCTGGTATACTCCGAATGGCCCATTGTTATATGTTATCGCTCTGATGTGCAGCAAAGAGGAGTACATTGAAAACGATACAGAATATAAAATTGTATTCGAGAATAGTTTGGGATACGAATTGTTGCTCTATAGTTAACTACTTAACTGATTTATAGATTTGCTTTGATCATGTGTGAATACTCAGACCTTGCAGTTTTAATTTATACGGGTAAATTCTAACACTACCGAATAAATAATGTCAAAATATGATTTGTCAGCTTTTATGACAATAGAGGTGGTGAAAAAGGGACCAAATAAATCGCTCACGCAAAGAACTTGTTCTTTTCCTAAACTCTTCCTGAGTTTTAAAATTAATAATAATAATAATAATTTTTATTTGTTTAAGGGTTACATCCTTTATAAATGGGTTCAAAATGCATCCAATATAATAATATAAATTCTGACAAATAGAAAAAGAAAGAAAATGGCACATTGTTAAAACGCAAATATTGTATACACCAAAACAAAATTAAACGTTAGCATATTTTGATCTAGTACCCACATAGGGTTATTCATTAAGTATAAAATTAACTGATTAATCCTTCTAAGTAATTTAATTAATGTTAATTTTTCCTGTATTTGTTAGGGTTACATCCTTTACAAATGGGTTCAAAGTGCATCAATACAATAATATCATAAACTTTAAAGAAAAACCCCATAAACAGAAAAAGAAACAAGAAGCAGCACTTTGTTAAAACACAAATATTGTATACAACAAAATTAAACGTCAGCGCAATATTTTGACCTAGTATATAAGGTTATTCGTTAAGTATAAAAGATCTTAATCTAAGTAATCCTTATAAGTAAAAGTATAACTTATTTAATCGGTCGGTATTTTTTATAATCAAAATGTCATCTATCGCATTCCTGTTGCAAATGTCACGAAGGTAATGTTTTCTTAAGTTCTGCTAAATAGGACATTTTACGAGAATAGAGAGATATTGCAAACACGAAATAAGTGCCAACTTTAATTAAGGATACATTAATAAAGGACTTAAATGTTGGAATAATAAAGAGAGTTATTGCAACCGCGCCATCATTAATGAGAGTTCCTTTAAATTGACAGTTGCGTTTGAGGTTAGGTTTACATGCAATGTAAGAGTCACTTAACCTCAACTATGCAAAATGGTAGGTTCTGCTGTCAAAGTAAAGGCAACTTTAAATAAAGTTCCGAGTTCCCTTATTTAAATTAAATACAGGCGGCCTGTATTTTAATAACGGCATACCTTTAAATTTTAATGAAATGCGCAAGCGCACTTGTCAAAATAAAGGATTCTTTTAATAAAGGATCCCTTAAAGTAGTTTGCAATAACTCTCTTATGATATAGGGTTTCCTCTTCTAATAAATTACAAATGGAGCATATTTCCTTGGACTTTATCAGATGCGGCTGTTTATTATGGTATAGCTGGATAACAGTTTCGCCCGTCACTCGTACTTGGCTGACAAGCCTAATTTTCCTTATCAAAGTCCGGAATCCTAGGTAATACTATCCACAGCAAAATGGGCTAATGTGTTTATACAGGGTGTCCAGTTTAAAATGTAATACATGGGGATATCGGAAACCGTTGGAGATACAACGTCAGTTAAATGGGAGAAAAGTTGCATACTCATTTGTCGATGAATAATCCGACATCAAATTTTGACATTTTTGTTTCATTAGGCAGATACAGGGTGAAAAAGAAAAAAATGCATTTTTGACAATCTTCCGTATTTTGTTTCCTAAAAGAGATAAATTTACAAAAGTTGCAGGCTAGGGATAAAAAGTCATGAAGATTTTAAAAATGATTTAAAAAAAAATCTAGATCTACTAGATTTAGCGTGACAATAATCGACTTTTGTTTTTCTTATGGCAGCCATATTGGATTTTGACATTTTTAATATCTTCAAAAAAATGCTATTCAATGATTTGTAACATGTTTATGTTCAAGATAGTAAAAACATGGCCAGTAGAAAAGACGTTTAAAGAATCGCGTTTGCACAACTTCAATTTCATTAAGATATCTTAGTGATCAGATCTCAGACCCATACAGTAGTGTAGCATTAATAATAGACTGTAGTAGGTAATTTGATTTTAGTTTCATGTAGGTCTGATTTGGATGTTACCAACACATTCATAACTTTAGCTGTAGTTTAGTAGTAGTAGAGTTTTAAAATTAATTTCCCATAAAAAGTTGACGTTTCATATGCGCGTCATTTTTTTACTATATCTTTGTTCTGGTGTAAACTTTAGCCAATTTCTTGACCATGAACTTATTCACCTTCGAGGAGGTATGGTTCTTTGTGTCACCAAAAGAGGTTTTGGGTATTAGTAAGATGAGGACGTTGCTGTAAAAGTATTGCCAGAAAGATCTATCCTCGCAACAGTCGTCATTACTCTGTTTACAGATTAATATTCTCAGAGGTTTAAGGGACGGAAATACAGACAAGAAGATCAATTAGGAAAAGATTAACTCGGGAGTTGTTTCATTCGACTTTGTCAACACATTTGATATAACCAAAGACTTGATGATTTGGTAATTAAAACGACCGGATTTGGTGTAAACGTTAAGGTTTTTCTCTCGAGCTTGGTGATACTTTCGTACTAAATTTTAAGAAAATATCTAGTTTACTGTTATAACGTATTATAAATTATATCTTACACTTTATAACATCACAGAGTTTCAGTCGAAACAAAACCATTTGGCTCGTCTATTGGAACAGGTGTGATTCAATATCGTTCAATTGATTAGCTCGTTTATGTGTTGCTAAGATAAAAACGTTCACAAATATATTTATACTTTTATATGTGTAAAATTGACACCATATTGTGTTCAGTACAATCAAACATGATTTACAAAGAAATATACATAAGAATGTTTAATACTTTGCTAAATTTACACATCCGGGTGTTTGATTAACACGAAAAAAAATGACAATTTATCTAGAAGTATTTACACACGGAAATTTTTACTGTGTAAGCCAACACAACCAATTAAGGAAATAGGAGCAACACGATTAGTTAGAAAAAAAAAAACTTGCGAGAATTAAATAAACACTGCCGTCGCGACTCTCAGAAGTATGTACTACGATGATGTATCGTGTAATACATAGATACAGCTGTTGATAGTTATTGAAAACTAAAACAAAAGAAATTTCTTTTGCTACTTGATGTAGCTATTTTATATGAACATTGATCTAGAAAATAAACACAGGATTCGTCACATTGAATCGTAGGGCGCCATTGTTACATTGGGGTTTCTAACACAGAAACATTTCATTTACAATTGTTGCGCGTACATTATATTGGATCGATGGAGTTAAGATTTGAAAATGAACTTGGTGATAAAGTTGCAAAGCAATAACAGCAAATATATGAATGGTATATGTTTGTTGTTATTAAATATCTAGAAAAAGTTTGAACAGTACTTGAATGTGGAACTTCTGTTCTAATGATTATTAAGTCAATTAAGTATCTATAAGATTTAATATAGTCCACTCCAATTCTCAATATTGCTATGCTTTATAAAACATATTTTGCGTCTTCTTAAATTAATACTTAACACACGGGGTTCTTTCAATGATTATATAAAAAACGTGTATTTTTTTTTCTAAAAGGAGTAATTAAGACTTGATTGACAGTATAACACTGACCGAATACTGAAGCTAGTAGATATATTGACATTTAGGAATGTCGATTGATATCCTCTATTAAATAGTTTCTGTAGATTAGATTCGAAACTTCTTTGAACAGATGTATGTAGATCAAAACTTAATTAACTTCTGAAATAGAAATTTTATCAGTATCACTAGTTTGTTTTTGTCAATCTAATATGATGCAAAGAGCCATGTCAAATAACACGCTAAGTAGATCAGTGATTTTTCTTTAGTTTCTAAGCATCGTCAGTTCTTGTCATGAACTGTACAAAAATATGGAAATTATATACATTGGATCCTTGAAAATGTAGTGAAAATGAAATAAATATAGAATAAATCGCCAACCTTATTTGCATCAGGACAATATCAACTCGTCTGTTTTTTTCTTATAAATTGGGGGACAGAATAAACCTAGGAAATCTTTGCGTTTACGGCTGGTTCCGTTTCCGTTGTTATCGCAGACGTTTCTAGTGATCGCAGTCCTTGTTTTTGTCGGATTTCCACTTGGTATTGTTGTGCCTTTCACATCCAGTTCTCATCCACCTGTTCGGTCACCTACGGTAGGCAGTTTTCGCTCGAAAAATAGTCAAAAATCATCCTACCAACGGACGCATATCAATTATAAGTACGTCCCGCGTCTAACCGTTTATTAACGAAATGAAAATGACCGCGGGGAGAAAAAGTTTTTTTTTTTTACCGCGAAATGTTTCGTCCGCAAGACGCTAAAAATGTGATTAACCTTTTTTATTGCGTTTTATAAGGTGTATACCTACGTCGCACGGAAAAATATGCGAACACGTGGAGTGGTATCGGTCTCAGCGGGATCGTTGCCCCTATCTACACGTTTAGCGCGGAAGTTCGTACGAGACTGGCTTCGTCGGTTCACGGAGTATTTTGCCCGCTGGGATAGGATCTCGCGCAGATTATTAGGTCCATCGAAGAAGGCGGCCACTCTATGACTTGCTTAGTCCAATACATTTATCTAGTTAGCGGTGAATAAGAACGTACAGCATATAGATACTTATTCTTGGGCATAGCATAGAAAAAAATCGAACAAGAATAGCTGACATGGTATTAATCTTCTAGTTTACTGCTACCGTTCAACCCGGTCCGTTCCTAGTATTTTTACATGGTCCGATGCTGAGCCAATAAATTATATTTAACAGAGAAACGGCATGAGTAGCGTAGATATGCCTAGAGCTAACAAATTAAATATTAAAACAAATTGTTTAAATAAAGCAGACGTAACGGTTAGTTAAGGAGATCAGAATGAACAAAATGACAAAATGGATGTATTATTATGTACAGAATTTTGGTAAATGACCTATCAATAAGTTGTTGGTCTATAGAGAAAACAATAAAACGATTAACTTATGGCGACTCTCTTACTCAGGTTGTTGTATTGAATGATGTTGTTTATCATATAGATGGTGTTACTTCTGAAATGCCTCAAGGATCACTTTTTGTGTTGCGTACTAGAAACATTTTTTTTTTAATGTGTGGTGGGTGCTTAGTTGCAGTGACTCCGTAAGCTGTATTACTTGTCTGGCTATCAACTGCAACTCTTGCGGTGTAGTTTAGTGTGTGTAAGTTGTGTTTAAATGACTTTGTGACAGCATCATATCGCCTTTTATGATGCCGCGCTGTTAATCACTTTGCTCCCAACAGCGAATGGCAAGTCGATCCGGGATTAAACTCTGTGAAAAGATGTCACCGTCCCTCCAGAAAATTGAACCCCGGCACGTATCGTCCTCTCACAACAATAGTCAGCCGCCTAACCACTGCGGCCATCGACCCGTTGATTCATGTTTTACCAATTTACCAAGAAATGTTAACTATATGTTCGAAACGATTTCAATAATAATATCTTCGCAGTACTACACTCAGTTACGTTTATTTTTTAATTGTTTGACGATTGAAGATTTATTTAGACTGACTAAATATGTAACATAATTAGCATGTTTGATCTAAAATTAAGTTCCATGAATCATTCCAGAAACATTGCATTGAATCCTAATAAAGAGTTAGTGCTCTTAACGAAGATTCTATAGAAGAATAGAATTATACAATCGTTTTACAGTGATTTGGTACAACTCTCGGGAGTTCGTACGTCAGCGACAGTGGAGCCTTTATTTGAATATTCAAATTAAGAGAGTGGTATAGTACTGATAATAGAATCATATAGTACTGGTCTTTCCGGATGAAAATTAATGTCACTATTATCTCGCCGTATTTATACGGTATAAGTCAATAACTCGCAAACGGCTTTGAGGTTTTGAATTTTGTTAAATACTAATAGAGGTGAAACACTAGACATTGTTTAATCGATCTCATGGTGATTTTAAGGAGGTTAATGGCCGCTTTTTCCGAGTTTTAAATAGAAAAGGCGTGATTTGCAATTGAAATTAAACAGTTTTCAGATACAATTTTTTCAACAATCACATTCTTCATACCATAAAGTTCTTTTTATCATGATTTTACGTCACAATTTGTGCATAGATAAAATTCTTATCCATTGTATTTTGAGTCTTATTACTTCTTCTATGCACTGGCAAAACCATCACGTTTAATTGTGGGATGTCTAAAAGTTAGAGCACAGTTTACCAACTTTGAATTGCTATTTATTTTCTATGTTGCTTCCTTCTGTGCTTTGAGATAAATAATAAACGTTTCTTTGTATGATGTCTTTCTTCTGTCAATTATTTGTGATTTTTTGAACAC
Organism: Holotrichia oblita; assembly: GCA_023690525.1. Classification (NCBI taxonomy): domain Eukaryota; kingdom Metazoa; phylum Arthropoda; class Insecta; order Coleoptera; family Scarabaeidae; genus Holotrichia; species Holotrichia oblita. The sequence goes on along the minus strand of CM043021.1, from coordinate 71,155,923 downwards.
AATTCATTGTATTGCCATACCGCATTATTAAACGGTGCAAAGAGCAGCGCAACAGTGGTTTGATATTGAAAAGAGGGCAAAGGAATTGGCAGGCCAAAAAGTGCTACGTCGGTAGAGACGACTATTGACGTAGTACCTACATTAGCTTGTGGTTGTGCAGGTATCAGTACAACGCTAGACTGCGAGAGAAATATTTATAAAAGAAAAAGCTGAAACCCTACAAGTTCAAAGTGGTGCAGCAATGTATGTATTATTAGTGATTAGTAAGTAATGTGTTTATTAGACTAGTTATCATTGAAGGGACATTAACAAGCTTGGGATATCTAAACCTTTTACAACAGCAATTTTATTTTAGTCCGAACTGAAAGCACTAATTGAGGTCAAAGATGACAGAGCGTTTTCTATGTAAACTGGGCAATAAATCATACATTAGTTGCTTAGTGTTTAAATGAAAAAAAAAATTAAGGAAATTGGATAAGAACACTGATCATGTGCAGTGGTGTTCCGGGTCACCTGATTTAACACCATGTGACTTTTTTCCTATGAAAATACCTATAAAATGTCTTATCTTTCCGAATTAATAGACAAAGAGCTAAGAATGAAGTAGCAGAAATCCGGAAATTTCAAGAACAGAACAAGATTCCTGGAGACGAAACTTAGAATTACTTATAAGAAACTAAGGTGGTAATTTTGAATAACTTACTTCCTTTCTTTTTTTCTCAGACTATTTTGTTTCAGATTTTAACTCAATAAAGTATGGGCACATTCATCCAAGAAGAGATTCCTTTGGCTTCAGGTGTTTGGGCATGATTTTTCTTTACTTACTTACATATTACTCAGATTCTAAAAAAATAGTAAAATGTTCTTTATACACATCAAAAAGAATGATTTAGTAATGAGGAGAACTTTGAGGTGAACAATTGTTGCGGTCTATGGTTTTCATAGTAATTTAGACAGTAGACAGTTTTTCCAATTTTTTAAAAAAGACTGTTGGTTTATTTTTGAGAATAAGAGTCTGCGCTGCCATAACACTATGACTTCAATTGAATAGTGTTTTGCCCAAGTTTCTCTTAACGTGAAAATTTTGATAGAAACTAGACTGGTCTGTTAGATACATATTCACACACATTACATTTCTTCAATTTGATGGCTTTTTCCTTACAGAGTCATGTAGAAAATATAGTGCGCACTATTGTCTCACCACTTGCGATTATTGATTATTATAAGGATATATAAAAATCAGATTTTGTATTGAAATAAATGAAATCTTTGTTACAACTTTTTAAGGTTTATGTTTTATAATATTTAACCTGGTGTTAGCATTTATCCTTTATATTCTTGTTTTATTTGATATTTGACTACAACCAGATAAAATAGCTTCACAATAATAATTATAATATTTTACAAACATTAGTGTCATATATAAAGATCAGTTTTCTCTGCTACCTAGAAACGTAATAGAGAGATTTCTCATGAGCGTCTGATACATTTACACATGGCAGTATTACAGGACCTACATTTCCGGATTGGCATTACTTTAATATCATATGAGTGAATTCCAGTCGTGCATCTGTGATTTTGCATTGTATCTGTTTGCATGTTTAATTGCATTATAAAATTATTTTTTATTCTTCTTCCAAAATGATCTAAAGAAAAAAGCTAATAATAATTTATAATTAATTTAAGTTGATTATAGTTTGAATGTTGTTTGAATACTTTTATGGTTTTTTATTGTTTTTTTTTAATTGCTTTTCTTTTCTTAACTAGGTTAAAGGAAGAACGCCGAATTTATCTATTTTATAATAGATACTAGGCGATTTAGTCTATTAGGCTTTGTTGTGAAATAACATGTCCTTTTTTCTCTTTAGACTCTGTAACTCTTTTCTCTGTAACTTTGTTCTTTATATTTTTGCCAATAAATTCTATATTATAATATTACATATCGAGAATCAAGAATTTGTTTGTGTCAATTCATACATCATGAAGGTAATCTTTTTTTCGCTAATACTGAGATGTCTTTTATTTCAAACAATAAAGTGCTTGCTAAACAATTTTCACTGGCAAAAGCCTGAAGCATCAACTTTAGAGTAAAAACAGGATTTATAATTGAGTTTGGGCTAGGAATAGAAACTTATTGCTGTAGTAGCCTTCATGTAAAACATACGGGTAATTATACAGCTGTACTTACATACATATATTTAATGTGTTACGAGAATCGTTTTAGAGTCATCGTTAAATACATCATACTAACCGTTTATCTATTATTATCCTATCATTAGTATCTTTCCTAAAACAACAACACAAATATTTTAACCTTTTCCGCAAAAATCACACCTAAGAATTTCATGCAAGAATCCAGGTAAGCTTCGAGGAATTTCTGTCTAACTTGAATTACGCACACACCGCTTTAGATCGGCTTAAATAGTAGTTCCATGGGATTACGTGCGACCTAATGAGATTAATTAAAAAATATTACCTTTGCCTAAATGCCCACGTTTACTCAGCGGCTGGTACCTGTTAATTGCCTGTTCACAAAAGGTGTATTAATGTTCTCGTTAGTTGTTTTGCTATTGTTGCATTGCGAGGTATTTATTTCTCTACCATAATGGCAGAGGTGACTTAAGTCATAGCTCTTGCATTATTTCATCAGCTTCGTTAAATTTGCAATTTGAAAATTGGGAAGTTGGCAGGCATATTTGATAAAATTGTCGTAGAATTTCCAAATTGTTACTTTTCATCGTTTTAAAACAACTATTCTGGAAATATTAGCGACTCAGTGAATTTTACGGACAGAGTAAAAAAGACAGATGTACCCATGAAAAAGGGTAGACAGAATAGACACATTTCTCAATCATCATCAAATTACTGTGATGGTAATTTGTGCCATAGACATTGTTGTAGTCCGTGGACAAGTTCTTTTAGGACGTATGGGTTCAGTTAAGCGCATCAGTTATTGGCAGAAGCCAGATAAGACTGATGTGATATAGAGGTGTCGGTTAACTTGAACAATTATTTCTTCTGGACATGGAAAAGGGTGATTAAAGTTTTGACCGTGTCTGTGATGTATTGCGAAACTACCAGATAGGTGACACAGTGGTCGGATTGTGTATTTGGAAACGGTACTTCTGGTGGTTGGATATTAACTAAGAGCGATTCACTAAGTGATTTTTCTGTACCTACTATACAATTAGCACATGAATTATTTTTATACAGACATCTCTCAACTTTATTCTTTTTTAAACTTGTTATTTCGTTCAAACTTCCAACAACGGCCATACCACTGTGACAATGCCAGTTCTCGTCCGATCACTGAAGCCAAGCACAGTTGGGCGCAGTTAGTACTTAGATAGGTAACTACTTGGGACCACTGCGTGCTGTTGATATCTTTTTTTTCATGGGATTAACGACATTAAACAATTTATTAAGCACTTTAAAAAATTTTGATTTTCAACCACTTGAAACGCTCAATATGGTATATATTTTTATCCTACTTTCACTCATATCTGCATAATAATTTTCAATTGCCGCAAATTCTATTTCTGGACATGGAAAGCAGTGATTAAATTATTGACCATTTCTCTCCAATTAGTGCTTTCAATTTATTTTTCCAATATATCTCTAATACCATAGGGGTATGCTATATGGACGATCACAGATATTGCTTAACTTTATTCATTTTTAAACTTGTGATATCGCTCAGTCTTGTAGCAACGGCCATACCACTGTGACATGCCAGTTCTCGTCCGATCACTGAAGCCAAGCACAGTTGGGCGCAGTTAGTACTTAGATAGGTAACTACTTGGGAACACTACGTGCTGTTGTTTTCCCCTTTTTTTTTAACTAAAACTAAAGAATAATTTATCATGCCCGTTGGAAAATTTTAATTTTCAATTATTTCGAACACCCAAAATAGTACATATTTTCATCCTGCTCTCATTCAAATCTACGCATAACATTTCAGATGCTTTTGATTATAACTGAATGCCATTAATGGGCTCCATCATAATAATTTTCAGTTGTTGCAAATTTTAATTTTGGACAGAGAAAATGACTGTCAAAGTTTTTACCATTTCTATCATATTTTGCAGAACTATCATCTATTTACGCTGTGGTCCTATTGTGAAGAGTATTGACAGAAGCTTCTTCTGATGGTTAACTATTAATTGGAAGCATTTGACCAGTTGAATTTTCATTTACTTGTTATCCACACTAGTCAACTCTTACCTTACATACACCAGGCATTAAATGTTTGGCATACATATGAATAGATATCTTTCTGATGCCGTGAAGTTCCATGATGAAACGAAAATTTACAGAAATGGGTGTGAAAGACTCCTATGAGTTGTTAACAGAATATCAGTCACCAGCCACTGTCATTATCTACCGATTATCACCAATATAGGTGATCTTTGACGCGATACTGAATAACGAGATTGCAGATTTCATGGTGATAACTGTGCAAGTCGAGTTTTTCGAATCAGTTCGTGAATTAGGGCGTGAATAAAACCGAATTAAATTCTCTGAGCGATTGCTCCCGAGTATGATGATTTGATGTAGTGGAGTAAATTTTCTTTCTATGAGTATATGCTTAATTGCGTGATACAAACGAGTTTTGCTCATGTATAGAAAAAGCAAGCACCTGCTCCAAAAATTTCCAAACCTCATCTGATGAGCATCTACTTCAAAATTTTCTCCATCTTTATTATAATAATTGCATTTACTCTATATAGTCAAGACGATTTCGTAGTTAGATTACCATCAACTAAGGTGCTGGTGCAGATGGCATCTCAATATTTTATTAAAAACTTACAAAAAGTCTATTCTTAATGACCATTATCAATACACAATTATTAAGATGCAACATTTTCAAAAAATCTGATATTTTGTTGTTATCTTTCTTAATATTTTGTAATAGATTCAATATCAATTGATTCTAGGTATTACGATATTCGCATAGAATATAATAATAATAATAATAATTAGAATCATTTTTAGGTAAATTTGAAAATTTATCAAACTCGACATCTGCCACTTGCCCTTTTTCATTTATAAGCTCGAAAAACTAAATAACAACCGAAACTACTACTTAATACTAAATAAATACCAGTCTTTTAAAAACGTAGCTGTACGTTCACGAGCATAATTGGGCGAGGTTAGTAGGTACTTAGATAGGTAACTACTTGGGACCTCCGTGTGCTGTTGTTAGCTTTTTTTTCTCCTAGGTCTATAAAAATTGAATAAACTACTTACACTTAAAAAAAAATTAATTTTGAATCGTCTGAAGCTTCAAAATCTTATAAAGAATCTTCATCAATATAATTCTCAAGTCTTGCAAATTCTAATTTTGATCAAACCATGTATACAACCAGTATTTACATGTTCACAAGAGCACAAATAAAAAAATAGACGCATCAAAATGAATCAGATCTTATGCAACTGAAAGCTGTGTCGCTGCCAGATCCGGTTCTGTATGTTGTTCTGTTTGTCTGTAGAACGTGTTCAGGATTTTTAGAATTGCGTCCAGTATTTAATAGGTACTTCGCTTACTATTGTGAGTTCTTTTTTCTTTAAGCGTGTTGTATACACATATTATACCCGTTATATGTCATTGGTATTATTTCTTCTGTAGAATTTTAATATCTGTATGGGATAAATACTCTCCCATATGTGGGTGTCGTATTCTGTTTCAATCGGATTCCTTTGTACAATGATGAAATAACAATTTTAGTTGAATAGATCATTATAGCAGTCAACATTGTGTAATTGGTTTTGAAAGCGTTTAATACATCATGCAAGAATTCATAATATGTGTTACTTTTATGTGCCAAGTTACTGCGTATATCAAAATAAAGAATGTTAATATAAACGGAGATGTTATAGAAAACAATACTTGCAAAATATTTAAAATTATAAAGTAGCATTCTGTTGTTGTTTAACACAACTAAAGATTAAAATTGCTCAGTAGTTTCTAACAAAATAAAACGTAAACTTCGTAAAATTCTCAAAAGTTTTTACGCAATCTGATGCATAATAAAATTAGAAACAAAAGGATAGTACAGCTACATTTATAGACGACGCAAAGGTTGAAAATTCTAGAGAACAACAAAATTCAAAGATGATTAATTGGTTAAAGATAAATCCCAAATTACAAGCTGAAGAGAAATAGTAATCAACACAATATTTCAATAAACCAGTCAACAGAATGATTAGAAAACTAAATAAACGTAATTTTACTTAATAACAGATAGTATTTGAACAAATTCTTGAAATAGTACTCGGCCCATTTATCAATGAAAACCTGGAAATGGTGTGAATAACAACCAATTGTAATTCAAACAGACATTCGTTCGTATTTTAGTCGCTATGCATATTGTTCACAGCTTGGCCTGACACATTTATTAAAGCAGAAGCTCGTTAATGTTTGCCTATAATTTATTTAATCTGTCATCATTACTTTTCCCTACGTTCGTGTGCTTTTAGATATCCGACGTTTGCCTTTGTTTCGATTAGTGTGAACGATATGTTAGAAATAATTGTTTTAATTTTATTTCGATGTAAACAATTTTTTAGCTATGCATGGGAATTTTTCGAGGATAGTCCGAATTTTAGTGTCTTTTTAACGAAACATCGTAACAACGCAGAAAAATTCAATTAGATAGAAGACATGAATGTAGGGGAGCCTAAACGTGTTATAGTGGACAAAGTCTCTTCTCTTCTGCTGACTAATTCATTCCAGCGTATATTTTTTTTATAGTATGATCGTCCAAAGTTTCTGCTTCTTTATGAGATATACTGTTAGTTCTGCTATTATTGTCTCCTTGACCTTAACGGAGGAAGTTTCTCATTATTTGCATTTCCACATACAAAAACTGTTGCATTAGTGTTTTTGTCATGTCGACACAATGAGCTTAACATGTTTGACAACGTGTGAGAAACCGCTTTCATCACATTATGATATAAATAAATTTTTTAATTGCTGCAATCAACTATCTACGACAAATGGATTGTCATATCTTAAATATTCTGAGTTCATACCTTCTCCTTTGTGTCCAGAAATGTCGGGATGTCTTTTTGTATGTATTTGATATCACTCCCTTTCCATCCTTCATTCCAGCTTTGCGTTTCATCTCAAATACTGTTAAACAAATTTCAAGAACATTTTCAATTTTCACCAAGGTGGATGCATAAATATGATTTTCCAAGGCATTTTCTATCTACAATTTAGGGGATAAAATTGGTCAGAAGTCAGCGCAAAAGTGGCTGTAAATATCAAGGCGGATGGTTTTTAAAACACAACCTCAATAGTAGATGTCCAGATACCTTAGGTTACCTTAGTTCCTTTTTTGTGGCGAGTGCAGCTGCAGCGGCTATCTAAGCTGTATATCTTGCAGCTCTTGCTGTACAAATTATGTGTGTGAATGTGTTTCGATGGCTTTGTTGCAACATTACTCCGCCTTAAATAATGCTATGTTGTTAATTATGTCTGAAGAGTGAATGGTTTAAAACCCGGACTATGAATATTGCCATATCTACGGAGACCTGCTCTAATCTCCGCGACAATCGAGTCGCATCTATTGCTGGCGAAAAATCATTTGTTTTTCTCGTCAATCTTAAAGGTATGATGTTAGCAATTAATTTTTTAATTTGCATGAGTATTATTTTCTACTAGAACAGAGCATTTCTGAATTCTGCACTAGTATATTCTCATACTTTAAAGGAAACAGGCTTTTTCAGAAATCTTGACGAATAATAAATAAAACATAGAAAGAAGAATGAAATATATGCAATTATACAATAACAGAGACATGAAGATCTCTAAAAATTGTTATCTAGTTTAGCCTACATATGAGTGTAATAATAAGCAAATATTTAGAAATATCATATTCATTATCTCTTCATACAAAATAGAGGACGACAAATTAAACGAGACCAAGATCATAAATTTTAATGACAGCATCATTCTTCAAAACTTAGAATCCAACTTATTTCCCGGTCTAAAATCTGTCAACTGTCTCGGATTTCCATTAATAGTTGATCAACAAATTAAGGCTGCCGTCGCCGAAAGATATGGACGGTGATAATCCTACGCGAAGGAATTTGCTACAATGAGAACTACCGCGAAAAGAATGACAAACACGCACAAAAGAGAAACCCTTAATTAATCAAAATATCATTTACAGACAGCAGCGTTACGATTCAAATTTTGTTTCGGTATTCATCAATCTTCGTGCACAGGGAAGATACAATGCACCAGAAGGGTCGGAACAGATTATCCTTAATCATTTATTGAAACTCAGGACAAACAATAGATAGAGAAAATGAAATAGTACATACATAAACACATACAATTAATAACTAACTATAACTAAAATTAATAGTTTCATCGATTCAAATTAAACATAACCGTATTTCAATGATAATATCAACATGACATCATGCCAATAACTCGAGGGCGAATCTCAATGGCGTATTATTGTGACGGCGGTGTTTCGGAAAATTTATAATAAAAATCGCTAATTGTATGAGTAATTGTTGGCGAAATGATAAATTGGTTTCGAATGAATTGAAATTTTAAAATTCAGTATTAATGTATCTGTCAATATCATAATATAGAAAGGCGATTATTAATTTTGTGTTGTTGAATGTTTCGTTAAAAATTCCCGATAATTATAATAATAAACTCTATTTTTACGTGGTTACTTAACAAGGTTTACTATAATTGTATATTTAAAATTCATGCCATGTATGTATGAGGTTCAGGAGTAGTTCGAACTTCCATCTTAACCAACCTTATTTAATTTAATGACCTTATAAATATCAAATAAATTGATGTGTACTTTCTAATACATCAGAGAATGTTATTACGACCACAAGCTGCACGAAATATAGATTAGAAACATACTAAACAAATAATTGGTTATTAACTATGTCTATTATCCTTCTAGGGGACGTCTGCTATAACTGGATCGAAAAAAATAGTTACAACTGTGATTATGAAACGTTCTCTAAGGTGAGGTGCTTTCCATGAAATTATCTACCTATTGTAAAACTGTAATCTATGTGGAGGAATTCCTGCTATTAAATGTGGATACAAGTTTAGCCACTAAATAATATCTCATTGAGGAAAGATAGAGGTTATTAACTTAAGGTAATGCTTTGCTAGCTGACTCTTTCGTGCTACATACAAAAAGGATCGTAAGAAAGATAGAACGCAGATATATAAACCGTTTATTGCAAGACAGACAAGAAATCTCGGAATAGAATAGTAGCCAGAGGAATAGATATTATTCGAGAAATGGCATAGACGTTGGAATATGCTGCGGCCAATAATGAAATGACAGAGGAAGCTCATTTCTAATCTAGTTTTTCCGAAATCAGGATGATTTCGTAGCTTTATTCTACGGCAATAGTGAAACCTTTAGCTCAAAATTTTGGGTTCAGATATTAACAATGTAGATGAGACAGATCAAATGATGGTGATTAAAGATGGCAAACTTGTTACTACTAAACGAATCAAAACAATGGCACTGAGAAAAAGTGGAGAAAGAAGTGGAAACATAACACTAATGGTAACGTTAAATACAACTTCAAGCATAATCTTTCCATTAATGATTATCTGGAAAGTAACCAGATTGACCGGAAATCTAATGAAGCGGCCTTAGAGGATACTATTTTTGACGAATAACGAATGAGTAGATGTATGGAGACTGAATTATTGTATATGTTACAGACCGTATATAAAACCAGGCCGTTTGTATACGGCCTAGGCCGGATACATAGTACCTGAAATTCTCAGGCCGTTTATTAATATCTTGGTATTTGTCATACGGACTAGACCGTATACAAACGGACTATTCAGTTCCAGACTGTATGTTTTCACATCAGTCTGTGCTACGTGGTAATTATAACATTGCAACAATATATAAGTTTATTGTAACAAAACAAAACTATAGGTGATATCAGTGTACAGTGAAATAGTTTTATTAATACATTGAATACATTGAATCATGCATATTCAAAAACAGAAGTAAATTAACGTTTTTTTTTGGCAACAAAGCCTCAAATTTATAGTTTAAGGTTTTATGAAGAACTCTGTGAGCGAAGAAAATGCGTTGCCGATAATAACCGCGGCTTTACTAAAGAGAAGTACTAGGTTTTCATTGAGCAAGTGAAAAGTGCAAAAATTGCCGAAACAAAAACCCCAAAAGAGCATTGGCTTCTAAAGCACTATCATGTATTATCTGTCCAAGGAGTGGACAAACTAATAGTGCCTCTTAACAACGAATCAGTTGATGTAATATATGCACATGATGATGAATTGTTTGATATTTTGGAAGATCTACACACATCTACAGGTATTTTTAGCACTTTTGAATAAATGCGGAATATTTTGCGCAAAAAAGCGCAAGAAAAAACCAAGAATATAGTTCGTACTGAAATTTTGATGTACATTAACTTATGTGCTCCATGTCAAATGAAAAAGAAAAGGGAGAAGGAGGGAATTGTATCAAAACTCATGATTTTTAAAGATTTAAATTCACGTTGTCAAGTAGATTTGATAGACTATCAATCCCACCCTGACGGAAAATATAAATTTGTACTAGTATATCAGGATCAGTTGACAAAGTTCGTTATTTTGCGATCACTGGAAACGAAACGAGCAGAAGAGGTCGCCTACCATCTTGTGGACATTTTTACAATTTTCGGTGCCCCTGTGGTTTTGCAATCTGATAACGGCCGCAAATTTTGTAATAAGGTTATCGAAGAATTAAAAAGCTTGTGAACTCAAGCTGGTACACGGAAAGCCTCGTCACAGCCAGAGCCAAGGAAGTGTTGAACGTGCGAACCCAGATGTAGAGAATATGTTAACTACCTGGATGTTGGATAATAAAACAGAGAAATGGAGCGAGGGTCTAAGATTCATACAATTTATGAAGAATATTTCCTTACATTCTGGAATTAAAAGTTCTCCCTACGAAACCATGTTTGGAGGCAAACCGAAAATTGGATTGAAAACTTCGAATATTCCGTCAGAGGCTGTGGATAATGTTACAACTGAAGAAGATTTAGAAGATCTTATTAAATCCATTAATACTAACTCCTCGCAAACCGAGGTGACGCCATTGCAGCAATCTGCAGTGACTGAAGATGCAGAGTTGGGAAATGATGACGACCACAACCAAGAAGATATTTGTAATAGAAAGAAAAACATAATAAATGCCAGAAAAAGTGCTCATGATGCATTAGAGGAACAAGCAAAATGAATGAAAGTGAGTTCAGACAGTAGTCATCCAAAACCTAACATTGGATCAACTGTAAGGATTCCAGTGCCCGACGTTGACTGTGGCAGAGGAAATTCTCGGTCGGTTTTAGGAGTAGTGCTAGAGGCTACAGAAGACGGATTTTACCGTTTGGGTAAGAAAGAGGGCGTCATTGGTAAATATTACAGTCGTTCAGAATTTAGTACCTGTCCAACTAACATTGTAACAATTGATGAAGTCCCTAAAGGGAAGAAAGTTCCTCTTAGATCGGTGGCTAGAGCTCAGTCTACAGGACATGGCCAAGGTTTTAAAAAATGTTCCTGTAAAACTAAATGTCAATCTAAAAAATGTGCCTGTCGTAAAAATAATATGACATGTAACTCAAAGTGCCATAATAGCCTAACATGTACAAATAAATAGAAAACACATATTCAATTATTATTCGCCTGTGGTAAATATATACGGTCTAGTTACAGTCAGGCTATATATATATTGACTAGCCCTTTTATAAACGGACTAGCCTGTTTGTAAAAGACATATATTTTACACATACGGACTAAAATCTTCAGTCTGTATATATAAGGACTAGCCCTTTTATATACTGTCTGGTTTACACATACGGTCGGTAACATATACATGGTTTGTAAAGTTCACCAGGAGTTCAGGCGCTAAACGAAGAAGCTTTGTCACTAGAATTAGGCCTGCCCTAGAAAGTGTCTTTGCGCCAGATGGAATCAGTAACGGACTATGAATTCTACAGTTCAATTAAAGCCTTCAAATTCATGTAACTTGTTATTCAGGTCACGAGGTTTGTAAATAAAATCTAATATCCAATATCTTTTCTTCCTCAATTAGTTCTTCTCATTAGTTTGGTTCACATTGTGTATCTTATTTGTCGAGTGTTATAGTTCTCTAATATTCTTTAAATACGTAATGTAAATAAATCCAGACAAGATAAAATAAGAAAGACAGATATGAACTAAGTCTCATTCATCACAACAGTTTATTCCAGCTAAATGTAGCAAAATATGTAGCAACAAATAATAAAGCAAACAAGTTACGCCACTGTTCGAAATAAGTTTCTGGAATACAGGCGGTTTTATTAGTAAATAATTTAATAAGAACGGAATAGACTAACTGAGGAATTACTGAAGGCAGGCGAGCGAGCCTACTGTTTGTCGGCAAAAATAAACCAGGAAGAAACCTTGGATACAGAAATCCGACTTCTTAACACATACGTAAACAAGTGGTAAAGTTAGATAATATACGAACAGCATTCCCGATGCTATACTGTTAAGGAAGGACGGAATAAGGCGCGATATACATAAAATTGCACGCTGCTGCTGGGTCGACTGCCAAATAAAACGTGAATTTTATTTGACGGGCGATTATCTTCTTTAAATACGAAATTGCGGTGCTTCAGAGTTTGTTTTAATGGGATATTTCTGATAAAGCGATACGCGAAATGGTCGTCGTTATTTTTTATTAAAGTACGGGTTATAATATGTAGTTATAGATGATGTTATCAGTATACAACAAAATACGACTGTCACTATCGGGTTTGAAAAATAACGATTTATATTACGAGATATATCACGTAAAATAACGTTGTCTAGAACTGAAAGGATCACGAGCTTCTATTGTATGTATTTTCAGAAAATTGTTTAGAAACCTATTGTGATATTAGTTGACTCGGTGAAAATAAAATAGCAGGTTTGAGGTATCTAAAGGGATAATATTAAATAACTATTTTATACGTGTTTAAAGTTTGTGTGCATACATATGTGCAGATGCTCTGCGATGTGTTCATCTCGCAATTTAACGCAGCAATTGCATGCAACTTGTGTCGTTTAATAACACAGGAACTAAATTAACATTTAACAACGACTGGTTTGGAACCGTATTAAGCTAACAGGATTGCGTTTAAATGAAATTCATTTCCTGGAATTCCGTTTAGCATTCTCTCCGTTATTCGTTTTCAAGAAATTTGCGTTTCAAGTTTTTAATTTTCAGGTGTGCCGTGAAATCATTTTTGTTTTTATACTTTAACGGTGCTCGTAAAACTGCAACATTAATATCTTTGCTCTTAACGCTAATGTGTATATAAATACAAATTAGGAATAATTGTTGTATCGGCTCTAGAAATTGGACAAAACATCTTCTGCTCTTCGGCGGGTAACATGTAGCAGTTCGGAAGAGTATATTACTGGACATGTAAAAAGAAAAATATAAACTGATAATAGGAATGGCTGAATTAGGATTTCCATTAACAAAGTCACAACTTATAGATTCTATCACAAAATTAGTGAATAAGGTAAGAAGCGACATGTTTTCGTAAACCAACATCCTGAGATGGCTACAAAAGCACCACAAACTCTGTCATCAGACAGGATACTTATATCAGAAGAAAATATTAATATATTAATTATTTTGAATTAGTAAATATTAGTAGAGTGTTCAATTATGACGATAGCAGTTTTTATGTATCGCCTCTGTAGACGGTGCAATATCTCCACTTTTAATTCCATTTCAATATAAACCTTATATCCATCAACCATCAGCAGTGACTGAATGAGAAAATGATGTTCCTGAATGGTGTATGGAAAATAAGTATCAAGAAAACGGATTGGTCACATTTTCCAAGAATTCTACATCAATCGTTGGACATAATCTATCTTTTTCTAAAAAGCATACCAAACGTATAGGTTTTTCCATTCGATGAAGATGATATAGACTATTCAAAATTGGTGAAATAAATTGCAAATGTTGTAGATCTTCCTGTAGAGTCTACTGTTAATAAAACTGTAATTTCCAAAGAACTGTTAGAACTGTTACCAACTTTTACAGAATTTTTATGAGAGGTTGAAATGAAAAATCCAAGAAAGTTTATTCCAAAATAGAGCTAGATCAAGGATTTATAGAATTGTACATATTGTAGGAAAAGAAAATTTTACAATGAATGAAACTACTGCAGATATGAATATTGATAACAAATTTTTGTTTAATAATCATAAATATTATAGAAGCTACAGATGAAATAAATGTTACAGAGGAACGGAAAGAAATCAGGGTCATTGTGTTACGTAATAAATGTCAACATATGATACAATTAATATTAATTCTCAAGCAGCGATTCTCTGATTTTAAAAACTAACTGATCGGACGTAACAGCCTCAAATATTTTGCCAAAACAGCTTACCAGTTATATTCACAATAGGGAACAGGACATACATAGGTACATACATATGTTGCAAAATCAAAATATGATAATACCATCATGAATTATAGGGAATAGCTTCTCTATTAAATCCGTAAATTTTATTAAATTATGTCGTTTTACAAAACTATTGCATCTGAACAATGACGATGACTTGAACATGACATTTTTCTCAGATGAATCATGAGCCTCTGCGCATACAGCTGCACGGACAATATCTTATCTACAGGAGTATTTTGATGACAGACTAATAAGTAGGCCACCGCACTCCCCCGATTTGACACCATTAGACTTTTTCTTGTTTGCATACTTGAAGCAAAAGGTTTTTCAACAAAGATTGCACAATATAGACGAGCTAAATGCAATCTCTCAAGCGATTAATAGCATAAGCATCGATACATTACAGAAGGTATTTGAAAACATTAAACAACGTGTACAGCTATGTAGAGAGAATGATGGGGGTCATTTTGAACATTTGCTGTAGTGTTAACCACAGTACACTAATCAACGTAAATAAGTGCTTTCATATCTGTGTGTTTTGTAGAGATTCATGTGTGTCTATTGTATTTTATAATGTGTTTACAGTTAAAACTTTTATTGAAAATAAACTAGTATTACAACCACTAAAATGAAATTAAATCAGAGCAGAATTACACCATTCCAATATATAATTTGTTTTGTTGATATGGCCTAGCTCCTCTAGTGAATATTTCATTCCATGGTTTCTGAAGTTTGTTATCACGATACGAAAGATTTGTAAAAACGCAACAACAAAAATAAATCTACACAAAAATTCTGGTTTTCATTTAAAAAAATGTACTATAAAATTCATCGCATCGATCAATTTTCAAATACTATTTGACAGCAAGATGTTAGGTTACGATATTGTTTACTATTAAGTAACCAAATTACTCACTACCAACTACTCAGTGTTGCTAACTGAAAATTTGTGCTGCCTTCTTCGTTTCAACTTGCTCTCACGGTATTTGCGTTGCAACTCCAACATGTTGAATAAAGCCAAATTCAAAAAACGCAGATAAGGTTTTGACGTTTGACAATTAATTAAATACGAAATAGTCGGACTTGTTTATCGTTACTATGATAACGTTGATATCATTATGTTCTTATTGGGGGAATTCAGGCAATAATGATAACGTTATGTCTCATTAATCCCTGGTCGCATTTCATTATTCCATCCGGGTATTATGAGTACTATTATTAATCAATAGCGATTTATATAATACCTACTTTATTGTTTAGTCGCAGATAAAAGTTTGTAATCGAAAATTACTTCAAAACTGGTCGAAAATTAGATAAATAATGTCATCATCGATTGTCACGTCAGATATATTTTCATGGTAGCCAATAACTGAAAAAGAAATATACATCGAAATTGCAATCAAGCAACAGAATAGTTATTTACATCGAAAATTGCAAATCAAGCAACAGAATAGAGCGCTTTATGGACACGAATTCCAAATGTTTCACGCACGAAATCATATTTTTTGTACGAGAACTATAATAATAATACATATTGTTAAATACGTTATTGTTTATGACCATATATTATTCAGGTTAGGGATTTATGATTTTAAAATGTCACTGAATTAATCAAGTTCCAGTAAGTACCAACTTTACTTTTACGCACTCGTGCTTAAAGTGACTTTTTACGCACGCAAATCGAATCGTGAAATGACAGGTTTTGATAGGCGAGTACAAAATAGTTATTTACGAACCAAGTGCGTGAAATCATATTTCGCGAATGAGTGACCAGTTTAAAGCGCGAGCCGGAGGCGAGCGCTTTATGGACACGAATTCGCGAAATGTTTCACGCACGAAATTTGTACAATACTTTTTGTACGAGAACTATAATAATAATACATATTGTTAAATACGTTATCGTTTATGACCATATTATTAAAGTTAGGGATTTATGATTTTAAAATGTCATTAAATTAATCAAGTTCCAGGAAGTACCAACTTTATTTTTACGCACTCGTGCTTAAAGTGACTTTTTACGCACGCAAATCGAATCGTGAAATGACAGGTTTTGATAAGCGAGTACAAAAAAAATATCCTATGGTACTGCGCGACGTCAGCAGTGTAGTTCAATAGTTGGCCGCATCTTCATAAAGACGGTGAAAAACAAAACTTTAAACAATTATATCTCAATAAATAATAAAGATGTAACAAAATAAAGAAATACGGGTCCACTTTTTTTAATTCATCTGTGGTCATATATACTTTGAAAAATGTTCCTGTTTCTCATTGGTTTGTAATTTGTGTCGATACCAACTATCTCAAAAGTCTTTAAAAAATGGAAAAAAGATTACTTGACAGGTCTTGTGCACGGCAAATGTTAGTTTGATTAAGCTTATAATACTGTCGTATTCCCGGTTCTTACATTAGGCCTTACATTATGTCAAGTATCATAAACTTAATTTTTAGTAATATTGCTAACTGCAACGTTGTCTATAAAAAAACTGAATAACTCCACGTATGAGATCCTGAACACAAACCATTCTATTGTATCAATATTGAAACGTTTTTACATGCTTTAGTGACGTTTTCCGTACATAATTCACGAATTATTTTTATGTTGATTCGATCCGACATTATAAATGTATACTATAGGAGATTTAATGTTAATCCTATTTCAGTTTCGGTACAAAAAACACGGAATTTTCTCCCTCACGTCGATCACCCCATTGTGGCTGTATTATACGCATACCTCGTTTTTAGTTGACAGCCTGTAAACTAATTGTATACAGATACATATATTTACTAGTATTGACATTTCTCTTACTATATCACGCATTTCTGTCGTAAACAAATACATTTAGCTCCATATAATGTGATTTCACGGACGGATAGAATGTTTTTGAACGGGTAAATATGTGAGATATTGATGTCGTGTTTGTGAATAGTCCGTTCCAGCTACACTGGATAACATATCGAGGTATTATAATGCTATGTGGTGCTACATATGCGAAGCTAAATGTAATAATACAAAAACTATGGCCAATAAATTCTAAAATTTATTGGATTTAATATTTACTAAGATTACAGTTCCTTCCTGGAAATTGTTAGCGGAAGCTTGATTTCGTCAATAATTAAAGAGTTCTATTTTATAACAGATGTTTTTGATATTTCAATTTAACTTTGTATCTAACATATCAAGAAAAACATGTACTCGTTTCCGATGATAGACATCATTTGGCCGACCCGATAATAATGATACATTCTAGTATATACATGAGCACCGTAGTTTGAAAGGTCATTATATATTATTCGCTTGTCATGATATGTAATATCTTGAAGATAACTGTTACTCTTGTATAATAAATGTGTAGAGTACATGTAACTACTTAAAATAGAGTTGCTATTAATTTTATATGGATATTTTGTGTCATTTATTGTGAGTAGTTACATATTTAACAGCATATTTTCATTGATCTATTTAAAACGTATTTAGTTGACAACACTATTCTTGTTCTTGTAAAATGTTATATAACGGGGCTTAACTATAAAAGTACGACATTTTAGTTTTGGTGCAGAAGTAACTCGGCTAAGACACATGATTGATACGATAAAGGTTACCAATCTCCTACTAATTAATTTTGTGTCTTCTACGCAAGTATCTCTAGCCTTCGCACTAGTTGACAGAGGAAAAACGTATTAGAAGTAGGGGACCAGGAAAGAAAGAAATAAACTAATAGCGACTATCAGTTGTACAGTATTAAAGGTCGTGTGGTATACTGATACACTAGGAAGAAACTGTAACGATGAAGATTCTCAATCAATCAATCTTATTGTTAATGTCTTTTACAGAGTTAAATTATTTCTTTAACATTGGCTTTAGTAAGATATTAAGTAGCTGTTTGCAATTAGTATAAATAAAACCTTTTGTTAATATGTATCCACAACGGTTCTTTTTCCTGATAGGTGCATAATTAATTTTCAATAAAATTCTAGTCTTTGCGTAGTAAAGTAATAAATAATATTTTGGTTACTCTTTGGTTATAAACGGAAATATAACTCTAATTACGTAATGCTGTCGATTAATATATTTTTGAAATGGACTAAAATACTAGATCACAGTAATTAATCTTTCTAAAAGCAGAAACAAAAGTAAAGCCGGCTTTAATATAAAAGGGATTGTATGAAGTATGAAAGGACACGGAAGTAGTACCAGCACATCAAGAAAATAAGCTTAATAGAAGTAAGAATGATGGTATTTTCTGGAAAGACGCTGTGTAACAAAGAAAGATATTTAATAAATTCGAGATCGACAAAGACGTAAAGAAGGAAGAATTGTGGGGAGGGGAAAGAGAGACGGAGGGACAATAGTTAATAACACATTGGAAGCAATGTCAGAGGTCTATAAGTTTTAACAAGGATAATAGAAAAATGGACTCAGGCAGCATCACGTGTTGGCGATCTAGATACAACAGGAAATAAAAGCAATCTACTGGGATTACTAGTAATAACTAAAGCGAAAAAGAAATTTAGAAGCAGGTGGGGGAAATGTTACAAAGCTTGAAGTGACAGGAATACGTATATAGAAATTTTGTCTATATGTAGTTAGACTATACTTTCTTATAGAAGGAATTGTTTGGAAATTTTTACTCTGGATTCATTAAGAATGTTATGCAAATTATATAATTTTATAAATAAAGCTATTTGTAAGTTACTTATTCAAATGGCCAGCTTTGCTCTTAAAATAATAATTTCTTCTACATAAAATTAAAAATTACAATAGTATTGTATTCGACTTGCCATTCGCTGTTGGGAGCAAAGTGATTAACAGCGCGGCATCATAAAAGGCGATATGATGCTGTCACAAAGCCATTTAAACACAACTTACACACACTAAACTACACCGCAAGAGTTGCAGTGATAGCCAGACAAGTAATACAGCTTACGGAGTCACTGCAACTAAGCACCCACCACACATAAAAAAAAAAAAAACTAAACGCGATTGTCGGCACTATACTAACCATCGCTTCTGGCCCTGTATATTAACCCTGTATATTGCCATGCCCTATTGAGATTGGTAAATTAATTATGGTTCTTAAACCTAAAGATTGTGGAGAAGCTCTTGTGGAAAACGGAAAAAGGAAATGCTGCTAGGTATGTGGCCACAATATTGCATATTGGTCTTTCAAACGTCAACGAGCAGATTGAGTTGTAGGGTTAAAAACCACAAACAAGAAATCAGTCATTGTTTAACAGATGACCGATTTCTCGTTCATGTCAGTGGAGACAGGAGAAGCAACTCGGTGAAGTTGATGGTGCAGATAGCAGATGCGTTGAAGATTTCAAAAAGTTGATTTAAAAGCTTGCACACCAGCAGTTGGATGAAAACTGCACGAGTATTCAAGCTTCTATTTGCTCGCAAACATTTAAATTGGACATCGGCACAATTCAGGATTGTGTTGTTTATTGGCGAGTGTAGATTCTACCTATATTCACCAGATGGAAGAGAACTTGGATAGAGACAGGATAACGGTTTTCGAAGTTCATAATTAAACTTTGGGTTAGCTATATTAGAGATTCAATGATGATGTGGACAGAATTATCAATGAATAGCAGATATGCCGGCTTTGTAAATAACTATATTAACTAAAAAATAACCTCGACAGATTAATCGGAAAGATTTTGCTTTGACGTAAATTTTGTTGCTCGATGTTTAGACATACATACTTCAAGATCATTCTATTTGCTTGCCACAGAAGCTATTGCTAAGTTACAGTTCGTAGTCAAGCCTTAAAAGCTTGCCAGTTAAATTTCTTTGAATGCAATCTGAAGCCTCCTTTTCCTAATTTAACTTGAACTCAACGAAATCTTTGTCTTTAAGAGTGTGTCTTCTTTTATGAAAAATAGATCTTTAATGCATGCTATATTTCTATCATAACAGGAAAAGTAAAGTAAGTTATGCCAATTTTACAAGATTTGTGCCAGTTCCCCTAGGATATTTTCAATTACTCAAGCTTCCTAACTGATGGCACAATGGTGTCATTCGGAATATAGCACGATTTCCTTGAATCTCGCCTTTAGGTCTTGTATAATTAAAAACAAAAATGGGAAATATTGAAAACTTACTTCGAAACTGGCGAGTCTTCAACCAAAACTGTAAGAAATTTAGGTGGAAAATTTGGAATAAATGATAGGCCTTCAACTCAGTTTGTGGATTAATTCATGCAACGAGTTCGTGAAACTGGATCGATATTGGACAAAAGAAACCGTTGACGTTCTCTCTAGTGCGCGCAGGCGAAAATATTGCTGCTGTTGCTTAGAATGTGCGTGAAAATTCATCAGTCTACCAGTTGTCATTGTTATCAGGAACTGGACATTTCTCGCACTTCTTGGAGGAAAATTTTGCAGTCCAAGAACTGAAGCCTTATGACCATCCGATGCGTTTTTGGTTCACCTAATACGCTGGAGATCGTTTGGCCGAAGATGAGCATTTTTACCGAAAAATTATCTTTCCACATAAAGTCCATTATATTGGAAGTTATGTCAATAAAAAAATTGTCACATTTGAGGCCCAGAAAATCTAAACGTCATAATTGAGAAGTCGATACACCCAAAACGAGTAACGAGTTTGTTGCGAATTTTGGCACCAAGCAAGCAGCCATCGTTACGATCATTGGCGACCGTTACCATTATTTTTGTTACGACGTTTGGTTTCAACAATGTGTTGTAAAAATTGAACTTTTGGGTATCGTTTTCGGAAATCTAATAATTAGCCGAAATTCTGATGTCAATTGGCCGCCTAGAGCTGTAATTTGAGACCGTTGGACTTTTTTTTTGTCGAGAGCCATAAAGAATAAATGTTACGTTAACCATACAGAGACGATTGAAGCCTTGAAACACAAAATCGAAGTTGCCATTCATGCAAGTCCAAACGATTGAAAAGTATTTGATAATTGGATTGATCGAATGGCGTACTGTAGGGCCAGCCGTGGCAATCATTTGAATAATGGGTTTCATTCTCGAATATAAAAGTTCAATCTTTCTAATAAAACAATACTTTTGAAAAAATATTCATTTCTTTTTTATATACCTGATTCAAATTCCAAACGTTAAATGGCCCACACGTTTAGACTAACAAATGAAGATTGCTTTGAGATGTTAATGCTTACATTTTTCCCTCTACACACTAGTTATGATAGTTTCTTACTCAAGGTAATACAATTTTATTTTAATACAGCTCTGTAGCAATTACCCGTGGGTATTCATACTTCGCCAAGACACAACCCTTATAATTCGAGTACCGTTCATTGGAGACATTTTAAAATGTCTTGCGTTTAACTATATACGTCCACGTTACTAATTTATAGTGTTGACCGCTGTGCAAACGTATTTTTCTTAGAGTTGTTTAAAGAGAGGATTTTCGTTGTAAATTCACGACAAATCTACGTTTGTGTTCAAATATGGAGCATTTTATTCCGAGTATGATTAAAAAAAAACTAAACGGCAAAACAAAGCACAAGTACCAGGCAATTAATTATCCGCCGACCATTTTTTTCAGATCAAGTGCAAATAGGCACTTACCAGATTCTTTATAAGGTTACGTGCGCTTTTTATGCGATTCTATGAGCGTGGTGCTATGATCGGTCATTTCATACCAAGTTGGAATATACGGTACTGATCATACATGAGAATATTACGTGATATAGAAAAATAGTGCCGCTTTCGCCGCATATAAAATGATGACACTTCGATATAGGAATTGCTATTATTCCATGCAAATACTTATTATTCATGTTATCATTTAATAGTAATAATACATTGTAAAATATAAAAGTAACATAATTATACTTATGTTTATAACGTTTTTACCAGAAGATCTATTGAAGATTTTTTGATCAGATAAAACTAAAGGTATTAAAATTAATCTATTAGTCCACATAAAAATTCATATTTAGAAATGAAACGATTACTAAGAAGTATCCTACCATTTAAACCCATTTTTATTTACTTGGATTTGAAATATTCATTAACACACATTGCAATAATCGTAGTATTATTGCAATGTGTGCAATAATACTACGAATATTGCAATACGTCTTCACAAAACATGAAGTTTCTGTAATTAATTATAATTGGTTATGTGATAATCATGCTATAAGTGTAAATAAGCAAAAAATCCCTTATATTCCCGGCACGTCCGCCAACATGTATTAGAAAATCCCCCATTAATTAATCATTGACATGCTACGTTCTATAATAGCGTTTAATTAATTGATTCATTTCCATGTAGCGGCGGTAAGTAGCATCCGCACAGGACGTCATTATCTTTTATTTGAGTGTCTCGTCGAGCATAGAATGGGTCTGCGGAGTCAGCTCGCTTGCTGTGCAAGCTATTTCGACCGTCTTTATAGCCGACTATAATAAACATTAGGATAAAGAAAGTATCTACTGCATACGTTTTATGAAGGCATGTATGGTTAGGTGTAGCAAATAAAGAATTCCATGAACGAGGATAGAAAAGTATGCAGTAATGTCATTAGCTATACTACACACATACATATATACCTGTATTTAGACCTTTAAATGTTTCTCATTCATGAATTCGTTCAGAGTTCGTAGAAGCTGGTGTTGCTGAATATCTACTTTACCGGCAGTAAATGTTTGTTTACAGTCGCATTTATGTTTAGATTTCATGTGTTTCAGACGGTTGTATGTATAAATAGCTTGTGGAAAACATTTGCTAACACCAGCTTTACTAACTAAAAACAACAAACAAATTTAAAACAATGAAACTTCAGATATTTTTACAGGTCGTAGAGCGATTTTTCCATGTTTAATGTCAATAGCATCAGAAGTAATTTTAAAGAGTCGTTTAATTATATACTTGTACATTATTTTGATGCATTTATAGCTATAGTTTGTCGCCTTAATTTGTTCTGTCCTTCCTTTTATGACAATTCAGATATTGGGCATAGTGGTTAGTGCACTTCCTTCCTATTGCGGGGCCGCCAAGTTCGATTCCTGGAGCATACTTTTGAGTCTGGTAAAATAAAATGCGCTAATCTTGAAGAAGGGGCGCCCTCTATATAACAACCTATTGGTACTAACTCTGGACTATTAACACTAAACTTCATGAAGAGTAGACATAAATGACTGTGTGGAACATCTTGCGTACATTTTCAACACTCGATCTTTGAAATTAAAATAAGTTGTGTAAGTTAGGTATGGAGATTGATGACATTTTGGCATTAACGAGGTTTAATCCCATGAACCTCTCCAGCGATTGGTGATTATTTGTGTAGACCTGAAATACCAAGTAGCCCTGCAAAAGATGACATAGAACTAAATCACAGAATCTCAGTTACCTATCGAAGCCTTCAATATGGCAAGTCTGGTTAATAAAATATTCATGTGTGCTGCATACTATCAATATCTGGGCTAAAAGAGGGTTATCATCGTCCATTATGAATATGAAATTTCTAAAAAATATGGATCCAACTTCCAAACTCGCCATCAACGGTGACTTTTCGAAATTGAGTGGAACCTGTTGAAACTCCCCGAATTTATATTATTTGAAATTTTGTTTGTTGCCAAAGTCGCTTAACTAGAAATAAAACTAGAACTGAACTAGATATAAAATTTATTACTAAATATTATTTTCCGACCAAAATTGGGACAAGATGATATTGTCTATGATAAAAGGGCCTCTTTATGTAAAGTTTGCCTATACACATGAAAATCCAAATCTTGAAATATAATTTGGATTATTACACATCATGCTTGTTTTGGGTTTTCAGCCACTGCCATTTGTTGATAACTGGGTTGTTTCATTAGATGGCAAATTGTGGAGTTGGTGGAATTATTTAGCATACCTATGATTGCACGGAACGTTTGATGAATAAAACTTACATTGTATGATTACATATTAGTATTTGCTGAAAAAGCTTTGTAAATATCAAAGCTGACCCTAGAGCAAGTAAGAAAGAAACGTTTGATTCAAAATGTATGGCCACTTTTTTGTTCTAGTGTTATTGTACGTAGATGTGTTGACTCACACTGGGCGTATATTTTTTCTCCAAGCTTACCATCAAGTTTAGATTTTATTCAATGGTGTAGCCGTTGATTTAGACGTTCACTGCAATAGATTTTGACTGTTATGCGCATAATCTATAGATACATATATAAGGCGTTGTCCTAACTGGTTGATCAAACATGAAACTAATTGTGTGAGTACAAATAGCTTATTTCAGAACAGCAACTGCTGTAGAAGCCCGTATTGCTTTGGATGAGTTCTTTCACTTTTCCATTTATTTTCACACCCATTTGTTTGATTTTTTGGTAATGAATGGTATTTGCAAAATCGGTCTAGATTTTACTCTCAATAGATATCATTTTTGTAGGCGCACCATGGGATTAAAGTTCTTTCTTCTTTTTTTCTTATAACATCACAGAAAGATGAAGTTATACTAAATTTATAGATTTATAATGAACGGGGAAAAATAATCAATAGAATATGCCTGCCTGTTATAATGAGAAAGAAAAGGAAAATATAATATAACTTCCGACTTTTGGCAGAGTGTTAGAATGGTTAAAAAATTGAGATGACGAGAACATAACAGCTTGGTTTTTATACCAGCGTAATACATCTGTATAAACTGCATCAAGGGAATGGGAACATATGAATAGTGAAAAATATGTTTCAATTTTTAAGGATGTGGCAGACTTTTTTTGACAAAACAGGGTTAAACGTTTTACTACGATGTTGGTTGCAAAGGGGAACATTCTTCCTTGAATATTATTCGATAAGTTACAGCAATGTTTCGGAGGTGCTGGATTGGGCGAAAAGTTCTTAGCGTTAACTTCCAAGGTCTCTATAATTAACCCCTCCTAAATGTCAACATGTCTTGGAGTGAATGGAAATCATTGTACGCAACTGTTGACTTTTTTGAGTTACCAAGGTTGAGATTTTTTTTTGAGCGTGACATACATATAATACTAGGTAGTTCTTTTTCTTGTATTATCAATATTTACAGAACAACTTCTTTGTATAATTTTCAGAACTATGGATCAACTACAAGTGATAGTTTGACTCTTTCAATTCGATAACATGATTGTAGAAAATTTCACAAATTAAGAGCAAAATCTGGACCGATTTAGTCGGTTAATCGCTAATTATAAAATAATGAGCAGAGATAGATATAGGGACTGCAGCTATCAATCACTGCGGTAGTTGATAAGAGAACACTTAATGAAATAACATACTTATTAGAGTGGATTTATCAATGTGAGCATAAAAGTGTTAGGTAAGTAACTTACAGATATTGCTGACTGGCAGATAAAATTTAGGAACTATAATGCTTTATCTTGCAGATAACTGCTATTTGACACTCAATAAACGTTTCATTGCAATTATCTTATGAATAAAATTCTGCAAGTTAATTTATTTATCCTCACATTGATAAACCCACCCTTAGTGATTTATTTAAAAAATATATACTTGTTGTTAGTTAAGCTTAAACTAACTGCAATATAAATTCTGAACTCTCTCTTCTAGAAAACCGAAAATAATATATACATATTTTTTATTCGTGACGGAAAAGAAATGAATATCTCTGAAAAAAATTCAAAATAATTGTGTGAGTGTGTGATAAAAACTGATATTTGGATTTCGTTTCTAATATAAAGAAATTCGAACCTTGAAACACTCGATAATCTTTCCTTGTTATACAATGTAGCCATACATTTTTTTTTATCCGTATCATTATACGGTTTCATGTTTGTCTTACAGAAAAATCATTTTCAACATACATATTACAACACGAAATATTACGAAATGATCACTGCTTACAAATTTAATCTTAAATTTCAAATTTTTCTTTTGTTACGAAGGATAAATAGTATTCTAGGTTGAGGACGCCAATAAGAATAAAGAAGCTACGACCGAGCCAATATACCACGAATTACTGTGGTACATTATGTACTCCATTTTACTTTGTAAACTAATACTGGCGTAGTTAGCATCCAAATAGTCGACGATGTGTAAATATACTGCAGCTCTTGCTTTTGTCATGTCGATATTTGGGTTTTATATGCTACTTTCATACGAAACGTAAACTTGCACGGAATATCCGTTCTTTCTGCATTCCCATAATTGTCCGCTTTAGTCTACTCTTGAACATTCAGAGAAATTAAAACAGACACAATAATACTGAATAAAGCACTTTGTTTCAGGATTTTCTTTGCGTCACTGTTCAGATTAGTTAATCTAAATAGAAAATGCGTTAACCTCAAATTACATTGTTTACTATGGTTTTGTATCATAGAAGAGATGCTTGTTTTATACCTATAGACAATACATTTATGCGAAAGTATGTATGTAGATATTCGCATTTTAACATAAGAAACAAATACATTTGAAAGAGACTGCACCTGCCTGTAGATACTCATGATAAAAATACACAGCTACATACAAGAGTAATATGATGTTCGTTTCGTTGCGGCCAAAAGACTTATTATATCAATCTTCTTGAAGTAGAACAGTTGTAATGACATTTAAAGCAATAATATTGGGAAAAGTCAATAAAATCTCGTATATCAGCTTGTAGTAAGCTTTTATTACTTCAATTAAAGAGGGAATGTAAGATATCCACTGGCCTCTGAATCGTTGTCAGATGGAACATTTAGACGTTGCTTTCATCTGACATATTTACAACATGTGTTGAGAACGTTATACCACAATTTAAACCTAATTGCAGACCAATTTAGTGTTTCGCTTCTTGATTCCTCTCGAGCCTTTATTTTCGTTAATTCTTGGTTTTACGTTTTTTTTCATTTGTCTCCATTTGAAAGACGTGTTTTTCTGGCAGTTTTACCATTGCAAAGTACACACTTATAGCAATGTTGGCCAATTGTGCCATTAAGTAATTACGTGGAATCTTCGGACAAAAGCTAATAAACAATGCAAGCGTCTCGTCAAACTGACAGGTTTATTATAAAATAAATCAACGTTCGATTTTTATAAAGTACTTGGGGGTTTTGCACAATTTGCTATGTATTGCTACAAGCGAGGAAAATGAATCTCTGTTGATGTAGTTTCAATATAAAATATTATATATCTGGATCTCTTTGGTCTAACATGTTTATTGACAGTAAAATGGTATTTTGTTAGTTGATTTAAATATTTATGAAACAGGGAATCTAAGTACGAGAAAAAGATCACGTCCACAGAGTTGTGCCAGACATCATATTTAATTCTGGAGTACACTAGAGTATAATACGCATCATTTCAGTAGTTACTGTTTTAGATATTGCTTTTTAGAAGATAGCTTTGGAAGCTAGTGACTCTGGGCGAGATTACTAGTTTATCTGGAAAACTATGGTTAGACTTAGAAACTTTGCCTATTCGGACGAAGTCCTCTGGTTTAATATTCAATTTTCTGTTCGTTCTTTTCGATGTTTTCATTGGCTTATAATACAGTCTTATATGCATTTTATGCAGATTTATGCACTAAACAGTCAAATTATGCACTAAATCGAAAAATCGCAAATATATGCAAAATATGTAATTTTTTTATTGAAGCATAATATGTTCTATTTTAATGTAGTTCGGAGAGATCCTAAATAAAAACGAAATATTCCTTAAAATAACAAATATGCATTTTGCATTAAATCCTCAGAATAGTTAGGACCAATAATCCTGGTGCTGGATGATCAATTTACGGATTCCTGTACATATTTGGGGACTGTAGCTAGGTAAATAATAGTAGGTGAGAGATTTAATTTTGATGTATGCAAAGGTGACAATCAGCAGCGCAAGTACCGTTAGTGTAATCATTCCTTACATCTATTTATGTTTTTTACTCTGAAAGTGATGAATGATCGGCCAAACTTTTACTGATTTCTTAGTGGTCTAATTGTAGCAAAAATACAGTTGCCTTAATATTTTTGTAATTGCCACAATTGTAAAAATAAGACCGAGAAAGAAATAAAATTGCGAGGTAATTTAAGAATAGGGGTAATAGGATTGATAGAGAAAATTTTAAATAAAGATAAATTGTCGCTATTAAAATAAAACTGCATGCATATATATTCCATCATCTTTTGCTTTAATGACGGCATTTACTCTTGTAGACATTAACGTTACTAAATGTTGACAAACATCAGGAAAAAATGACTCCTATTCATATATAATTTTTCTTTAACTTTATTTGTTTTTGCAATTGTTCTTTGAGAACTTTAGCCTCAATATAGGCTACAAATTTTCAACTGGTGACAAAGCCGTCATTCAAACAAGCGGATTCTGTTGTTACTAAACCACTACACGGAGCGTCTAGATTTGTAACAGCATGTATTATCCTCTTGGAAATCTTTAGTATCTCTTCTAACGTCGACATGTACTAGCGGACATGTAATCACAAAGCATAACGCTGCCACCACCTTGATCGACTGTAGGAACGATGCAATCCGGACGAAATGCTTCTTTCGGTTTACAGTGTACAAACTGAGCACCAGGAGTGCCAGAAATCTGAATTGGATAATAAAAAATAGCCACTCTTTTAAATTTTGCTGATTTGTGGCTTATGTGCACATTTTTACAAATTTTGCACAAACATTTGATTCATTCGACCATACAATCTTCGATCAGTCCTCGATTATCCAACTTTCTTGCCCACATTAACCGAATCTTCATTTGTTGTTGGGTCAGATATGGCTAACGGCAATAATTCCATTAAATTAACCTTCTACGAACAGTTTTATCATAAACAGAAACCCCTTGCTCGACCAACAGGTCAGTGGATAATTGTTTAGCTATTTGGAAGCGATTTCTTAAGGATAATTGCTCTAAATATCGATCCTGCCTCGCAGTTGTTTTGTATTTTCTCCAACTCGACTTTCATACAATTCAGTCTCACGAATGTTTCGTTTTTTCCAACTTTTTTTAGCGGCAAGCTCTGCGGCTGTAGTAGCATTATTTGACTGCGTTCTGCAATAGTTAACTTCCATTTTCTAAGCATCTTGAAGTAAGACAATATTTGTAAATACTGGAAAGCTTCCTTCGTTTAATAAATAGGAAATACGTATGACTTTGAAGGAAACAAAACACTACCATTTTTAGATCTTTTAATTACCTACAATAACTGACGATCTTTCGATATCTATAGAAAGAGCACCCACACCAACAACTACAAACTGCAGTCACGTACTACAAATATAAAAATTCTGCCGTAAATGCGTATTTCATAGACTATTTAAAATACCCTTATCGCAAGAAAACTTTGAAATGAAACTTCATTTCATTTACTAAATAGCATTAGTGACTAGTTACTGTAAACTTGATATGAAGAGGATTTACATGAGAGAAGAAATCCAGTTTGCGAAACACAGGAAATCAAGTAAGTTTAATTAAATTATTTAAACATTTCAAATTAACTCCTATATTTTCAAGCACAAACGAACCTACATAGAAATGACTCAAGAAAAATCAATTGAAAAATAAACAAATACAAAAATCCGCGATTGCCAGACATTATTTAAATACGAGCAACAAGAATCAGAACATTGTTTAATATATGTAGTTTCTATTCAGTTAATTTTTTCTTTTAATTTGGCAGAATTGTTAAAACTCTACATTAAATATATTAAAATTTATTCAAATTGGTTTTAGTTAAGTTCCGAGGCTTCTGGCGGGGAATAAAAACCATCTTTGTCCTTATTAAGAAGAAAAAGAAGATGAAGAAGAAAATTTATTCAAGAACGTGAAAAAGGATATCTAAATAATTACCGATATATGTAGGTAAGGACACAAAAGAAACATGACGATTTTTGAATAAGATTCGTATTAACTCAGTTTGGGGATATCTTATGTAAATTTGCGTCCTGGCGGAAGATGTATTTCTATCCTTCAGTTGAATAATAATTGACGTTTATGCACACTTTATGATTCTTATAAGGCAATAGGTGTAACGGTTTAATGGATGTAATTTACATACACAAACATCATACGGGCATGAACAAGATCTATATGCAAGCGAATTGAAACCAGACATTACAGTTCCACTATTTTGATATCTTATCATATATTTCACATATATCGATTTAATTTCCTTATTTTCAGTTTCTAGTAAACATGCTTACATGTACGATAATGTAGAAAAGTATAGTCGCTCTTGCATATTTTGATAGAACCTAAGAGTTTACACAGCTTGCAAGTTCTCACAGAGATTCCTGTTGTAGTCAGACTAGAAAAAAGGAGACAAAGAGAATGATGATATTCTTGAACAAACAAACATAATATATAATACGTACGCAATATCAGAAGGACGTTACTTTCTGTCACGACTACGATTACGCGTACCAATGCCCACATGCCATTTACCGCTGCGTAATATGTAAGTATGTTAACTCTTGAAGTTGGAATGGGAGGTGTTAAAATTTGATCTTTCAATTGATAAGCAACCGAGTAATGTAAAGTGAATACGTCTTGAAAAGGCTGACAAGCTCTTATATCAGAGTCACATACCAGATACTATCGGAAATGATTTATAAAGTTGAATATTTATGTGGAAAATTTATTTGTAGGTACCTTGTAGTATAAACGTGCAAGCTTAATTTATTCAAAACTGTTAAATGAAATACTTTCCACATTATTCAGCACAGAAGCAGCAACTATTACTATATATGTACATATGTACATACATAAAGAACGTGGTGTTGTCATCAACACACATACAACACACATACACGTATGAGAAACTGAATTATAGTTGTAAACATTAATTATATTTTTATAAATCAACATCGGTAACCCGGAAATTCATTTGTAGATGAAACTTTAAAAGCTGAGTGTGCGTGAGTAGCACACTCATTATTGTAAAAGTTCATAAAAGCAACATATTTTGTAGCAGCTGAATCTCTGAAATGCAAAATATAGTCTCCTCCTAAAATTTATACATTTTAGAATTTCTATAAATATCTCAGAAACTATAAACAGATACTAATTTTTCTAACACAATTTGAAATATCTATTGTCTAGCTTGAACAAACAGGTTCCGTAAAAAATTCAAGAAAAATAGAAATCGTAATATACCCCAACATATTGCTATTTGAAACTCTTCAGTGCAACATATACCAAAACCGGATGGCTATAAAAGTTTTAAGTACGACGGTGGATCCAGAAATAAGGTTCCTATTAATTTTACAAATAGATTGATTCTCATAGAAATTTACATCGTTTGCTTTATTTTTCTACATAATCCCCATCATTTTTATAGACGGTACTCCAATTTCTGTATCCCAATTTCGTAAAACTCCGCCGCCAACCTGTTAAGGAAGCGTTTTACCTCTTCTTTGACTTCATCGTCGCTCCGGAAGCATTGGCCCATCAAGCGTTTCTTTAACTTGGGGAACAAGTAATAATTACTGGGCACGAGGTCAGGACTGTAAGGTGGGTGGGGCATGATAGTCCACCTAAAGTGTATCAAAAGTTCCTAGGTTTGACGGGAGACGTGAGGTCGGTCTTTGTCGTGAAGTAGCGTTATACCGACTATCAGTCGTCCTCGCCGGCGGTTCTGGATAGCTCACCTGAGTTTTCTTAGTGTTGAGCAATAACTATCTGAATTGATTATTGTCCCACGCTCCATGAAATTGATTAGCAGTATCTCCTTAAAATCTCAAAAAACACTGGCCATGATTTTGCCAGCAGAAGGAATTTATTTGAACTTCTTTGAGACTGGTGACCCTGGGTGCGTCACTATTTGGATTTCTGCTTCGTTTCGGGAGTGAAATGGAACATCCAAGTTTCGTCTCCCGTAACAATGGAGTTCTTTGATTCTCTTGTTTTGAAGCACTTCTCGTTGGACCATCTCGATAACCGCCTCCGAAACTAACCATCTTCCATTCCGTTCTTCATTGTGGACTTCCTTCCGACCGGTACTAAACTCCCTGCACCACTTTCGGACGTGTTGAACGGCCATACACTTGTTGTCATACACTTTTGTCGACTGACGATGAATATCCACGGGTGGAGTCCGTTTGGCGTGCAAAAAGCGAATTACAGAACAAATCTCGTACTTGGCGTGATTAACAATGGCAAGCGCCATCTCTGACGGCTGCTGAGCCAGAGAGACTGGATTATAGATTATACAGTAATATAGATGGGTGACTCTTGATCTTATTTTTGAATTAAGTTTCGAACTAGCGACATCGGTAGCCACAGTATGAAACAAATCATTTACGCGGTAAATTCAAAATAATGATATTCCTGTTAATTTGACCCAGATTTATAGTTGATATTTAAGGTGCCGATGATGCTTGAGGATGAAATGGTAACGTATCTTTTCCGTTAACTTTCCGTTTGAAGATTGAATTAAACATGTTAAGTCAACAATTATTGCTTCAATAGCCGATACTACAACAACTTGAATGCATATATAGGTATAACTGAACCGCCTTCTACAAAAGCTAAACAGTAAATGATCACATGGTGCACAACAAGTGGTAAGAAAATCTAACATGCGTGAAATAAATAGTGCACCTGCGGGCAGCTGAGGTAAGGGGTAGGTGGACGGTGCTGCTGGGACCCATAGTATGAACTATGAAAACTATTCAAATTTGTGGAAACAAATGAAGTACCCATGGACTGGGCTGCGCAGCGACCTGGGAGAACAGCCGCGCACAGTGGTGTTGTCAGATTTTCCCTCGCACCTTTCCGTGCAGCTGGAGCTTATTGAGAACCTTATTTCTGGATCTACCATCGTATTTAAAAAGCAAGACTTATTTTACGGCGATGCTTTGAGACACCATGCAGTTTTGTAAAACTCTAATGCCGAGAGCTGATGTCGACAATGGTTTTGACAACAATATTTTATTTACCGATAAGACCAATTCTCCAATCACTAGAGGCCACAACTCGATGACGGTAAGATATTGAGCCAAAGAAAATAAAAATCAAAATATAACTTCTAACACCCAACACCGATAATCGCTAAATGTTTGGACAGGTTTACTAAATAACTATGCTGTAGGACCCTTTTTGTCGATGGAACAAAAATCTGTAATATATTTAAGTCCATTGCAAGAACAAGTTATGCTACTTTTACAGAATCTTTCTGATGTTGACCTGGATAGAATATATTTTCTGCCACAATACCTTAATCGTACGAAAGTATTTACAGCAACAATTTACTGACCGCTGCATCAGCATTCATTCCTATCCTCTTCCTTGGTCACCTCATTCTCCAGATTTGTCCCCATTAGATTTTTGGTTATTTCAAATAAACAATTTATTGTCATGATGCTGCAAGGCCAACTACGATAGAAGGATTGAGAGATCAAATTTTCCATATTTTAGATGCTGTTACTTCTGATATGTTAATGATGGTTTATCAACAGTTTTATAATAAGTTACGGTGTTGTTTGGCAAAGTAGGGTGGTATATTTGAACCTTTTATTTGAATGCTTACCTGTAGTTTATTGATTTATTACTTAGAACAACTGCAAGAAAAATCTTGGTTGCTTTTGCATTTGCGAAAATACTTTGTTATTTCTAAATTTTATGTGTAGTTTAAATCATTTTTTATAATAATTTAACACCAAAAAGGATATAAATTTCGATATCACCAAATTTGGTTTTGTATGCAATTGAGATTTACAACGTTTGTGTATTTCCTGCACCAGGAAGTTACGTACGATTATTTTTATCTGAGCGAAAGTCTTTAAATTGATTATTAAAACAGATAAACATATTTATAATCTATGGCTCATTTAATTAAGTTAACCAGTTCGGTTAAACAGAATAAATATTTTCTATTTCCACGCACAAGAACGTACAGGTTCCAAAATAAAATTACGAGTTAAAAATCTCACTCGAACTACGAAATTAGCTGGTCATTACTGTCGCGCGTAATCTCAGTATTTATCACTTTTCCCTGATTGTAGCGACGGCCTCCTCAGGAGTGTGGACGTGTTGGCGAGTCTTATTTTTAAACGTTGCATAAATTACAAAGAAACTCGTAAATACCGCAGCCGCAATCCTCAGCGTTCATTCCAGAAAGTCCGGGCGTGCATTCAAACTGACATGTATACTGGATGCATTAGTCACGGCATTAAAGCGCGAAATTTGCGGTAGATATGCGTTTTGTGGATGACATATGCGTGGACGTGTTCTATAACAACTATGGGATTACTAATTAGGAATGCACTATGTCTAAATACTGGCAAATTATGCGGACGCAAATTTTGCAAACGAATTTATATTTCGTGCGTGTTTTGATTCGTAATAATCATGCTTTCCAATTTGCACGAATTTGATTGTTTATGGTTATGAATTTTAATAGGTGTTAGGTATTGGATAAATGTTGTTGTGATTTCAAACTTGATTTAGATTTTCTCTTATCACATCCAGATATAACACAAATTACGAAAAAAATGATACTTTAACATTTTAGTGTACCAAAAGGTATAAATGCTCAATGGTATTAATCGAAATTTCGAAACTTTCATTAATATATTTGTTTCTTGTTTGAAACGACTGATTAATTATTTTTCTTTTTATACATAAACGCAGGCATGTCTTTTTTTAAATACCAATAGTTGTCGGTCATCATGTTTGTATTCCACGTTTCTTGATGCCTCTGCTGCATTTGATTAATGTTGTGATGAAACCTTTCTCCTTGTCTTTTTGCTCAA
This sequence comes from Holotrichia oblita, assembly GCA_023690525.1. Lineage (NCBI taxonomy): Eukaryota > Metazoa > Arthropoda > Insecta > Coleoptera > Scarabaeidae > Holotrichia > Holotrichia oblita. The sequence continues at coordinate 71,120,781 of CM043021.1, read as the reverse complement.
AAACTGACTGTCCAAAACCAATTTTCTAATTCAGGGACTAATGAAGATACCAGCCTTAAGTTTTGCTTCAAACAAACCGGAAAATATAAAACTGCTTAAAACAGTTTTTATATCTACTTACCCCGCGCTATACTCTGTTACTAAATTTTGAAAAGTTTTTACGTGATAGAAACAAATTAACTTTGGTTTAATGACCAATAAACTTTTATAAAACAATGACATACGCTTCTATTTAAATTCTAGATACACCGTAAGCCTATTATTATTTTTGAAAAGAAGTACTGTACTCGTTAAGTTCACTAGGTAGGGATTGTGGGTATGGCAGCCCGCTTCTAGAGATGAATCTTGCTGACATTCCAGGTCTTTTTTACTTGCATTTTGAAGTCCCCATGTTTTCTATATTTAATTTTTTTTCTTAAAAATTCTTGTCATATGCCCTTCCGTTTGAGAAATAGCTATTTAGGTGAATGTTAAGTAAGTGCTGTGACTGATTCCGACTTTGTAATTATTGGTGGGTAAAGTAGAATAGTAGATAAGACTTTTTGGCTATATACCAATTGTTGGAAAAATTCTGAACGTAAGGTATTTAAGTCGAAACGTTAAAAAGTATTGTGATTCACCCCCTTTTTACGGTATTAAATTAAGACTGATCTTTGTTAGGTTTCAGTATCTAAACAATTTTTGCAATAAATCTTAATGGTTGAGTCTTTGTTTGTTAAGAAAAACACCTGAACTTGAAATAAAAAGTACCTAACACTGATCGTTAAAGTAATTATTCAGCCGAGTAATTACAAAACAATACTGTCATCATTTAATTTTATTTCAAATCTTTACACATCAAAACCTAAAGAAGAACGTAATGGTGTAGCAGCTTCGGCGTAATGAGTAACTCTTGTTTTTTGTGCTTGCACGCTAGCCGAACGGTATTATATCCATTTAAAAGGAAAGGTAATGTAACATACAATATTAGTTCACTTTAAATCATCAAAGCAATTAAATTTCTTCGTATTCGTATCAATGTTTTTATGTGTGGTGGGTGCTTAGTTGCAGTGATTCCTTAAACTGTATTATTTGTCTGGCTCTCACTGCAACTCTCGTGATGTAGTTTTGGGTGTGTAAATTGTGTTCAAATGGCTTTGTGACAGCATCATATCGCCTTTTATAATGCCGCGCTGTTAATCACTTTGCTCCCAACAGCGAATGGTAACTCGATCGGGATTTCAACTCTCTGAAAAAATGTCACCCTCCTTCCAGAGAATTGAAACCCGGCTCCTATCGTCCTGCCACAACGATAGTCAGCCGCCTAACCACTGCGGCTATCCACCCGTTCTTGCTTTCGTTTATTCGATAAGAATAGGATACATTTTTAGTGGATAAGCGAATTCATTACGAGTGCAAAGAGGGATCTGAAGTAATGACATTTTCAGGTTCTACGGCAGGGCACACGGGGAGGGATTTGTAGTATACGTCACGAGAGTCGGTATCAATGTCCTTCAGGTAACCTATAGAGGTTCCATCAGGTTCACCAGGTTTGTGCGTGCCGTTATAAGGCATCCTTGATCACACTGGTATTCAAAAACTGATACCCTTGCTTGGATACCAAGTTATTACCAAGTCAAAACCAGGTGATGAGAAGTATATCTGGTTCTGCTGATTTTTAAGATTATCCATCGCTACTTGGACAAGAAAGTGAATGCAAAACAAATATTCTTCTTAATACCTCTGGAATAGGATTATATTGTTTTAAAGAGAAAATTTATATAATCTTGTTGTTTACATTGGTTGAAAGATAATAATCGTACACTAAGAAAGAGAGAACTAACATCAAATGAAATCAATATTTCACCCTCCAGCAACTGAATATTTTGAATGTCTTTAATAAATTATAACCAATTTTTTACTGCAAAACTAGGTTGCTGTATTGGCAAATTATTAAATTCATTAATAATTTGGTTAGCCATTTGGCAACCTTATAAGTCGGTGCGTCAATTGCCCAAACAATTGGCCTTACCGACTGCCAGGTTTGTGAATTTTAGGTAAACAATATAGTTTAGGGATAACATGATTGGAAACATGTAGCTTACGTCTAACATCGGCAGTAACAAGGTTGTTACAAGCTTTAAACACATTGTTGACATCCTTAATCATTTTCGGTAAAGGATTTTTTTAAATTGACTTATAAGGACCACTACTCAACAGGTCATGAACCCGATCATAGTAGTCCTCTTTATCTAAAATAACAACCTTGTTCTCTTTGTCAGCTTTCAAATAAAAGCAATCTTTTTCCCGCAAAGTTTTAATGATTTTAATGTTTTCGGATTTCATAGTACTAAATGAAATACTGTATTTCTATGTGGTAAGAGGAGAATATTCTAATCATTATAATAATCTGCAATCGTAAGTTACCGAACGTGGTACAGTAGAAATCGCTTATAACGACGGCGAATACGTGATTAAGTGTTGTCTGCCTGGTTAGCCATGTCTATCAAATCCTCCTCATCATTATTTTTGAAAACACCTAATTACGAAGAACAGTAGCAGCATGAAGAGCTTCCTGGTGGTTGAAATTCTTCCTCCTCATCATTTTCTTCTTCATCCTCCTCATCATTATTTTTGTTCTTAATAACAGCTGGGAGAATTTTGCTCCATGAATGATATAACAGCATTAGGGCCGGTAATAGTATTTTGCTCTTAAATTTGCAAAGCTCTTGGACCCACTCTCGAATCCATTTAGTAAATATTTCTGAAGTCATCCAGGCTTTACTAATAAATTAATAATCTAAGAAACAAAAATTTCAGGCGAAGCGGCTAGTGTATTAAAACTAGCCGCCTCGCCTGAAATTTTTCCAAGCACGATACTATGCCGTCAACGAAATCGAGCAATCCAACTGTTGCAACTTTTAAAGTCATTTCTCCCGAGGTGCTTAGCCAAATCCAGTGCTTTTGCCTGTAATAGCTGTCCATTTACAGGAATTCCTCGATTTCTTTGGAATTTAAACCATTCCAACAATGCTTGGTCAATATCTTCATTTGTAGGTTTCCGCATTTGTTTCATTGTCAATAAATTGTCCTCATATGCTTTCTTTAATTCGTTGCGATTTTTCCAAATGGTAGACACTGTTGAATGAGACATTTTGAATTCTACTGCTATTGCGACATTTGATTCGCCAGACTCCAACCTTGAAATAATAGCAACCTTCTCCTCAACCGAAATTGCTTTTCTTCTTTTTTGATTTTATGAACCTCTATACTACTGCGATGCGGATGTATAACTGCTAAACAAGTTGAAACTTGAAACAGATACATACCTGTTAGTCATACTACGTCGCGTTCAAATATTTAGAAGTCCCATACGTCGTTACATCCGACTTGTAACAGTAAAATGCGAGAAATATTTCGACGCTATACCGACTTCGTCGTTACAAGCGATTTAAATTAACATTAAATCATAAGTAAACCAACTGAAACCTAGTATTTTAGACGCAATAAGCAATTTGTCATTACAACAAACGTCGTTATAAGTGATTTCTACTGTATAAGATTTTTTGGATAACCAGCCTTTGTTAAATAACAAAAGAATTTATTGATTGCATATTCTTCCAACACTTTCTAAGAATCAATTGTGTCTCAGAAGTTTTATCTATTTAAAGTATCTATTTTAAATTTCTGTATTTTGATAATCTATTCGGTCTATCTTGTCTGCATGATCCCTCATTTTTAACATAAAGAACGAACTTTAAAACATTGACGTTTAGTTGAATATATTGCTCGCGATAAAAATTCATTTCTTCTGTCTTTTTACATTTGAAGTTTCCTTTTGTCACTGACGATGATTCACTTGCCTCTTTTTCGATATGCGCGTCCGTTTATCCCAACATAAGTACCTATCGGCGTCCGACGCGGTTCGATCTTGTTTTTCTTCCTTCTCCACAATCGTCTTTTTCACGTGGAAACACATTCCCGTAATGGAAATGTTGAACTGAGAGCATAGCGGTAAGTACGCGTTGCCACCGGCAAAGGAACGAAAAATTATGATCGTCTAAGATATCTTCTAATGCTGTGTATCCAATGTCTCCGCATTCTATTCAGATGGTGAGATAGCGATCGCGCACATATTTCTCGGTAAACAAGACGATTATCTGCGTATTCGCTACGCTCGGGTAAAGTTTACAATGCAGATTGTACGGTGTCCCTTCGGATTACACGAAGAGATTGTATAAAAATTACTGACGATGTATCGAATTTACGTCAATTCTAAGATCAATCTTAAGGAGAATTATGCATGGTAGATAGAGTTACCAGTTAGTGAGCTCGTTTTTTTTGTGAATGTCATTCTTTGCACGCTGACCTACGCACATAACAAGTTCTTGTATACTCTGGTAGCAAAAAGGGTAAAGACGCACTTCTGATGTTGAATCGAGTTTATGTTTATCATAAAATTGTCGGTTTATTGTGATAAATTTATGTTTCCTTACAAGTCGTTAAAAGCAGTTTAATGTTAAGTACGAACATTTAGGAGTTGATGATTTGGGTATTAAAAGCCATTGGCATTGGCGGCGTAAAACCAAATGTGAACGTGTCTATTTCTCAAAATAAGTTGTCAATTCGAGCACATTATAATGTTGTTAAATCACACAGTAGATACAAATTATAATAAACCAATTTCAGTTTGAATAAATAAAACTCTCTGGTTTTTTGTACTCTACTCCTTTCACTAACTCTCCTCACTTCTTATAAAACTACAGCTGCATTTACTTCGTTATTAACTAATTTCGATATACTCGATGTTTTTTTATTGGTAACTGAAACAGTAACACGTAAACGTACAAAATCTTCTCACTGCATTGGGATATTGCCTATTGCGTTCATAATAACATCGAATGAGGCCAATACAAATTCGTAGAGGCAAAATCATTGTGTATGATAACAAAATCGACACAATTACCAACAACAAACAAAAACAACAACAAAATAAATATTGAAAAAGATCCACAAATTTAGTTATAATATTTATGTTGTTTGTATGTGAAACCGTAACGCATGACGGAACGAGACACTTCCAGAAGAGCTGTTTTACATTTTTGATAGATGCTTGCAGGTTGGAGTTTTTCATATAATTTGAAAGGCTGCATGCTGGTGATTTTGTTTTTCGAAGTTTAGGCATTTTGACATTTCAAGTAAGAAATTGATTTCTTAATTTATTGTTTCGACATCCATTCAACGGGTTTCTGTGAAGCTGGTCGAAATTGTTCCTCTATTTTTTCTGGTTTTATATTTTATTCTCTTTCGTTTGAAGCACAGTTTGTTTGCCGTAGCAATGGAGCCAGAGCAAATTTCACACGAATAAACATAGTGTCATAGAGTCAAGAGTGACTCTAAGATAGTTGTCCTGGTCACTTTCTCTTATGTGGAATTCTGACGGTGATGTAGGTGAGAAGGTACTTAATTTTTGTTAACAATTAGAAGGTACGGAAACGAATATTTCCTTAAGGTTTGGTTACCGTATGTGGATGACCTTTTTATTATTTACAATATCAAAAAATGTAATCTTGACGCTTCTCTTGATAAAGTAAATAACCGGTTCGAACGCGAGAGTTTATTTACGAAAAAGAGAAAGATGGTTAACTATCAGTTCTTGATAGGCTAATTATAAGAAATAATCATATTTTAATAAGAAATAATGTTTTAGAATTTGATGTATATTACTTATGTAGGAAAGAAATCAATAATTTAATTATAAGAGAATTTTCGACTTTCTGTAAAGATTTGGAATTTTTACCGGTTTTTATTTCTCTTATTACTAAATGTTTGAGGAAAATATTTAAACATCAAAATTTAAGAATACTTTACGTCTAGTATTGGTAACTCGAAGCATAAAGTATAACCTTTAGCTGACTTTTCTAAAACTTGTGCTTTATTTAATTAGCGGATTAAATTGTAATGATTGTAAGCGAAAATATGTTGGACATACATACAAGAAGACAGACAAAGTTCAACTAGAGTTAAGACACATTTAAATCAACTTAAATATAATAGAATTGAAAAGTCTAGCATTGCATAGCATGCCTTTTGAAACAGATCAGAGAATTATAGAAACAAACGCAAAATTAATTAGATCCGTTACTAAATATAAATTCTGACATATTTTTGAAAGTTTAGACAAATCGAAATTGTACAATGATTAGGCTTTAATTTATTTTTAAGTTAAAATTTAGTATTAACATCAGTTCTATGTTGAATATTTGGTGTTTTGTGGGTGAAATATTACTTTATAAAAGTAGGTTAGGTTGTAAGTTCTTTGCACACTTCAGATTTGCTCTGAATACTCTGCAATTATGTTAAATAATTAAAACCAAATCTAACTGATGTCATTGCAGAAAGATTAATGAAACTGAAGTGTGCCCTCATCCTAGAACGACAACAGTAATATTATCTCATTTAGTAAGTAGTTTAATAGACAGTTATAAGAAAAAGTTGAAATCGATTTTTTTATAGTAGGCTCTCTAAATATGTTCAATCAAATAAAGGTTTCTCTCGGTCTGAATTATTTATGGATGCCTTTAAATACGAAGATGCGTTTAAACAAGTAATACTTCATTCGTCCCTATATATAAAACTATTATGTATATTACAAATTATTTACAAACTATAAATAATAGGATATAAACTTTTAATGAGGAGTGTGTTGCCATTTACTTAACGAGTCTTTGCCGCAACAAAGTAGGCACATTAGATGTGTGAAATACAATTAATGTAAATTGACATTTTCAGTTTGTTCTACTGATGAAGTTTTGAATTAAAATACAATTGAGTAAAGTATATTGTCGAAATTCGTTTATATACAAAACATCGCTATATTACGAGTGAGAGAATACAATAGAATTCTTCAGTGTAGAGTGCGTTATGTTCTTCGAAAATTCAATTAAAGTAACCTAAAATTTATTTAATTTATACAGCAAGTAGCATTTAAAACTCGGAAATATAACGATGCAAATAAACACCATATTTTAGTGATGCACGTTCGGCTGCCAAATTGAATATAATTTTCACTTATTTCAACGTTATTATATTAATAATTATACAGTTTCCTATCTTAGTTATGTTTCTTGAATAGTATACTTCATACAAACATGATAAGTTCAGAATGTTAACAACAGATGGCATCTAGCGGAACCTGCCACGCGGTGATGTTATTCGTGCTACCTGTAACGCTGGCTATAGAGCTGAAAGCTCGATAAGCTATATATCCCTATTATATTGCAGATGGCGCTGCTTACTTAGAGTTTTAACTAAAAGTGGATAAATTGTTTCTACACAATCATTCTATATTAGTTTTAATTATCTATGCAATTTATTTTATCTGAAAAATATTTAGCTATCTTAGGAAGAATTTTTTACTAGTGTTTGTTTATATTATTATATTTAGTGTAGGTATTTACTTTCATATGACTGTAAGATATAACTGCAAATAATTTACATAAAAATATTTTTAACTATAGAGGCTGTCCTATAAAGACAGGGTAAACTAAACTTGCTTTATTTTAAATAGAACACCTGTATATTTTTACTGTTTACGATCCTTCTAGGTCTTATCTTTATTGTAATATAGGATTTTGCTAAGCTATTCAGTTTACTTCAGAATATATAGAAAGTTTTGCATGCATTTAATAACAAAGTTGGAGCCTCCTACCGTACTATGGCTTCCACACAAAATAATTCATTTGCGCTAGAAACATTTCTAATGTGATCTTCTTTCATCAGAAATTATTTATTGATCGGCGTATTCAATATTTATATACAGGGCGAGTCATAACTCGGAATGTTTATTTTCTCTCCTATTTCAAATCGAACATCCTGTATTTTATTATTGGAGTAAACTCTTCTCTTCTCAAACTTTATTATTTATTAAACATTCCCTCTAGCTAAATGCGATAGTTTTTGAGTTGTTTGCGTTTCTTTAAGTCGAACACATGATTTTAAGTAAAAACGGGTTTGATTCTGATTAGTTGAATAGTTATATTAGACGAAAACTGCCGCTTAGCTGGGAAAATACAATTCTATATCTAAATCGCTAAAATTATCATTATCTGACGCAAAGTTGAGTGAAAAAAACACTAGGTATTATAGCTATGATTGACCTGTGTGAAATTTATTTTAGAATTACAAGTTGCTTTTTTTTTTTTTTTTTTTTTTTTTAATGTGTGGTGGGTGCTTAGTTGCAGTGACTCCGTAAGCTGTATTACTTGTCTGGCTATCACTGCAACTCTTGCGGTGTAGTTTAGTGTGTGTAAGTTGTGTTTAAATGGCTTTGTGACAGCATCATATCGCCTTTTATGATGCCGCACTGATAATCACTTTGCTCCCAACAGCGAATGGCAAGTCGATCCGGGATTAAACTCTCTGAAAAAATGTCACCGTCCCTCCAGAGAATTGAACCCCGGCACCTATCGTCCTCTCACAACAATAGTCAGCCGCCTAACCACTGCGGCCATCGACCCGTTAAATGGGAAAATGACATAAAATGGCAAACACAAAGTATTAATAAGATATCATTTAATTATGAAACTTGAAAAAAAAAACGTAAAGTAGCAACGAATTACAGAATTTAAAATTAATAATAGTTTACTTTGTTAAACCGCTTTATTTAATATTGTTTACAGCGGTTACGATCTTCTTGGGTCAACTAAATACTTTAGTTTTGAGAATGACCCAAGAAAGTTGAAACTGCAGTAAACAATATTACCTAAATAAAGTGGTTTAAAAAAGTAAAGTATTATTTATTTTATATTACAAAAGGTAAAGTAACGGCTAAAACCATTGATTAATTACAGAATTACTTATTTTTGTGTATTTATTTTAATGATCTCTCTATGGTCGTCATCAGTCAATTCTTGGTACCGTTGCGAATAATATAGATGCATTTATTTTTCTGTTTAAATGGTATTGGTTCATTTAGATTTTTCATAATTCATAGTTACCGTTGAAAGAAAATTTCAAAAGCTTCTGTTCTCGGTTGTCGTCTACTAGATAATTGCTGATGATAAAGTTTTCTTGCAAGAAAATATTCTTATTAGTTCCTCCCAACACAAAAACCATATCAATCTATACCTCCAAAACAGCAATAAAATTATTCTGTTGTACCAAAACTAAGCTCATCATCAATATCAATATTCTCATTCAATTCTGTCTCAGATAATACTACTTAAAAATCTTAACTACTAATTGTTTTGCTACTATTTCCATTATAAACAAACTGCAACCGTAGTACTGTAGGTACTTTATTATTTCTTAGCTCAGAATCACTGTGAAACAATTAAAATCAAAACCGTTTTTGTTTCAAATCATGTTTTTGACTTATAGAAACGCAAATAACTCAAAAACTAACACAGTTAGCTATAGGGAATGTTTAATAAATAATAAAGTTCGTGAAGAGAGGTTACTCAATAATAAAATACAGGATGTTCCATTTGAAATAGATGAGAAAATAAACATTCCGTGTTATGACTCGCCCTGTATATAAATATTGAATCCGGCGATCAATAAATAATTTCTGATGAAAGGAAGTCACATTAGAAATGTTTTTAGCGCAAATGAATTATTTTATGTGGAAGTCATAGTATATACGGTAGGGGGCGCCAACTTAGTTATAAAATTCATGCAAACTTCCTATATCTTCTAAAGTAAACTGAATAACATAGCAAAGCAATATATTATAATAAAGGTAAGATTTAGAAGAATCGTAAACAGTAAAAATACATAGGGTGCTATATTTAAAATAAAGCAAGTTTAGTTTGCCCTGTCTTTATAGGACACCCTGTATAGTTAAAAATATTTTTTAGGTTATAGCTCCCAGTACGCTTCAACTTTATCTTAATAACATTTTCTAATTTCTCTTATAATACAGGAATACAATCATTGGACTTCTTCGCACTAATGCCTCACCCTGTACATATGTACATATATTCAGATGTCAAGATACAAATAAAATATAGTACCTACATACACATACACATACAAAGATTGTTAGATTGTACATACGCATATGTTGTACGTGCTCATAAGTCCAAGGAGTTCAATTTCAAATGTATGTGTATCTCTCAAACAGCATCCAAGGAAAACCGGAAAACACGAAATAAGCATAAAGGGAATCAGGAGCGTAGACTACGATGAAATAGCGGTAGTCGCACGATTTGCATGAACCATGCAGCTTGATGTTTGCTTCACTTACTGATTGTGAGTCATTTTAGAAGAAACAATTTTTCTTGTCTGGTCAATGTATGTACGTCGGCTTCTTTATTAAACTAGTTTGAGACATGTATCTAAATCAGATACGTTCTATAATAGCGTTTAATTAATTGATTCATTTCCATGTAGCGGCGGTAAGTAGCATCCGCACAGGACGTCATTATCTTTTATTTGAGTGTCTCGTCGAGCATAGAATGGGTCTGCGGAGTCAGCTCGCTTGCTGTGCAAGCTATTTCGACCGTCTTTATAGCCGACTATAATAAACATTAGGATAAAGAAAGTATCTACTGCATACGTTTTATGAAGGCATGTATGGTTAGGTGTAGCAAATAAAGAATTCCATGAACGAGGATAGAAAAGTATGCAGTAATGTCATTAGCTATACTACACACATACATATATACCTGTATTTAGACCTTTAAATGTTTCTCATTCATGAATTCGTTCAGAGTTCGTAGAAGCTGGTGTTGCTGAATATCTACTTTACCGGCAGTAAATGTTTGTTTACAGTCGCATTTATGTTTAGATTTCATGTGTTTCAGACGGTTGTATGTATAAATAGCTTGTGGAAAACATTTGCTAACACCAGCTTTACTAACTAAAAACAACAAACAAATTTAAAACAATGAAACTTCAGATATTTTTACAGGTCGTAGAGCGATTTTTCCATGTTTAATGTCAATAGCATCAGAAGTAATTTTAAAGAGTCGTTTAATTATATACTTGTACATTATTTTGATGCATTTATAGCTATAGTTTGTCGCCTTAATTTGTTCTGTCCTTCCTTTTATGACAATTCAGATATTGGGCATAGTGGTTAGTGCACTTCCTTCCTATTGCGGGGCCGCCAAGTTCGATTCCTGGAGCATACTTTTGAGTCTGGTAAAATAAAATGCGCTAATCTTGAAGAAGGGGCGCCCTCTATATAACAACCTATTGGTACTAACTCTGGACTATTAACACTAAACTTCATGAAGAGTAGACATAAATGACTGTGTGGAACATCTTGCGTACATTTTCAACACTCGATCTTTGAAATTAAAATAAGTTGTGTAAGTTAGGTATGGAGATTGATGACATTTTGGCATTAACGAGGTTTAATCCCATGAACCTCTCCAGCGATTGGTGATTATTTGTGTAGACCTGAAATACCAAGTAGCCCTGCAAAAGATGACATAGAACTAAATCACAGAATCTCAGTTACCTATCGAAGCCTTCAATATGGCAAGTCTGGTTAATAAAATATTCATGTGTGCTGCATACTATCAATATCTGGGCTAAAAGAGGGTTATCATCGTCCATTATGAATATGAAATTTCTAAAAAATATGGATCCAACTTCCAAACTCGCCATCAACGGTGACTTTTCGAAATTGAGTGGAACCTGTTGAAACTCCCCGAATTTATATTATTTGAAATTTTGTTTGTTGCCAAAGTCGCTTAACTAGAAATAAAACTAGAACTGAACTAGATATAAAATTTATTACTAAATATTATTTTCCGACCAAAATTGGGACAAGATGATATTGTCTATGATAAAAGGGCCTCTTTATGTAAAGTTTGCCTATACACATGAAAATCCAAATCTTGAAATATAATTTGGATTATTACACATCATGCTTGTTTTGGGTTTTCAGCCACTGCCATTTGTTGATAACTGGGTTGTTTCATTAGATGGCAAATTGTGGAGTTGGTGGAATTATTTAGCATACCTATGATTGCACGGAACGTTTGATGAATAAAACTTACATTGTATGATTACATATTAGTATTTGCTGAAAAAGCTTTGTAAATATCAAAGCTGACCCTAGAGCAAGTAAGAAAGAAACGTTTGATTCAAAATGTATGGCCACTTTTTTGTTCTAGTGTTATTGTACGTAGATGTGTTGACTCACACTGGGCGTATATTTTTTCTCCAAGCTTACCATCAAGTTTAGATTTTATTCAATGGTGTAGCCGTTGATTTAGACGTTCACTGCAATAGATTTTGACTGTTATGCGCATAATCTATAGATACATATATAAGGCGTTGTCCTAACTGGTTGATCAAACATGAAACTAATTGTGTGAGTACAAATAGCTTATTTCAGAACAGCAACTGCTGTAGAAGCCCGTATTGCTTTGGATGAGTTCTTTCACTTTTCCATTTATTTTCACACCCATTTGTTTGATTTTTTGGTAATGAATGGTATTTGCAAAATCGGTCTAGATTTTACTCTCAATAGATATCATTTTTGTAGGCGCACCATGGGATTAAAGTTCTTTCTTCTTTTTTTCTTATAACATCACAGAAAGATGAAGTTATACTAAATTTATAGATTTATAATGAACGGGGAAAAATAATCAATAGAATATGCCTGCCTGTTATAATGAGAAAGAAAAGGAAAATATAATATAACTTCCGACTTTTGGCAGAGTGTTAGAATGGTTAAAAAATTGAGATGACGAGAACATAACAGCTTGGTTTTTATACCAGCGTAATACATCTGTATAAACTGCATCAAGGGAATGGGAACATATGAATAGTGAAAAATATGTTTCAATTTTTAAGGATGTGGCAGACTTTTTTTGACAAAACAGGGTTAAACGTTTTACTACGATGTTGGTTGCAAAGGGGAACATTCTTCCTTGAATATTATTCGATAAGTTACAGCAATGTTTCGGAGGTGCTGGATTGGGCGAAAAGTTCTTAGCGTTAACTTCCAAGGTCTCTATAATTAACCCCTCCTAAATGTCAACATGTCTTGGAGTGAATGGAAATCATTGTACGCAACTGTTGACTTTTTTGAGTTACCAAGGTTGAGATTTTTTTGAGCGTGACATACATATAATACTAGGTAGTTCTTTTTCTTGTATTATCAATATTTACAGAACAACTTCTTTGTATAATTTTCAGAACTATGGATCAACTACAAGTGATAGTTTGACTCTTTCAATTCGATAACATGATTGTAGAAAATTTCACAAATTAAGAGCAAAATCTGGACCGATTTAGTCGGTTAATCGCTAATTATAAAATAATGAGCAGAGATAGATATAGGGACTGCAGCTATCAATCACTGCGGTAGTTGATAAGAGAACACTTAATGAAATAACATACTTATTAGAGTGGATTTATCAATGTGAGCATAAAAGTGTTAGGTAAGTAACTTACAGATATTGCTGACTGGCAGATAAAATTTAGGAACTATAATGCTTTATCTTGCAGATAACTGCTATTTGACACTCAATAAACGTTTCATTGCAATTATCTTATGAATAAAATTCTGCAAGTTAATTTATTTATCCTCACATTGATAAACCCACCCTTAGTGATTTATTTAAAAAATATATACTTGTTGTTAGTTAAGCTTAAACTAACTGCAATATAAATTCTGAACTCTCTCTTCTAGAAAACCGAAAATAATATATACATATTTTTTATTCGTGACGGAAAAGAAATGAATATCTCTGAAAAAAATTCAAAATAATTGTGTGAGTGTGTGATAAAAACTGATATTTGGATTTCGTTTCTAATATAAAGAAATTCGAACCTTGAAACACTCGATAATCTTTCCTTGTTATACAATGTAGCCATACATTTTTTTTTATCCGTATCATTATACGGTTTCATGTTTGTCTTACAGAAAAATCATTTTCAACATACATATTACAACACGAAATATTACGAAATGATCACTGCTTACAAATTTAATCTTAAATTTCAAATTTTTCTTTTGTTACGAAGGATAAATAGTATTCTAGGTTGAGGACGCCAATAAGAATAAAGAAGCTACGACCGAGCCAATATACCACGAATTACTGTGGTACATTATGTACTCCATTTTACTTTGTAAACTAATACTGGCGTAGTTAGCATCCAAATAGTCGACGATGTGTAAATATACTGCAGCTCTTGCTTTTGTCATGTCGATATTTGGGTTTTATATGCTACTTTCATACGAAACGTAAACTTGCACGGAATATCCGTTCTTTCTGCATTCCCATAATTGTCCGCTTTAGTCTACTCTTGAACATTCAGAGAAATTAAAACAGACACAATAATACTGAATAAAGCACTTTGTTTCAGGATTTTCTTTGCGTCACTGTTCAGATTAGTTAATCTAAATAGAAAATGCGTTAACCTCAAATTACATTGTTTACTATGGTTTTGTATCATAGAAGAGATGCTTGTTTTATACCTATAGACAATACATTTATGCGAAAGTATGTATGTAGATATTCGCATTTTAACATAAGAAACAAATACATTTGAAAGAGACTGCACCTGCCTGTAGATACTCATGATAAAAATACACAGCTACATACAAGAGTAATATGATGTTCGTTTCGTTGCGGCCAAAAGACTTATTATATCAATCTTCTTGAAGTAGAACAGTTGTAATGACATTTAAAGCAATAATATTGGGAAAAGTCAATAAAATCTCGTATATCAGCTTGTAGTAAGCTTTTATTACTTCAATTAAAGAGGGAATGTAAGATATCCACTGGCCTCTGAATCGTTGTCAGATGGAACATTTAGACGTTGCTTTCATCTGACATATTTACAACATGTGTTGAGAACGTTATACCACAATTTAAACCTAATTGCAGACCAATTTAGTGTTTCGCTTCTTGATTCCTCTCGAGCCTTTATTTTCGTTAATTCTTGGTTTTACGTTTTTTTCATTTGTCTCCATTTGAAAGACGTGTTTTTCTGGCAGTTTTACCATTGCAAAGTACACACTTATAGCAATGTTGGCCAATTGTGCCATTAAGTAATTACGTGGAATCTTCGGACAAAAGCTAATAAACAATGCAAGCGTCTCGTCAAACTGACAGGTTTATTATAAAATAAATCAACGTTCGATTTTTATAAAGTACTTGGGGGTTTTGCACAATTTGCTATGTATTGCTACAAGCGAGGAAAATGAATCTCTGTTGATGTAGTTTCAATATAAAATATTATATATCTGGATCTCTTTGGTCTAACATGTTTATTGACAGTAAAATGGTATTTTGTTAGTTGATTTAAATATTTATGAAACAGGGAATCTAAGTACGAGAAAAAGATCACGTCCACAGAGTTGTGCCAGACATCATATTTAATTCTGGAGTACACTAGAGTATAATACGCATCATTTCAGTAGTTACTGTTTTAGATATTGCTTTTAGAAGATAGCTTTGGAAGCTAGTGACTCTGGGCGAGATTACTAGTTTATCTGGAAAACTATGGTTAGACTTAGAAACTTTGCCTATTCGGACGAAGTCCTCTGGTTTCATATTCAATTTTCTGTTCGTTCTTTTCGATGTTTTCATTGGCTTATAATACAGTCTTATATGCATTTTATGCAGATTTATGCACTAAACAGTCAAATTATGCACTAAATCGAAAAATCGCAAATATATGCAAAATATGTAATTTTTTTATTGAAGCATAATATGTTCTATTTTAATGTAGTTCGGAGAGATCCTAAATAAAAACGAAATATTCCTTAAAATAACAAATATGCATTTTGCATTAAATCCTCAGAATAGTTAGGACCAATAATCCTGGTGCTGGATGATCAATTTACGGATTCCTGTACATATTTGGGGACTGTAGCTAGGTAAATAATAGTAGGTGAGAGATTTGATTTTGATGTATGCAAAGGTGACAATCAGCAGCGCAAGTACCGTTAGTGTAATCATTCCTTACATCTATTTATGTTTTTTACTCTGAAAGTGGAATGAAAACTTGTGAAATTGGTCTATTAGCAATGATCGGCCAAACTTTTACTGATTTCTTAGTGGTCTAATTGTAGCAAAAATACAGTTGCCTTAATACTTTTGTAATTGCCACAATTGTAAAAATAAGACTGAGAAAGAAATAAAATTGCGAGGTAATTTAAGAATAGGGGTAATAGGATTGATAGAGTCACTCACTACATCTTTGGACATATATCTAAGGCACCCCAAAATTTTAAATAAAGATAAATTGTCGCTATTAAAATAAAACTGCATGCATATATATTCCATCATCTTTTGCTTTAATGACGGCATTTACTCTTGTAGACATTAACGTTACTAAATGTTGACAAACATCAGGAAAAAATGACTCCTATTCATATATAATTTTATCTTTAACTTTATTTGTTTTTGCAATTGTTCTTTGAGAACTTTAGCCTCAATATAGGCTACAAATTTTCAACTGGTGACAAAGCCGTCATTCAAACAAGCGGATTCTGTTGTTACTAAACCACTACACGGAGCGTCTAGATTTGTAACAGCATGTATTATCCTCTTGGAAATCTTTAGTATCTCTTCTAACGTCGACATGTACTAGCGGACATGTAATCACAAAGCATAACGCTGCCACCACCTTGATCGACTGTAGGAACGATGCAATCCGGACGAAATGCTTCTTTCGGTTTACAGTGTACAAACTGAGCTCCAGGAGTGCCAGAAATCTGAATTGGATAATAAAAAATAGCCACTCTTTTAAATTTTGCTGATTTGTGGCTTATGTGCACATTTTTACAAATTTTGCACACACATTTGATTCATTAGACCATACAATCTTCGATCAGTCCTCGATTATCCAACTTTCTTGCCCACATTAACCGAATCTTCATTTGTTGCTGGGTCAGATATGGCTAACGGCAATAATTCCATTAAATTAACCTTCTACGAACAGTTTTATCATAAACAGAAACCCCTTGCTCGACCAACAGGTCAGTGGATAATTGTTTAGCTATTTGGAAGCGATTTCTTAAGGATAATTGCTCTAAATATCGATCCTGTCTTGCAGTTGTTTTGTATTTTCTCCAACTCGATTTTCATACAATTCAGTCTCACGAATGTTTCGTTTTTTCCACCACTTTTTTTAGCGGCAAGCTCTGCGGCTGTAGTAGCATTATTTGACTGCGTTCTGCAATAGTTAACTTCCATTTTCTAAGCATCTTGAAGTAAGACAATATTCGTAAATACTGGAAAGCTTCCTTCGTGTAATAAATAGGAAATACGTATGACTTTGAAGGAAACAAAACACTACCATTTTTAGATCTTTTAATTACCTACAATAACTGACGATCTTTCGATATCTATAGAAAGAGCACCCACACCAACAACTACCTACGTCTAAGAAACTTCAGTCACGTACTACAAATATAAAAATTCTGCCGTAAATGCGTATTTCATAGACTATTTAAAATACCCTTATCGCAAGAAAACTTTGAAATGAAACTTCATTTCATTTACTAAATAGCATTAGTGACTAGTTACTGTAAACTTGATATGAACAGGATTTACATGAGAGAAGAAATCCAGTTTGCGAAACACTGGAAATCAAGTAAGTTTAATTAAATTATTTAAACATTTCAAATTAACTCCTATATTTTCAAGCACAAACGAACCTACATAGAAATAAGACTCAAGAAAAATCAATTGAAAAATAAACAAATACAAAAATCCGCGATTGCCAGACATTATTTAAATACGGGCAACAAGAATCAGAACATTGTTTAATATATGTAGTTTCTATTCAGTTAATTTTTCTTTTTAATTTGGCAGAATTGTTAAAACTCTACATTAAATATATTAAAATTTATTCAAATTGGTTTTAGTTAAGTTCCGAGGCTTCTGGCGGGGAATAAAAACCATCTTTGTCCTTATTAAGAAGAAAAAGAAGATGAAGAAGAAAATTTATTCAAGAACGTGAAAAAGGATATCTAAATAATTACCGATATATGTAGGTAAGGACACAAAAGAAACATGACGATTTTTGAATAAGATTCGTATTAACTCAGTTTGGGGATATCTTATGTAAATTTGCGTCCTGGCGGAAGATGTATTTCTATCCTTCAGTTGAATAATAATTGACGTTTATGCACACTTTATGATTCTTATAATGCAATAGGTGTAACGGTTTAATGGATGTAATTTACATACACAAACATCATACGGGCATGAACAAGATCTATATGCAAGCGAATTGAAACCAGACATTACAGTTCCACTATTTTGATATCTTATCATATATTTCACATATATCGATTTAATTTCCTTATTTTCAGTTTCTAGTAAACATGCTTACATGTACGATAATGTAGAAAAGTATAGTCGCTCTTGCATATTTTGATAGAACCTAAGAGTTTACACAGCTTGCAAGTTCTCACAGAGATTCCTGTTGTAGTCAGACTAGAAAAAGGAGACAAAGAGAATGATGATATTCTTGAACAAACAAACATAATATATAATACGTACGCAATATCAGAAGGACGTTACTTTCTGTCACGACTACGATTACGCGTACCAATGCCCACATGTCATTTACCGCTGCGTAATATGTAAGTATGTTAACTCTTGAAATTGGAATGGGAGGTGTTAAAATTTGATCTTTCAATTGATAAGCAACCGAGTAATGTAAAGTGAATACGTCTTGAAAAGGCTGACAAGCTCTTATATCAGAGTCACATACCAGATACTATCGGAAATGATTTATAAAGTTGAAATTTTATGTGGAAAATTTATTTGTAGGTACCTTGTAGTATAAACGTGCAAGCTTAATTTATTCATAAATGTTAAATGAAATACTTTCCACATTATTCAGCACAGAAGCAGCAACTATTACTATATATGTACATATGTACATACATAAAGAACGTGGTGTTGTCATCAACACGTATACATACACGTATGAGAAACTGGATTATAGTTGTAAACATTAATTATATTTTTATAAATCAACATCGGTAACCCGGAAATTCATTTGTAGATGAAACTTTAAAAGCAGAGTGTGCGTGAGTAGCACACTCATTATTGTAAAAGTTCATAAAAGCAACATATTTCGTAGCAGCTGAATCTCTGAAATGCAAAATATAGTCTTCTCCTAAAATTTATACATTTTAGAATTTCTATAAATATCTCAGAAACTATAAACAGATACTAATTTTTCTAACACAATTTGAAATATCTATTGTCTAGCTTGAACAAACAGGTTCCGTAACAAAATTCAAGAAAAATAGAAATCGTAATATACCCCAACATATTGCTATTTGAAACTCTTCAGTGCAACATATACCAAAACCGGATGGCTATAAAAGTTTTAAGTACGACGGTGGATCCAGAAATAAGGTTCCTATTAATTTTACAAATAGATTGATTCTCATAGAAATTTACATCGTTTGCTTTATTTTTCTACATAATCCCCATCATTTTTATAGACGGTACTCCAATTTCTGTATCCCAATTTCGTAAAACTCCGCCGCCAACCTGTTAAGGAAGCGTTTTACCTCTTCTTTGACTTCATCGTCGCTCCGGAAGCATTGGCCACTCAAGCGTTTCTTTAACTTGGGGAACAAGTAATAATTACTGGGCACGAGGTCAGGACTGTAAGGTGGGTGGGGCATGATAGTCCACCTAAAGTGTATCAAAAGTTCCTAGGTTTGACGGGAGACGTGAGGTCGGTCTTTGTCGTGAAGTAGCGTTATACCGACTATCAGTCGTCCTCGCCGGCGGTTCTGGATAGCTCACCTGAGTTTTCTTAGTGTTGAGCAATAACTATCTGAATTGATTGTTGTCCCACGCTCCATGAAATTGATTAGCAGTATCTCCTTAAAATCTCAAAAAACACTGGCCATGATTTTGCCAGCAGAAGGAATTTATTTGAACTTCTTTGAGACTGGTGACCCTGGGTGCGTCACTATTTGGATTTCTGCTTCGTTTCGGGAGTGAAATGGAACACCCAAGTTTCGTCTCCCGTAACAATGGAGTTCTTTGATTCTCTTGTTTTGAAGCACTTCTCGTTGGACCATCTCGATAACCGCCTCCGAAACTAACCATCTTCCATTCCGTTCTTCATTGTGGACTTCCTTCCGACCGGTACTAAACTCCCTGCACCACTTTCGGACGTGTTGAACGGCCATACACTTGTTGTCATACACTTTTGTCGACTGACGATGAATATCCACGGGTGGAGTCCCTTTGGCGTGCAAAAAGCGAATTACAGAACAAATCTCGTACTTGGCGTGATTAACAATGGCAAGCGCCATCTCTGACGGCTGCTGAGCCAAGACTGGATTATAGATTATACAGTAATATAGATGGGTGACTCTTGGTCTTATTTTTGAATTAAGTTTCGAACTAGCGACATCGGTAGCCACAGTATGAAACAAATCATTTACGCGGTAAATTCAAAATAATGATATTCCTGTTAATTTGACCCAGATTTATAGTTGATATTTAAGGTGCCGATGATGCTTGAGGATGAAATGGTAACGTATCTTTTCCGTTAACTTTCCGTTTGAAGATTGAATTAAACATGTTAAGTCAACAATTATTGCTTCAATAGCCGATACTACAACAACTTGAATGCATATATAGGTATAACTGAACCGCCTTCTACAAAAGCTAAACAGTAAATGATCACATGGTGCACAACAAGTGGTAAGAAAATCTAACATGCGTGAAATAAATAGTGCACCTGCGGGCAGCTGAGGTAAGGGGTAGGTGGACGGTGCTGCTGGGACCCATAGTATGAACTATGAAAACTATTCAAATTTGTGGAAACAAATGAAGTACCCATGGACTGGGCTGCGCAGCGACCTGGGAGAACAGCCGCGCACAGTGGTGTTGTCAGATTTTCCCTCGCACCTTTCCGTGCAGCTGGAGCTTATTGAGAACCTTATTTCTGGATCTACCATCGTATTTAAAAAAGCAAGACTTATTTTACGGCGATGCTTTGAGACACCATGCAGTTTTGTAAAACTCTAATGCCGAGAGCTGATGTCGACAATGGTTTTGACAACAATATTTTATTTACCGATAAGACCAATTCTCCAATCACTAGAGGCCACAACTCGATGACGGTAAGATATTGAGCCAAAGAAAATAAAAATCAAAGTATAACTTCTAACACCCAACACCGACAATCGCTAAATGTTTGGACAGGTTTACTAAATAACTATGCTGTAGGACCCTCTTTTTGTCGATGGAACACCAAAATCTGTAATATATTTAAGTCCATTGCAAGAACAAGTTATGCTACTTTTACAGAATCTTTCTGATGTTGACCTGGATAGAATATATTTTCTGCCACAATACCTTAATCGTACGAAAGTATTTACAGCAACAATTTACTGACCGCTGCATCAGCATTCATTCCTATCCTCTTCCTTGGTCACCTCATTCTCCAGATTTGTCCCCATTAGATTTTTGTACTCGGGTTATTTCAAATAAACAATTTATTGTCATGATGCTGCAAGGCCAACTACGACAGAAGGATTGAGAGATCAAATTTTCCATATTTCAGATGCTGTTACTTCTGATATGTTAATGATGGTTTATCAACAGTTTTATAATAAGTTACGGTGTTGTTTGGCAAAGTAGGGTAGTATATTTGAACCTTTTATTTGAATGCTTACCTGTAGTTTATTGATTTATTACTTAGAACAACTGCAAGAAAAATCTTGGTTGCTTTTGCGTTTGCGAAAATACTTTGTTATTTCTAAATTTTATGTGTAGTTTAAATCATTTTTTATAATAATTTAACACCAAAAAGGATATAAATTTCGATATCACCAAATTTGGTTTTGTATGCAATTCAGATTTACAACGTTTGTGTATTTCCTGCACCAGGAAGTTACGTACGATTATTTTTATCTGAGCGAAAGTCTTTAAATTGATTATTAAAACAGATAAACATATTTATAATCTATGGCTCATTTAATTAAGTTAACCAGTTCGGTTAATCAGAATAAATATTTTCTATTTCCCACGCACAAGAACGTACAGGTTCCAAAATAAAATTACGAGTTAAAAATCTCACTCGAACTACGAAATTAGCTGGTCATTACTGTCGCGCGTAATCTCAGTATTTATCACTTTTCCCTGATTGTAGCGACGGCCTCCTCAGGAGTGTGGACGTGTTGGCGAGTCTTATTTTTAAACGTTGCATAAATTACAAAGAAACTCGTAAATACCGCAGCCGCAATCCTCAGCGTTCATTCCAGAAAGTCCGGGCGTGCATTCAAACTGACATGTATACTGGATGCATTAGTCACGGCATTAAAGCGCGAAATTTGCGGTAGATATGCGTTTTGTGGATGACATATGCGTGGACGTGTTCTATAACAACTATGGGATTACTAATTAGGAATGCACTATGTCTAAATACTGGCAAATTATGCGGACGCAAATTTTGCAAACGAATTTATATTTCGTGCGTGTTTTGATTCGTAATAATCATGCTTTCCAATTTGCACGAATTTGATTGTTTATGGTTATGAATTTTAATAGGTGTTAGGTATTGGATAAATGTTGTTGTGATTTCAAACTTGATTTAGATTTTCTCTTATCACATCCAGATATAACACAAATTACGAAAAAAAATGATACTTTAACATTTTAGTGTACCAAAAGGTATAAATGCTCAATGGTATTAATCGAAATTTCGAAACTTTCATTAATATATTTGTTTCTTGTTTGAAACGACTGATTAATTATTTTTCTTTTATACATAAACGCAGGCATGTCTTTTTTTAAATACCAATAGTTGTCGGTCATCATGTTTGTATTCCACGTTTCTTGATGCCTCTGCTGCATTTGATTAATGTTGTGATGAAACCTTTCTCCTTGTCTTTTTGCTCAAAAACTGACTGTCCAAAACCAATTTTCTAATTCAGGGACTAATGAAGATACCAGCCTTAAGTTTTGCTTCAAACAAACCGGAAAATATAAAACTGCTTAAAACAGTTTTTATATCTACTTACCCCGCGCTATACTCTGTTACTAAATTTTGAAAAGTCTTTACGTGATAGAAACAAATTAACTTTGGTTTAATGACCAATAAACTTTTATAAAACAATGACATACGCTTCTATTTAAATTCTAGATACACCGTAAGCCTATTATTATTTTTGAAAAGAAGTACTGTACTCGTTAAGTTCACTAGGTAGGGATTGTGGGTATGGCAGCCCGCTTCTAGAGATGAATCTTGCTGACATTCCAGGTCTTTTTTACTTGCATTTTGAAGTCCCCATGTTTTCTATATTTAATTTTTTCTTAAAAATTCTTGTCATATGCCCTTCCGTTTGAGAAATAGCTATTTAGGTGAATGTTAAGTAAGTGCTGTGACTGATTCCGACTTTGTAATTATTGGTGGGTAAAGTAGAATAGTAGATAAGACTTTTTGGCTATATACCAATTGTTGGAAAAATTCTGAACGTAAGGTATTTAAGTCGAAACGTTAAAAAGTATTGTGATTCACCCCCTTTTTACGGTATTAAATTAAGACTGATCTTTGTTAGGTTTCAGTATCTAAACAATTTTTGCAATAAATCTTAATGGTTGAGTCTTTGTTTGTTAAGAAAAATACCTGAACTTGAAATAAAAGTACCTAACACTGATCGTTAAAGTAATTATTCAGCCGAGTAATTACAAAACAATACTGTCATCATTTAATTTTATTTCAAATCTTTACACATCAAAACCTAAAGAAGAACGTAATGGTGTAGCAGCTTCGGCGTAATGAGTAACTCTTGTTTTTTGTGCTTGCACGCTAGCCGAACGGTATTATATCCATTTAAAAGGAAAGGTAATGTAACATACAATATTAGTTCACTTTAAATCATCAAAGCAATTAAATTTCTTCGTATTCGTATCAATGTTTTTTTATGTGTGGTGGGTGCTTAGTTGCAGTGATTCCTTAAACTGTATTATTTGTCTGGCTCTCACTGCAACTCTCGTGATGTAGTTTTGGGTGTGTAAATTGTGTTCAAATGGCTTTGTGACAGCATCATATCGCCTTTTATAATGCCGCGCTGTTAATCACTTTGCTCCCAACAGCGAATGGTAACTCGATCGGGATTTCAACTCTCTGAAAAAATGTCACCCTCCTTCCAGAGAATTGAAACCCGGCTCCTATCGTCCTGCCACAACGATAGTCAGCCGCCTAACCACTGCGGCTATCCACCCGTTCTTGCTTTCGTTTATTCGATAAGAATAGGATACATTTTTAGTGGATAAGCGAATTCATTACGAGTGCAAAGAGGGATCTGAAGTAATGACATTTTCAGGTTCTACGGCAGGGCGCACGGGGAGGGATTTGTAGTATACGTCACGAGAGTCGGTATCAATGTCCTTCAGGTAACCTATAGAGGTTCCATCAGGTTCACCAGGTTTGTGCGTGCCGTTATAAGGCATCCTTGATCACACTGGTATTCAAAAACTGATACCCTTGCTTGGATACCAAGTTATTACCAAGTCAAAACCAGGTGATGAGAAGTATATCTGGTTCTGCTGATTTTTAAGATTATCCATCGCTACTTGGACAAGAAAGTGAATGCAAAACAAATATTC
The DNA here is from genome assembly GCA_023690525.1 of Holotrichia oblita. NCBI lineage: Eukaryota > Metazoa > Arthropoda > Insecta > Coleoptera > Scarabaeidae > Holotrichia > Holotrichia oblita. The sequence goes on along the minus strand of CM043021.1, from coordinate 71,096,221 downwards.
TTCTTAATACCTCTGGAATAGGATTATATTGTTTTAAAGAGAAAATTTATATAATCTTGTTGTTTACATTGGTTGAAAGATAATAATCGTACACTAAGAAAGAGAGAACTAACATCAAATGAAATCAATATTTCACCCTCCAGCAACTGAATATTTTGAATGTCTTTAATAAATTATAACCAATTTTTTACTGCAAAACTAGGTTGCTGTATTGGCAAATTATTAAATTCATTAATAATTTGCCAATACATTTTAAATTCATTTGTTAGCCATTTGGCAACCTTATAAGTCGGTGCGTCAATTGCCCAAACAATTGGCCTTACCGACTGCCAGGTTTGTGAATTTTAGGTAAACAATATAGTTTAGGGATAACATGATTGGAAACATGTAGCTTACGTCTAACATCGGCAGTAACAAGGTTGTTACAAGCTTTAAACACATTGTTGACATCCTTAATCATTTTCGGTAAAGGATTTTTTGAAATTGACTTATAAGGACCACTACTCAACAGGTCATGAACCCGATCATAGTAGTCCTCTTTATCTAAAATAACAACCTTGTTCCCTTTGTCAGCTTTCAAATAAAAGCAATCTTTTCCCGCAAAGTTTTAATGATTTTAATGTTTTCGGATTTCATAGTACTAAATGAAATACTGTATTTCTATGTGGTAAGAGGAGAATATTCTAATCATTATAATAATCTGCAATCGTAAGTTACCGAACGTGGTACAGTAGAAATCGCTTATAACGACGGCGAATACGTGATTAAGCGTTGTCTGGTTGTATGTCTCAAAGAAAACTAATTTTTGACAGTAGCAGCATGAAGGAAGCTTCCTGAGTGGTTGAAATTCTTCCTCCTCATCATTTTTCTTCTTCATCCTCCTCATCATTATTTTTGTTCTTAATAACACCTGGGAGAATTTGTTCATCTGTCGGTTTTGCCATGTTGCTAATCATTGATATTCATTCCATGTGCAATTAGCATGCGTCTAAGGGCGTCTTCGTCATCGAAATTGGCGATGCCATTCTGCTATTGTTTGTTGATTTTGCTCTTAAATTCGCTGTTGGGAGCAAAGCTTAACTTGGACTGTCCTAAAGCTTTAAACTCGAATCCATTTAGTAAATATTTCTGAAGTCATCAACTAAGGCAAGTTTAAGCTAAATAAATTAAAATCTCCATGAGAATAACAATTAAATTATTTTGCTCTTAGGCAAAGCTCTTGGACCCACTCTCAGTATTAAAACTAGCTGAAGTCATTACTCGCCTAATAAATTTTCAAAGCACGATTAAAACTATGCCGTCATAATGCGAAATCGAGCAATCCAACTGTTGCAACTTTTAAGTTATTTCTCCCGAGGTGTTAGCCAAATCCAGTGCTTTTGCCTGTAATAGCTGTCCATTTACAGGAATTCCTCGATTTCTTTGGAATTTAAACCATTCCAACAATGCTTGGTCAATATCTTCATTTGTAGGTTTCCGCATTTTTTTCATTGTCAATAAATTGTCCTCATATGCTTTCTTTAATTCGGTGCGATTTTTCCAAATGGTAGACACTGTTGAATGAGACATTTTGAATTCTACTAACTATTGCGACATTTGATTCGCCAGACTCCAACCTTGAAATAATAGCAACCTTCTCCTCAACCGAAATTGCTTTTCTTCTTTTTTGATTTTATGAACCTCTATACTACCGATGCGGATGTATAACTGCTAAACAAGTTGAAACTTGAAACAGATACATACCTGTTAGTCATACTACGTCGCGTTCAAATATTTAGAAGTCCCATACGTCGTTACATCCGACTTGTAACAGTAAAATGCGAAATATTTCGACGCTATACCGACTTCGTCGTTACAAGCGATTTAAATTAACATTAAATCATAAGTAAACAAACTGAAACCTAGTATTTTAGACGCAATAAGCAATTTGTCATTACAACAAACGTCGTTATAAGTGATTTCTACTGTATAAGATTTCTTGGATAACCAGCCTTTGTTAAATAACAAAAGAATTTATTGATTGCATATTCTTCCAACACTTTCTAAGAATCAATTGTGTCTCAGAAGTTTTTATCTATTTAAAGTATCTATTTTAAATTTCTGTATTTTGATAATCTATTCAGTCTATCTTGTCTGCTATGATCCCTCATTTTTAACATAAAGAACGAACTTTAAAACATTGACGTTTAGTTGAATATATTGCTCGCGATAAAAATTCATTTCTTCTGTCGTTTTTACATTTGAAGTTTCTTTTGTCACTGACGATGATTCACTTGCCTCTTTTTCGATATGCGCGTCCGTTTTATCCCAACATAAGTACCTATCGGCGTCCCGACGCGGTTCGATCTTGTTTTTCTTCCTTCTCCACAATCGTCTTTTTCACGTGGAAACACATTCCCGTAATGGAAATGTTGAACTGAGAGCATAGCGGTAAGTACGCGTTGCCACCGGCAAAGGAACGAAAAATTATGATCGTCTAAGATATCTTCTAATGCTGTGTATCCAATGTCTCCGCATTCTATTCAGATGGTGAGATAGCGATCGCGCACATATTTCTCGGTAAACAAGACGATTATCTGCGTATTCGCTACGCTCGGGTAAAGTTTACAATGCAGATTGTACGGTGTCCCTTCGGATTACACGAAGAGATTGTATAAAAATTACTGACGATGTATCGAATTTACGTCAATTCTAAGATCAATCTTAAGGAGAATTATGCATGGTAGATAGAGTTACCAGTTAGTGAGCTCGTTTTTTTTGTGAATGTCATTCTTTGCACGCTGACCTACGCACATAACAAGTTCTTGTATACTCTGGTAGCAAAAAGGGTAAAGACGCACTTCTGATGTTGAATCGAGTTTATGTTTATCATAAAATTGTCGGTTTATTGTGATAAATTTATGTTTCCTTACAAGTCGTTAAAAGCAGTTTAATGTTAAGTACGAACATTTAGGAGTTGATGATTTGGGTATTAAAAGCCATTGGCATTGGCGGCGTAAAACCAAATGTGAACGTGTCTATTTCTCAAAATAAGTTGTCAATTCGAGCACATTATAATGTTGTTAAATCACACAGTAGATACAAATTATAATAAACCAATTTCAGTTTGAATAAATAAAACTCTCTTGGTTTTTTGTACTCTACTCCTTTCACTAACTCTCCTCACTTCTTATAAAACTACAGCTGCATTTACTTCGTTATTAACTAATTTCGATATACTCGATGTTTTTTTATTGGTAACTGAAACAGTAACACGTAAACGTACAAAATCTTCTCACTGCATTGGGATATTGCCTATTGCGTTCATAATAACATCGAATGAGGCCAATACAAATTCGTAGAGGCAAAATCATTGTGTATGATAACAAAATCGACACAATTACCAACAACAAACAAAAACAACAACAAAATAAATATTGAAAAAAGATCCACAAATTTAGTTATAATATTTATGTTGTTTGTATGTGAAACCGTAACGCATGACGGAACGAGACACTTCCAGAAGAGCTGTTTTACATTTTTGATAGATGCTTGCAGGTTGGAGTTTTTCATATAATTTGAAAGGCTGCATGCTGGTGATTTTGTTTTTCCGAAGTTTAGGCATTTTGACATTTCAAGTAAGAAATTGATTTCTTAATTTATTGTTTCGACATCCATTCAACGGGTTTCTGTGAAGCTGGTCGAAATTGTTCCTCTATTTTTTCTGGTTTTATATTTTATTCTCTTTCGTTTGAAGCACAGTTTGTTTGCCGTAGCAATGGAGCCAGAGCAAATTTCACACGAATAAACATAGTGTCATAGAGTCAAGAGTGACTCTAAGATAGTTGTCCTGGTCACTTTCTCTTATGTGGAATTCTGACGGTGATGTAGGTGAGAAGGTACTTAATTTTTGTTAACAATTAGAAGGTACGGAAACGAATATTTCCTTAAGGTTTGGTTACCGTATGTGGATGACCTTTTTATTATTTTCAATATCAAAAAATGTAATCTTGACGCTTCTCTTGATAAAGTAAATAACCGGTTCGAACGCGAGAGTTTATTTACGAAAAGAGAAAGATGGTTAACTATCATTTCTTGATAGGCTAATTATAAGAAATAATCATATTTTAATAAGAAATAATATTTTAGAATTTGATGTGTATTACTTATGTAGGAAAGAAATCAATAATTTAATTATAAGAGAATTTTCGACTTTCTGTAAAGATTTGGAATTTTTACCGGTTTTTATTTCTCTTATTACTAAATGTTTGAGGAAAATATTTAAACATCAAAATTTAAGAATACTTTACGTCTAGTATTGGTAACTCGAAGCATAAAGTATAACCTTTAGCTGACTTTTCTAAAACTTGTGCTTTATTTAATTAGCGGATTAAATTGTAATGATTGTAAGCGAAAATATGTTGGACATACATACAAGAAGACAGACAAAGTTCAACTAGAGTTAAGGACACATTTAAATCAACTTAAATATAATAGAATTGAAAAGTCTAGCATTGCATAGCATGCCTTTTGAAACAGATCAGAGAATTATAGAAACAAACGCAAAATTAATTAGATCCGTTACTAAATATAAATTCTGACATATTTTTGAAAGTTTAGACAAATCGAAATTGTACAATGATTAGGCTTTAATTTATTTTTAAGTTAAAATTTAGTATTAACATCAGTTCTATGTTGAATATTTGGTGTTTTGTGGGTGAAATATTACTTTATAAAAGTAGGTTAGGTTGTAAGTTCTTTGCACACTTCAGATTTGCTCTGAATACTCTGCAATTATGTTAAATAATTAAAACCAAATCTAACTGATGTCATTGCAGAAAGATTAATGAAACTGAAGTGTGCCCTCATCCTAGAACGACAACAGTAATATTATCTCATTTAGTAAGTAGTTTAATAGACAGTTATAAGAAAAAGTTGAAATCGATTTTTTATAGTAGGCTCTCTAAATATGTTCAATCAAATAAAGGTTTCTCTCGGTCTGAATTATTTATGGATGCCTTTAAATACGAAGATGCGTTTAAACAAGTAATACTTCATTCGTCCCTTTATATAAAACTATTATGTATATTACAAATTATTTACAAACTATAAATAATAGGATATAAACTTTTAATGAGGAGTGTGTTGCCATTTACTTAACGAGTCTTTGCCGCAACAAAGTAGGCACATTAGATGTGTGAAATACAATTAATGTAAATTGACATTTTCAGTTTGTTCTACTGAAGTTTTGAATTAAAATACAATTGAGTAAAGTATATTGTCGAAATTCGTTTATATACAAAACATCGCTATATTAAGAGTGAGAGAATACAATAGAATTCTTCAGTGTAGAGTGCGTTATGTTCTTCGAAAATTCAATTAAAGTAACCTAAAATTTATTTAATTTATACAGCAAGTAGCATTTAAAACTCGGAAATATAACGATGCAAATAAACACCACATTTTAGTGATGCACGTTCCGCTGCCAAATTGAATATAATTTTCACTTATTTCAACGTTATTACACTAATAATTATACAGTTTCCTATCTTAGTTATGTTTCTTGAATAGTATACTTCATACAAACATGATAAGTTCAGAATGTTAACAACAGATGGTATCTAGCGGAACTTGCCAGGCGGTGATATTATTCGTGCTACCTGTAACGCTGGCTATAGAGCTGAAAGCTCGATAAGATATATATCCCTATTATATTGCAGATGGCGCTGCTTACTTAGAGTTTTAACTAAAAGTGGATAAATTGTTTCTACACAATCATTCTATATTAGTTTTAATTATCTATGCAATTTATTTTATTGAATAATATTTAGCTATCTTAGGAAGAATTTTTTGCTAGTGTTTGTTTATATTATTATATTTAGTGTAGGTATTTACTTTCATATGACTGTAAGATATAACTGCAAATAATTTACATAAAAATATTTTTAACTATAGAGGCTGTCCTATAAAGACAGGGTAAACTAAACTTGCTTTATTTTAAATAGAACACCTGTATATTTTTACTGTTTACGATTCTTCTAGGTCTTATCTTTATTGTAATATAGGATTTTGCTAAGCTATTCAGTTTACTTTAGAAGAGATAGAAAGTTTTGCATGGATTTAATAACAAAGTTGGAGCCTCCTACCGTACTATGGCTTCCACACAAAATAATTCATTTGCGCTAGAAACATTTCTAATGTGATCTTCTTTCATCAGAAATTATTTATTGATCGGCGTATTCAATATTTATATACAGAGCGAGTCATAACTCGGAATGTTTATTTTCTCTCCTATTTCAAATCGAACATCCTGTATTTTATTATTGGAGTAAACTCTTCTCTTCACGAACTTTATTATTTATTAAACATTCCCTCTAGCTAAATGCGATAGTTTTTGAGTTGTTTGCGTTTCTTTAAGTCGAACACATGATTTTAAGTAAAAACGGGTTTGATTCTGATTAGTTGAATAGTTATATTAGACGAAAACTGCCGCTTAGCTGGGAAAATACAATTCTATATCTAAATCGCTAAAATTATCATTATCTGACGCAAAGTTGAGTGAAAAAAACACTAGGTATTATAGCTATGATTGACCTGTGTAAAATTTATTTTAGAATTACTGTATTACTTGTTGGCTTCAAATGGGAAAATTGTGTTTAAATGGCTTTGTGACAGCATCATATCGCCTTTTAATGCCGCAATCACAACAAATGGCAAGTCGATCCGGATTAAACTCTCTGAAAAAATGTCACCGTCCCTCCAGAAATTGAACCCCGGCACCTATCGTCCTCTCACAACAATAAGCCGCCTAACCACTGCGGCCATCATTTAATTATGAAACTATTAATAAGATATCATTTAATTAAAACTTGAAAAAAAAAACGTAAAGTAGCAACGAATTACAGAATTTAAAATTAATAATAGTTTACTTTGTTAAACCGCTTTATTTAATATTGTTTACAGCGGTTACGATCTTCTTGGGTCAACTAAATACTTTAGTTTTGAGAATGACCCAAGAAAGTTGAAACTGCAGTAAACAATATTACCTAAATAAAGTGGTTTAAAAAAGTAAAGTATTATTTATTTTATATTACAAAGTAACGGCTAAAACCATTGATTAATTACAGAATTACTTATTTTTGTGTATTTATTTTAATGATCTCTCTATGGTCGTCATCAGTCAATTCTTGGTACCGTTGCGAATAATATAGATGCATTTATTTTTCTGTTTAAATGGTATTGGTTCATTTAGATTTTTCATAATTCATAGTTACCGTTGAAAGAAAATTTCAAAAGCTTCTGTTCTCGGTTGTCGTCTACTAGATAATTGCTGATGATAAAGTTTTCTTGCAAGAAAATATTCTTATTAGTTCCTCCCAACACAAAAACCATATCAATCTATACCTCCAAACAGCAATAAAATTATTCTGTTGTACCAAAACTTCAAGCTCATCATCAATATCAATATTCTCATTCAATTCTGTCTCAGATAATACTACTTAAAAATCTTAACTACTAATTGTTTTGCTACTATTTCCATTATAAACAAACTGCAACCGTAGTACTGTAGGTACTTTATTATTTCTTAGCTCAGAATCACTGTGAAACAATTAAAATCAAAACCGTTTTTGTTTCAAATCATGTTTTTGACTTATAGAAACGCAAATAACTCAAAAACTAACACAGTTTAGCTATAGGAATGTTTAATAAATAATAAAGTTCGTGAAGAGAGGAGTTTACTCCAATAATAAAATACAGGATGTTCCATTTGAAATAGATGAGAAAATAAACATTCCGTGTTATGACTCGCCCTGTATATAAATATTGAATCCGGCGATCAATAAATAATTTCTGATGAAAGGAGATCACATTAGAAATGTTTTTAGCGCAAATGAATTATTTTATGTGGAAGTCATAGTATATACGGGAGGCGCCAACTTAGTTATTAAATTCATGCAAAACTTCCTATATCTTCTAAAGTAAACTGAATAACATAGCAAAGCAATATATTATAATAAAGGTAAGATTTAGAAGAATCGTAAACAGTAAAAATACATAGGGTGCTATATTTAAAATAAAGCAAGTTTAGTTTGCCCTGTCTTTATAGGACATCCTGTATAGTTAAAAATATTTATAGGTTATAGCTCCCAGTACGCTTCAACTTTATCTTAATAACATTTTCTAATTTCTCTTATAATACAGGAATACAATCATTGGACTTCTTCGCACTAATGCCTCACCCTGTACATATGTACATATATTCAGATGTCAAGATACAAATAAATATAGTACCTACATACATACACATACAAAGATTGTTAGATTGTACATACGCATATGTTGTACGTGCTCATAAGTCAAAGGAGTTCAATTTCAAATGTATGTGTATCTCTCAAACAGCATCCAAGGAAAACCGGAAAACACGAAATAAGCATAAAAGGGAATCAGGAGCGTAGACTACGATGAAATAGCGGTAGTCGCACGATTTGCATGAACCATGCAGCTTGATGTTTGCTTCACTTACTGATTGTGAGTCGTTTAGAAGAAACAATTTTTCTTGTCTGGTCAATGTATGTACGTCGGCTTCTTTATTAAACTAGTTTGAGACATGTATCTAAAATCAGACGCCAACGTATATATTTTTTATTTCAATACTTTTATGTAATTGTAGTATTTGATATTTAAGAGGGAATACTATATACTGTGTCTATTAGATTTTAAAAATTTCAATTGTGTTTAAATTAAAATTTGAATTAACGTTTGAATGGCTTCACTGTCAGAAGATTCTAAAATGCTTTCTCCTAATAGATACTTCAACGATTATTGTTTTTATTTATAAAGTTATCGCCACATACTACATTATGTCAACATTTTTCAATAAATCTTAGCTCAAGTTTCGTCCTACAGCAAGATTAAATATGTAATATCCGGATAGCGCTCAATATCATCTACTAGACGTCTAGAAGATGATATTAAGTGGGATGTTTTGACGACATAATATAGATGTCTTGTTATGTCCAACACACGTCCCTAAGATGTCTTATAGACGCTGGATGTTGCAAAAGTCAACGTTTATAAGATATCGTTTTACAACATTTTATGGACTACTATCATTTATTGGCAGGAAATTTGAATCATCAGCTGCAATTATCGCTTTTGTTATGAAACTATTGTTTATGATTGAAGTCTAATAATAAATTTGAAAGTGCAGTGCAGTACCAATTAATTCCGACCTATATCTGTATAGTATTGGACAAAAGGAAGGTTTAACCTTGATAGCTACTTATATCGAGCACATAATTACTTTATTAATTACACTATGCTGGGCACCAGGACATACTGAAATTAGAGGCAACGAAGAAGCTAGTCTATTAGCAAAGAAGGCCGCCACAACTTTGTTTGTGGGACCGGAACCGTTTCGCGGTATAGGGATGAGCACTTATAAAAAGGAACTCAAAAATAGAGAGAGGAGGCTCAGATATTTCTTGGAAACTACAACAAGGATATAGCAAAAACCTTGCTAGAACTAAATAGGAACAGACTACGCATCCTCACAGGTTTTCGTACAGGGCATTGTCACCTTGGGAAATACATGACAAGGATAAGTCTAAAACAGAATAGCGATTGTAGGTAATTCTTAAATTAAAAAAAGTAACGTCGACACTGAAAATATCTAAACTGAAATCTAGTATTTTTGCATAGGTACTTCATAAACTGACACAAAAATATTTGTATCAATGGTTTTCAGATACGTATATATTCATTGTGATTATTATAGCGAAATGAAATACACGTTACTGTCTCGATATTATTGGATATATTTGCTTGAAATGTCTATATAGCTATACATATATTTATACGCAAACGTACACGGTCAGAAATAACAAAACTCACACTTTAAACGACAGAAAAATGTAAGCAGAAGCAATTTGTATGCTGAACGAAACCAAAATGATACGAAGATTTCGAATAATAACAATAAAAACGAAGCACAGTCCCGTACATATCTCGAGAATAGATTGTTGCGAATAAGGTAGGGCTGCCGCCTTCACTCATAAAATGCATTTTTCAGAGGCGTTCCTTAAATTGAAACACACCAAGATCAGATAGTATATAAGAAAATGCGATTTTTATGTGACAGCAAAGCAAACTACGAAATGATTTGTTGATCTGGATTCATACACTGATAAACAACTGGGCTTGTAAGGTATGTGAACTATTCTGAGTAAAATAGTTGATTTTATAGTACCTACTTGTATTTAGATACTGTTTTCGTCTCCAGTTGTTATACGGGGTTGTTATGAAAGATGATATCTATTTAAAAAGAAACGTACTAAAATGAAACCGAAATTTATTAATAAAAATTAAAGTAACAAAGTTGGAATTGTTTCCCACCAATTAGGTAGCACAGACATATACACACACAAAGATTATATCTACAATATGTAACATAAGAACAGCAGCAAGCTTTCCGAAAAGGAACAAAATATTTTCAAATGTTCAGTCAAGATTTAAAATAAAGCACTTCTGCAAAATTTTCCCAAATATGATGATAGCATAATGGAAATAAGAATATATAGAAAGGAGTAAAAGAGGTGAAAGATCTTTCAAAATACAAACGAAGACAAAGAATCGAAAGCAAAAGCGCTCCATTCGTGACCTCGCAACTGCAATATTTGTTTATAAAACTATTAATACCGATTTGAGCCATCTTAGTTCAATGTGTGCACTTTTTATGGGCGAATTATTTTATGGATAGGTTTTCAGGTTATAAGCTTCTCTCTTCAATGCGATCTCCAATGCTATGACTTTGATCTCCTCAAGAATGAGCTTGTCGATTCTGAAATTTTGCTAGTTATATCTACGCAATTGCAAAGATTATGCTTAGCAATTTCAACAATGAGCAATATGAAGGTCTGTAAATCTGTACGGTTTACCGAAATGAAGCAGCTCCTGGTTCCAGTTTGGCAATGATAAATTTCCTTTTTTTATTTTTCTGGAGTTATTCTCTAGAGCGTGGCCCTTTTTTTTTACCGTTGCTGGATTTCTTTTGTGAGTCGACAGTTCTTCTCAAAATTGGTCACGTTTATTTGCGAAAACATCATCAGCTCTTTAAACTATTTTTGTTTTAGAGTTTAAATCTACAGACTTCGAAATTTTTACCACGACGGACAAATCGCCTTAAGCAGTTGCTGAATGAAAGACTAGGAAGAAGCACGAACATAATCAGCAGTCAGGGGTTTATTAAAAAAGACGGTAGATGTGTGTAGTTTCATAAATATAATACAGAGTGGATTATAAATCACGGATACATTTGAATATCTAATAATTTTGTTTATAATATTTTTGTTTTAATTTTTTTCAAGAGTCATGGACAACGTTAAAAAGTTTCTTATAGAAAAATTTAAAATTGCTTAGCGATCGAAAATTATCAAAATTTCGTAAGTACATAATTAAGAAAGTACATAATTAGTAAATTATTCAGACGCAGAGTGTGTTTATTGGCATTTTGGAGCAAAAAAGCTTCCTCTGAAGCAACTAATTCTAGTATACTCCAATATTGTTGAGAATAGGAAGCCTGAATTGGCACTCTAGATATTGGTACACTATGTAGTGCCTGTATACAGGCAAACATTGAGTACGAAAGAGCGTGTGTGCATTAGGTCCTTTCCTATACAAAACCCAATTTACGTAGGTGTTAAAACTTGCTTTTAATGCGAGATTAGTTAGGAAGGTACATATTTAGACGTACGTTCACCAACTTCAACTTTTCATGTCCGATAAGGTACACTTGCTTCTGAATGGTTTTGTTAACAAACAGCACTGCAAATGATATCGAAGACTTTCACACTGCAAAATTCGAAGTACCGAGAACTCAAGCGTTATATATCAGCGGAAATTGTACTCCAAAAATGCATGGTTAGGTATGGTGTGATGTCAGAGTAAATCATCGGTTCAGTTTCTTTTTTTTTGAATGCATATGGTGATGTGTCTCAAGCCAATGAACAACGATCTTGGGATATGCTGGAAAACTGAATACATCCTTTTAGAAAAATAGAGGCCAGACTTAAAGGCACTGAATTCCTGTTTGGGTGATTATATAAAGGAGAGGGTGGACGTGAATTGGACTATCTAGGAACTGAAGGAGACTATCAGAGTAGACATAAGAAGCTTGCAAAGCTAACTATGGATCTGTTTTTTCATCTTATTGAAAACTATCATTGGTTAAGATGGGACTTCCGGATTCCGAATAGACGAGCTTGCTTTCCTTTCAAAGCAGCTAACATGTATGTTTGTTGTAGCTAGAAGTCACATTTATTTTTTATAACTTGGCACATAAACTGGAGACTATATTGCTTGAGAAAGTTAATCATAATTATAATCTAGAAACGATTTAAGTAAGAGCTGTGATACCGGGTTGTTTTAAATGTAAAAATAAAACAGGTTGAATATTTGGAAGATGGTAAAAAGAGGTTTCACATTTCAGATAATCATATCCAGGTCTCCGTGTACAATTTTTAAACGAATTTACACATGTTTAGAATAAAAAGAAATAAATAATCTTCAAACTAAGAAAACAGATGGGCAAATAGGTATACTGTATTCATAAATGGAACACTCCTTTGTACTGAATAAAGCATTTGTCTGATATTATTCTAACAATTCTCAACAACTTCAAAGTAATATAGCGGTCAAAGGAGTAGAAAATTAGACTAATTTTGAAATAATTGTGCATTGATTAAAGATGATGTAAAAACAGGGTCTTCATTATGGAAATGCTTCACAAAATCGTTTTGAATATGAATATTTATTTATTGCAAAAAAAAAATTAAAGCCCAGAACATCTTATAAATTTTGTAGTAACATAATTATTTTTAAGCTATTAAATATTACTACGTTCAACTTTGCGAGAATTATTTATATTAGTTGTAGATCACTAACCCAAAAAAAAAACACGTTTGACGATTAAGTATATCAATTTCTCATCAAACATAACGTATAATTACAATCAAGTATCTTTTGCGATTCATTATTAGAAAAGAATTTCTTAGCTTGACTCTTTAATTATCGGTAATTATACCGAAAATTTTTATGTTATTTTTCGTGATTGATTGAATGTATAGGTGGAGTATGACTAGAATTTTCCTATCATTCGTTAAATAAGTAGCAACGACTTTACACTGGTAATTAAACATCTATATCTTTACTTACACTTCTTTCTTGAACTGACGTACGTACATAGTTAATGGTATTTCAGTTAATTAGAAGCAGTTCGTTTGCTATAAAAGACGAAAATTGATGCCAGTTTAAATAAAAACGAGTATCTAGACAACTGTGGCTTTCTCAGCTCTTCATCTATGTATACGTAACTGTAACAAGAAATGGCGTTACCTATTCAACGTTTAAAGGAAACTTACGTTGGTAAATTTAGTAATTAAGAGAGTATGGAAGTAGGTAGTGCTCTTTATTCTATGGTGATCGAAATCCTGTTTTCTACGTACTGTACTTTAAGTTGCTAAAATGAAAAAGTGGTTGGTAGCTTCTTAAAACAACACTTCCTGTTGTGTTAGGAATTTTTAATTGATACAGGTTCTCGTAATATAACCTTAACTTATTTACTTTAATGGAGGATTGTTGTTCGGATAATTGTTTTTCATTTGAACTCAATCTGTTTCCGGTTTCGTCATTTTCTAAATTAAATTGTGGATACTGTAGATGCTGATGACCTAAACACAGATTGAATAGCATCTTATCTTAATTGAGTTTTAGAATGTACAAGGTGGTGGAAAGCCAGGTCTCATATGAGATGTTAATATAATTTTGTTATCACTTGCAAAGTAGAGATGTATGAAAATCGTTACGAATAAATGTATAAATAATTGTTTATATAAAAAATCCGTTGATTATCTCAGAATAACGAGAATGCTGTCGAAGATATCGTAGATGCCCTGTTATATCGTTGACAACAGTGTAGTGTGGTGCAGCTGCAGTGGCTTCCAAGCTCTATTGCTTGTCGAACTCATACTACAGCTGTTGTTGTGTATTTTTGTGTGTAAATGTCCTTTATAAGCTTTTTACAATATTACGTCGGGTAAGGTAATATTGTTATAAATTTTTTGTTCAGTCATGGATCAAGTTTGTTAGTGGAAATTATCAGTAGCTACTTCAAATGCTCATCAGATAATTTGTATGTGTATACATGTTTTGAATATTTTATTTAGAATGTCATGCAGACAAGTATTTTCAAAGACGGAATAGAGGCAGAGGCAAATTTATGCAACTGATCAATCTCTGTGAGTGGAAATTTAAAAATAATGTTGAGTCCAAATATTTGTCTTTAAAAATATTGCTAGTATGCAAAACCAAGTCTTTCCATTTAAAGTTCTAGGACAACGGTTTCCAAGTTGGCGTTAAAAGAGTCTCGAAAGATCTTGGTGACGTTTGCAGTTGCATCAAAATTTGAAAAAAGGATCTCAATATGTACATATTTATTAAGCACCCAAAGCTTAATTACAACATCAGCTGGAAATGTAGTCTGTTATTTTGCTGCCTGCATGTTTGTCGTGTATTTTTATTTTGTCAATTGGGATTCAAAAACAACATTTTTTGTTGAGATGACTTAATAGTGTGTATAAATCAGATATAAGCTGTTTTCTTCCTTGTAATTTTAGATTAAGGTCAAAATGGGTATATGTTGTAATGTTGGGAAGAAAATGTTTCAAAGAGCTTAAATGTATTTTAATTTTTCAGACAAGGGATCACGTAGTATACCTTTTCTAGTGCAAGCTTCAGCTTTTTTTCATTAACTACACATAATTAACATTTTTTCATTCTTTTCTGTTAATAATTTTTCGATAAAATAAATAGCTGTCACAATAAACTGATCCTAGATAAGTACCACGCTAGGAATACTGACCTGTTAATAAGAATCAAACTATATTCTAAGGTTTCTTCTAACCAAACCGTCATCCATTATAATCTTCTTCGGATTTTGATTTTCGATATTCAATCTATCAAATGAGATGTATTTCATTCTAGATCAATTTTACGGTTGTATGAATCAAAAGATCTCTTTATTAGTAGAATTCTGTTATTTAACAGAATAATATGAAAAATCCAGATTAGAATCATTACTGGTCAAATTTTTTTCTATGGTATTCGACTAGCGAGAAGCTAAAGTAGAAAGAACCTACAATTTTATGCTTTAAATAAGCGGAGCTATCGATTTAACACCTACAATGTATGTAAAACAAACTACTAATACATATCTACGTCAAATATATTCTATTTAATTTTGCTTAAGGACGCTCCCGTTTGGGTATCGATATGTTTTAATATTTCTAATCGTTTGCCTGCCATTCCTTTTGTATATACAACAGACACATATTAATTTTTGCAGAGATTAGAAGAGACAGTCCTAGTGTACTCTCTAATCGTCATGAGTCATTATATAAATCTTTAAACTTTATACACACACAGCAAAACGATTTTTCGTCAAAAAATATATTTTCTTAAGGGTTTATATTTCTTTTAAATAAATATACATAGATGTTGGAAATTATTCTTACATAAAACTAACAAAAACACCTAGAATTAAGCAAATATTATTTCTTTGAAGAGATACAAAGCGCACCAAAAAGTTATTGTTGCGTAATCTTGGATTGAGAAACTACAATCTTATTTTAAGAATTAAAACGAAACATTATATGACTGAAAGTTCAAGAAAATTATGAACCCATTTTCTGAGGGAGTAGTAGACCTGATATGACATATCATTTTTCCAGATTATATTTAATTGGTTTAGGGTATTGTCATTTAGTGTTTTCAACACACAGAGAGAAGCATTCCCATTGTATCAGTTGTTATGTACTTTGTAAAACATTTGTTTAGCATGTGTTCATCTATTTCACAGCATGAGTTAATTACTACCCTATAAACGAGTGCAATGAAAATAGATCAAGCTTTACACCAGACCATGTGGTTTCGATCTATCCGATCTCGTCAGTGATGCAAAACCTAATTTCATCGCAATTCGTCACTCAATTTTAATAGTATAATACCCGGAACCTTGGACTAATTCTAACTCCACTAGTGGTCACAAGACGAGGTTGCTAACAACAGATACGTGCACAATTCGTGGATTTCCGCTAGATCTCTCAATCTGCTAGTAGTCTAATGGTGATTTCACATACGGCTTCCTGTGAGTAACATATGAAAACATCAAGAAATACCACAATATAGAAAAAAAAAAACAAAAAATGCCTGTAATAGGCGTTCATGGCATATTGTTGGAAATCACCCTGCAAACGAGTGCAATGAAAATCTGCTTTTACCGACCTGTGTTGTGTAATGCCCGGCTGTGTTACTTCCGACTTTGCCCACTAGAGGGAATTGGGTTGGAATTAGTCCATGGCTGCAGGTATTTTACGATTAAGATTGAGTAACGAGTTGGGCTGAAATTAGGTCGAATAGATCGAGATCACGTTGTCCGGTTCTATGGCTTGATCTATTTTCATTGCACTCGTTTGCAAGGTGATTTCTAATAATATTCCATAAATGCCCATTGAAAGCATTTTTTGGTTTTTATATTGTGGGAGATCTCGAAGCTGTCATACATATATTTGCTAACGGAAAGTGAAAGAAAAACAAATTTTATCTATTTATAATACATAAATCTATGTAAAAGGTTAAGAAGTTCTTTACGCTCTTGAGGTATCCGTATATCATACTTGCAGGATCATTTCATTTGCAATGAAGGGATATTACAGAAGAGATATTTTCTTAATTGAATGTCACCTTAGTCAATAAATAAGTATTTCGCTGTTTAAACTGAAATAAATAATTGTTGCTTCTATTATATTGTAGTAATATTTATTTCTATTTCACAAAAAGTAAATATTAGCCTCAGCTTGAAAAAGTATCTATTTGCATAGGTATATACAAAGCAACCATTTACTCAGTTTGAGAAAAAAATATTTAGACGGAGAATCTTTTCTGTGTCTGTAAGATTCATTTTATTGTTGAATCAGAATCATAAACTATTGATTTTGTTTTATAGTGTACAATTCTATAAATATACAGTTTTTTTATGGAGACTCTAAATGTATACAGTGCTGCGATGAAATTCGTTATAACCTTTGAAATTTTTCTATCTGTTTAAGTTTCATACATACAGATGTTGAGGCCGCCTAATATCAGAAAATTTTTAAGTACACTCGATGTGTCAGTAACAATTACTTCCTTTGATTTTGGAATACATATACATACCTTGTGTTAGGTGTTAGATAAACTGTAAAATATATGGTCGTAACCTGTCAATAAACATTAAATGACAATTTTAAAACTAAGTTCTGTTTGTTTTTACTTCTACATAAAATACGCATGGAAAAATGTTGTAACACGCATATTCGAAACTTATTTTGTGTCATTTATGAGTTGATAAACAGAAATTAGAGAAATTGTATACAAATTTGTTTGAAGTTAGTGATTACAGTTTACGTGGTATACATCGACCAGAGTTCACGAAATGGTGGTCACTATACAATGCTGCGTTTATAACAGTAACTTTTCTGTTTTTATAAAGTTTATTTTAAAGTATGCACGGAGCAGATATGTAAGCTACAAGTATATAGGGATTGTTTTGTGGGATGGGGATGTTTTATAACAAAAACAATTACGCCTGATATATCCGAGAAATTGTAGAATTTGAGCTTTGCTATTTTGGCAACAATTTCGTCATACTTCCTCAGTGTGGTGAATCGTACTGTTGAGCAATATTAAATCTGTTCAGAGTCCATTATAAAAGCTTTGGATCTGTGATATGTAGGCGCTAACGGTTTTTTTGACGTATTGAAAATAACAGTAAAGTGGCATGCATAATGGATATGTAAATGGAGCAATTAGGCAGCAATACAGCGTCTAGCGTATGATTAATCCCAAATGTACTTTTAACTATATCAGTAAACAGATGTCTAGCTATACAGTTAGAACAATAATAATTAATAATTTTTTGTTGAGACTTTAGTTTGTATGCATAATGCATAATTTTTGGTGGTATATTGTAAAATTTTGGAAGATTCCAATAAAGGGGAAATAAACACCTACATTTTTGACACCGAAGTGTATTTATTTCCTTGGCGTAAGTTCATGTATATATAATACAATTTTTCCAACCGCCAATTAAATTAAACATATTTTTATTTAAAAATATGTCGTCCGGAGGTGGAGTCGAACCACCAGGTGCTACCGCGGCCTATCGCAACACCGTTGCGCCACCGGAGACTTCGACACCACTAATAATTTTCACAAAAAATGTTGCCTATCCTAGGTCATTACAACATCTCGTTCGCATATTTTTTGAAAATTATTAGTGGTGTCGAAGTCTCCGGTGCCGCGATAGCACCTGGTGGTACGACTCCACCTCCGGACGACATATTTTTAAATAAAAATTGCATTATATATACAAACACCCACATTATTTTCACCGTTTAATGATTAAATAATAACCAAAATTTATATACGGTATAACTTTTATGGGGCATATGTACGTTCTTATAAACAAATATGATCTGAAGTTTGTTGTATCTCATACCAATAGAATAGTAAAGATTCCTGGAAAGTGTTCTGCTTGTCCAGTTCTATATGCTCGTAAGTTTTAATGGGCACATAAATATACCTATATACCTACATTTGAATAGCACGCTCTCAGGTGGAACGAAATTGTTAATGTAAACGCTTTGGACGAATACACATATTTACATAATGTTATAGTTTTGTTTACATTGTTCTTTCGAGTGCTAATAGTGTGCATTTTTGTATATTCGATATTGCATAAATATTAATGCAAATAATTATAAAGTCGAATGGTGTAACTTTAGTTAGTTTACAGTAATGTGCCTATTTAGGGATAATTTGTACACAAACATGTGTATAAATAACTTCAACAAATTAAATCAAGAATAAATATTGAATTTTGTGGGAAGATAAAAGTATCCATTTTTACTCAACTTATACATTGCATTTGGGGTTAAATTTCAACAATTTACACCCTAATACCGTTTCAGCGTATTTGGTAGTAAACATGGTGTTTACAACCGATTAGGTGAAATAACTCCAAAGCCACAATTCCGCTGGTTTCAGATAAGACAATTTTGGAACTTTCAATTTCCAAAAGTCTGCTTATATCAGGATCTTGAAAAACACCGGTTAACCAGTCATTAACTGGTCAGTAATTATGTGAGGTTGTTATATCTTGCATTAAAATTGTGCTTTCAATTACTTCGTTGTTTTATAACTCTGGAATTGCAGATGTCGTTCACCAGTTACAGTAATAACGACCTTGCCTTTCTATATTTTGTCAAAAGACTGCCTTGGATTTGTATGTGATATTTGTACTTTGTAAGAGTCATAAGATCTTGAAAACTACATTTCACGAATGACTGGAAATAATTTTTTTAAGATAAATCGTTGTTGCCACTTAATACTATTGTGTTCAGATAGTAGTTGACAGAAGTTTTTGAACGCACCTTGTATATCCTGAAGATTTTATTTTAGATATCATGGGCACAATGTCCCATATGCACTGTGGTGTGATAAATGAATGAGATTACATGGTGCAAACGATAGTACACTAAGTGAATATTAGTACATTTTCCGAGTAAAAATTTTGCAGAATATGCGTAAAATATGTCATAAATATGATTTCGTACATTTATTACATTTTTAGGAGTAGTAAAGTGACGACCCAACTTATGAAATTATATACTGCAGAAAATGTCAGATAAGCTAATAGGAAGCACGCTACAAAGAACAGTAGGGGTTATAATATCATATCGCTGGTAGAGTCAAAATCTTTTACAATATTCGGCCCTTCCAATGCATAATGTTGCTGGTGTAAAATATTACACACATTCTAGTTAAATAAGTTTCCTTAAATTTTTAATTGACGGGTTGTTTATAAATAAATTGTTTGTTTCTATGTAAAAATTGAAAACATTTATTTAAAATACGCCATCGAAATATGAAATAATTTGCTATTCCATTTTAAGTTAGACAAAATTAATGAGCAGCTTCAGAGAGAAATAACTAACCATTGTTTATAGTAAACTGTATATGCAGAATTAATTGTAGATGTATGAATTTACGATTTATGTGATTATTCTTAAAAGTTGTTACGACAAGATCTTTAAGGCATAAAAAGCTCATTAAGTATATTCATCTTCGAGCACTGCTGTATACGTTGTGACTCACTATTCGCTGTAGGGATAAAATTAATAACACTACATCATTTATAGGGGGTGGGCCCGTAACAAAATCATTAACATATACAAACGTACATACATATAAGGAGCTGTAGCTGTAGATGGGATAAGCCATCCAGTTTATGAAGAGGCTGGCACTTGAGATAAAATTCATATGAATGTTCATATCAGAAAATAATAAGAGCTTGAAGTCGGTCTGCTCGTGCATAGTCAAAACATTTAATTTGAATGCAATTTCCAATACATAAATTGATCATATTGGACGCCCCATCTTATCCCAACTTGCACAAACGTTGGTTCGTTTCTAGGTCGGGCTATATAGCTAAAATAAACCTGTGCAATTCTAATATAATGTAAATTATACTGGCTCTAATTGCCATTATCCTAAGTTATGAGGGCTTCCGGATTTTGATCGCGTTATGGCTGAGTAAATATATACAATACAAAAATAAAACAAAAGCAATATTATAAAATAAAAATACAAAATATATACAAAAAACTTGCTCAAACTCGACGTTTCGCCACTAAAGTAAGTGGCCACTTAGATTAGTGGCGAAACATCGAGTATGAGTTCTTGAGTCTTTGAGGAGCACATTTTAAAAATCTACAATGGAAACTGCTGACTACCAGCAGAGGATACTTGTTTGTATGCAAGGGAAGGTATTGTCTTTGAACAATTCTTGGTGTATATACCATTGCATTATCGAATCAAAGGAGGGAGTATATACCTCTTGCCTCTATTGCATTATCGAATCAAAGGAGAGTCAGTGTTTCACCACCGCAGCAACTTCTAGTTCTAAATATATAGATGTAGTTTCGTTTTGGAACAGTCAACAATTCATTTAATCTTAATATAATGCAGATTTGTGAGGAAGATGTTAAAAAATCTATAAAAAAACTCAAGAATAAATTGACAACTGGACACGACCAAATACCCAGTTTACTTCTGAGGTTGTAGATGAACGAGGCCAAGTAGACGATATTTACACTGATTTTTCGAAAGCATTTGATCGACTTGACCATGCAGTGCTATTAAAGAAACTATCATTAGTGGGTATGAGCGAATCATTACTTGCTTTAATATCATATCTTGAGAATCATATCTTGAGAATCGAACGTTCTTTCAAGGTTCCAACTTAGGTCCTCTTCTGTTCTTGGCATTCATTGATGATCTCACTAACTTCGTAAAATGTGAACATCTTTTGTTTGCAGATGATGTCAAGTTAATTTCAACAATTACATCACTAGATGACACTTTAGCATTACAAGAGAACTTAAACCTTTTGCACGAGTGGAGTATTGTTAATAATTTAAGTATTAATATATGTAACGTTATGTCTTATACACGCAAAAAAACTCCTGCTATATACGATTATCATATCAATAATGAAATTTTACACCGTCCATCGATAGTAACTGACTTACCTAGGTGTTATTTTTGATCCTGTATTGTCGTTTGGCACACATATTGGGACAATTGTCTCTAAAAACTAATAAGATGTGGGATTTGTTTTACGAGCATCGAAGGATTTTCATCGTCCCTCTACAATGTTTACGTTATTTAACAGTCTTGTCAGGTCCAGCCTGGAGTATGCTTGTTTAGTTTGGAATCCTATTTACTTCGTACACAAAACTCAGTTAGAAAGCGTTCAACGAAAATTTTTGAAGTATGTATATTTCAGAACATACGGTGTTTACCCCAACCGTGGTCACGCCCAGCAAAATTTATTAGCGATATTTAAAATAGACTCGCTATTGACAAGGCGATAGATTCACCGTTTAAAATTTATATTCAATATTAATCACGGTCGAATTTTTTGTCCTCAAATACTGGAGCCCTTATCTTTTCTAGTACTGCGACAGGAAGCTAGATATTTTCAAACTTATTATGTACCTACACCACGCTCAAACTTACTGATAAGATTTATTTGTGACACATAAATTTGTTGTATTTGCTCAAAATGTGACATGTTTTCATGTACTTTAAGTACGCTTATACAAACGTGTTTGTAACACAACTCTGTTTAGTTTAGTTAATGGTACTTATCATAGGTTAGGATTTATAAAACTCATTTAGGATAGGGTTACAGTTTTACTCTATAGGTATATTATATATATCATTGTATTTTTGTACTTCTTTTTGTTGTTTTGTCTTTAATTTGGTTACACTGTTGGACAAATGAACCATTATTATTATTATTATTATTTTTTTTTTTTGGAATGTGCTCCGAGTCGATACAAAAAAATAGTCAGTATTAATATTTTTAGTAACGTCAAAATCATCATGCATAATTATCGAAGTCTGCATATAGATTACTGTTTTTTATAAAAGGGAGGTTGTATGTTTTTTGTTTTCTTGAAAGACAATTCCTCATTTCTGTTTGAAAAATGTTAATTTTTTGGGAACTTGAGCTTTACAGCGTTGGAAATGTTTTCCATTAGGGTCTATTTTTAAATTTAGAAATAAAAGTAGTAACGCTAGGTTTAGGATACAAGGCGGCTGAAACCACAGTCTTGTACACTGGTCTTGAAACAATAATGATTTGGTCAGCTTTCCTCTTCCCCTTATTTTATAGCCTTCATTACATATTTGAAATCACAAAAAATTGTGTCCGTTAATATTCCAGCTAATGCAGCGACTTGAATTTCTTTCTTATGCAATTATCTTGACTTTGGGTAGAGCTTTGTACCAAAGCTGTACGTTCCAAAATCCAGAAAGAGATTTCACGTTAACTGTATTTAAAGAAGTATGTGCTCTCTTGCTAATAGTTTCTCGATCTGACATTAAAAATTAGAATTAAGTAAGTTTCCTTTTTCCTTGCCTGCGCAAATTAATCTTCACCCACCCTACGCAACCATTTGCTATTGCTGCCACTTGTACTTGAAGGCACATCTTGGCGATTCATAAACTGTTTAATATAAAGTGTACTTACATTCCTACAAATACATGAAACCAAATTCTCTAATTGATTTCTTGGTGTTTATATTCTTTATATGTTATATTGTAATCTGTGTAGATAATGGCAAATTCAATTACATTATAAATTCACAATTGTGGAATAAATGTATGAAGTACAACGTCCTGTATAACTAGATCGTGTCAAAGCCACGTTGCCTGAATTATGTTAATTTGTACTTAATTGATTCATGTTTTCTTTGTTGCAAAAGAATCACAATTCAAGTTATAAATATTCATTTTAGCGAATTATTCACCCTGGAACTGTTTTATCTGCCGTGGAGTCTATTCGAAGATTCGTGACCATGCACTTGATTTTGGATTTTTAATGGCTCTATAAATTCGGCTTTCGTATAATTACGTAGCTTCAAGGTTAAAGGAACTTGAGGTATTAAATTTCGACTGCTAAGCTCTGGGTTAAAGTTAGAATGAAATTATGTAAATGTGAGTAAAAAATTTTCCTATTGGGGAATTGTTAGCTTACTAGAATTTGTCCTAAAAATTGTTTTTGGCTGATTTTGCACATAACGAGTGACAGTACATTCACTTATTTTTATAAATAAAGAGCGGTTTCGTTGGATTCTAATGACAAAAATACTATCAAATTGTTGCATTCAAAAGAAAGTGTAAATACCATTATCCTTACATTTTTATTTACAACCTGAGGGAATTTTACGACTCACTGTATTATCGGAAGTTATTTTGTAGATAGCAAAATACTGTCCGATTGTGGGTCTTATAGATACGGGTATTGAGTAATAAAATTGTAGCAAAGCCGTGCTACCAGTTCATGAGCATAGAAATTTACAGCCAAATAAAGTTGTCAAATATGTTTGTACTGTTTTTTATTGTATCCAAATTGATGGATTCTTTTATATCGTTTTTATTGTCGAATTGAAAAGCGTGAAAATTTTTATCAGAAGCACACTACAGCACTTTGTCGATAGAAGAAAATTAGAAATCGTAATCAAACTAATGCATTTATTGTACCGTTTTCTAGTTTACGATAAGAATTATGGCTTTTTCGATAGTAAAAAAATGTGATTTATACTTATTAGGTAATGTTTTTCTGAGTAAGTTGTCTTATCATTACAAAGTTTTATATTTTGTATATGTCTGGATCTAGCAGTAGTTTAACAATGCAAGATAGATTTCTGCGTAGTCACCATAGAATAGAGAAACAATTACAAAAGAACGCAGGAATCCGATAAATGTGAAATATTTCCAATAGCAGACAATTACCGTCGGCTATATATCGGTTTATTTTTTCATCGGCAGATGTCTCTCTTCTTCGAATGAAAAAGTACTCACCGTTGGTGCCTCTTTGTGATGGATGTACCGACACATTGAAAATTTAAATGCTTTTGTGTAAGTCATGTGCCTTAAACGGCTACTTAATTGTTGTAAATCCGGTAAAAAACAATCGACCCGCAAAAAAGAAAAACAAGAACCCGTCGACGGATCGATTTAATGTTGTTTACGTATTGAATTTTAAATAGGGCTGAGTAGTATTATCCCGATGATGTTAGGTCCATCTCTGCGAAGAGCATGCATCCAGTTTTCGAAAATTATTAGTGGAATAATTCATATCACGCGGTCTCGTTGCGACTTTGTGTGTCGTCCCGTTTGCGGTAGTTCACATTTTACCCACCAGAGGGCACGCTCATCAGGGTGATAACCAGCTTTGACATGGGAGCCGGTCTTCTTCCGCGCTGATGTAACGATTACATGAATTTTAAAGTGAACAAATCGTGATAAACAGGCAATAATTCAACGTTAAGTTATGGGTTTCGGTTAACATGGAAGGATAATTCTATATAAAGTAATACATATTTCAGGAATGTTTTGGTGTATATCGTTCAGATCGTTTTGTAGACATGGAGCTATAGATTCGGCAACTGGATATATAGGGGGAAACTAGTTATCATAAGTATTTCATGAATTTAAATTAGGCGGAATTTGTTCTGATCTGGTTCTTTGATTTTGACAAACTTCTTTAAACAAGGTTACGTTAACACGACAGCTTTAGTTTGTAAAATTGATGAAAACTCTTAAATGTGTAGGTAATGATTTTATCAAACTTTATTGTAAAAAGGATGTTAATAATATTTGCTGGTACAGCGTTTAATTGCACAATTTCGTTAGTGCTCTGTTTAGGAATATGTGGATGAGCTTGGAACAATAAATTGAATTGAAATATTTGCAGATGAGCTATACCAAGAACTCAACACCTATTTCTCCTTTAATAATTATTTCTGATCTCCAAAAAATTATCGATCTCGGGACGCTCTTCAATACAACGTTCAGTTTTTATAATCATGTTTAGTAGTGTAAAGAAATGTAAAGAACTTTAAAGAGATCAATAGAAGGACTTTTGTTACGTTTGATCTATTAAGATGTTTTTCTATTTATGTTCCTATATTTGGTTTAGTTTTTTCTATAATTAGCTTCTGCGTGTTTAAAGATCATCATTGCTAAAATTAGCAAATTAATTTTTTCTTATTGATACTTGTTTTCTTAATCAGAATTATTTTGTTTTTTTTGTTCATATAACAATCTTGACACATATTTTGGCCCATGAATTTGCGCCAATGCTATTCTTAATTGGGTGATTTAATGCAGGTAAATTTCGTTTAAACCATATATTTTATTACAGCATCCATTATATGAAACGAAGAAGACAAGGTTTTACTGAAAGGGGTGCGTTAATTCCAATAACGCGTTTCCTATAAATCCAATGAAATTAACGCGTAGAAGGGTTCAAATGCTTTCGTATCTTGGTTAATGAAATTTCCAATGTGATTGTATTAGCGCTGTAACATTTTTAAGTAAGTACAAACAATTGAGTTTCACGTAATACATTAGTACCCCTAAATATATCAAAGTAGACAGGGATAATTGGTTGAACTTTAGAGTGCAATCTAAAGAACAGTTTGTAATTCATTATTTGATAATCAAAGGTATCTGTTACAATTCAGTGCATATACTTTCAAACTGAAATTAATTGAATTAATACATTAATATGTATTATTAACAATTTTCGGAGATTTATTGTTTCCCTTTTGTATTTGGAATTAAATATGGCCTTTGAAATAAATACTTAAAATAATTAAATTCAATGTCGTATATAATAATTCTAATTAAATTGAATACTAAAAAACAAATTTAGATGGTCTTTCCACAATGATAAGACATATACCATTATATTATATACACTATATATAACATATAATAACAAAGGAACGTTTCATTTAATCCTGGTCGATCTTGATTTATTTGAGTGGGTAGTTGCACCGAAAACAAAGTTGTCACATCAATTTTTTTGCACTTTGAGGGTCTTCTGCTCAATTTTGCGAAGATAATTGGTATGACTTGTTTGACTCTTTCGGTTACTTTTTATTTCGATTCAGAGAAAAAATCTGAAACTTTCGTACTAGCAAGTCTGATTTATTTTCAATTTTTTGATATCACTAGTGAAGGGTTACCAACCCCAGTTCAGGGGTTGGTACATATCGTCAATTGACGACATCTTGACTAAAGGTGGGATCAAATCTTTGATGCTGTTGTATGGCATAAAAATGTGTGAACTCAACCATTCAATCAAACAGTTCGCGGCAAAAGTATTAAAAGTATTATTAAGAAAAAAAAACATTGGACTTTCTAGCTCAACTACATCTTCAACTGTTTTCTCAGACCACTTGATGTTTGGAGTTAGCAATTGGATCTCTTTCCTCCAACTAATCTTTTCTTTGGGAGTTAGTGAACTTCTTCATTACGTCTTTTTTTGCGCATTGAACCTGAACGTGAGGTGCTTGGGCCAGGCTGTGGTTCAGTAGGCACTTCTTCAGCAGGTACATCTTGCTCGACTTGTTTAGTTTCAACAATTTCTTCAGATTCCTGGATTTGTTTATTTGATTCTTCAAAATCTTGATTACTCGCAGGCAAAGATTCAGGTCCAGAGCTTTCATTGAGGGGTGGATTTTCGTCGTCTTCGCTCAGATCTTCAATTTCCGATAGATGCTCGATCAAGTGCACCATCTCCTGATATGTCAATAGCCGATTAGACGACATTTTTGGAGATTATCTATATGGTAATGAATAAATAAACGAACTGTCGCTCAATATTTGAGGTTATGTGACCCTGTACAATAATATCCGTATAGTCACACTGTATTTATTTGACGACGTCCAATTTTGCAAAAATACTGTCCAAAAATTCCAAAAATAGAATATAACGGCAATTACAGCAACATTCAAAATGTAGTGTATAGCACCTTGTAACAAGTCGTCCACCAATATAGAAATTTTAATTTTGTGTTACTGGCTTTCAGCACCAGGTGTCGCCACAGTGCATTGTAGAGATTGCCAATAATGTATTCAATTGGATACACCATGATCAAATGGTATTTGCAGCTGTTCAGTTCCTATGCTGGAAGTTAAAGTACGGTATCTTCAATTGACACTATAACCGAAAGGGTTAAGAAAGATAAATTTCGTGAGCATCTATTTGCTGTATCCTGTGTGTTTTTATAGAATCGGCTTTTATTTGTATTGCTTGTTAGTTTTGATGATTTATTTAGTTTCCTTGCTAACTTCCTTACTTTATACATACTGTAACAAGATAGTTTTAAGTACATTAGCCGATTAAGCTTTGTTTTGAGGATATTTGATCTTAAAAAAGAATAGAATTGAATTGTTAGTTCATTTTTCCATTAAACAATTTTTTTTTCAATTTTATTGTTCGCCTATTTAGCACATTCAGATGGTAAAAATAGTAGAAATCTAAATATGTTGAGAATGATGCAAGATAGAGATAATTGCAACTTAAAATCACTTGAGGATTTCGAGCATCTATATTAGAGAACAAGCTTTTGTGTGAAAAATTTGTACAATTTCAAAAGTATTCAGGTGCATTTAGCTACACTTGTATACCCCTGTATACAGACATTTATTGTCCGATAGAGAGGATATTCAAATCATTGAATTACGGTGATTGCATACTTGTGTGTTAGTTTCGACTTGACATCTGTTGTCACAAAACCGTGATTTATATTTGATCAATATTTTCACCAATTATTCAAACAACAATAAATCTTTTTGCTTGACAAAGCTACAGGAAAATACTTGACATATACCCGTTTTATTTTCCAAGCGGAGCTTTTCAAGCTAATGTGAGTATTATAAATGGGCTATAGAGTTGTTATAACTAGTAATTAGAAATCCTTAGCATTACATACATATGATATGACCATATGATGTTAGAATATTGTTATGGGATACCTAATATTTTTAAATATCATACTTGATGTAATTATTTTAACCTAATAATAATATCCTCGTACTGACCGTCCTTTATTCGTCACAAAATCAAGTTCATTAAACGTAACATCTATATCAACAAATAAACTTGGAAGAATGTCGCTTCACTTAACCGTTTTCAGCGAGATTTCATAGAACACTAAACGTAAATGGCATGTTGTAAATAATCATGGAATTGCATGAATGCAACTTATGTTAATACAAGAACAACAGGAGGGCAGTTATATGGCAGTTTTTTTGCGTCACCGGACAGGGAATATACGGCATACATGTTTACGGAGAAATTCTCATTGAAGAAATATGAAATTTGATGCCAGAGAAATATTAATAAGATATTTTTATGTGCGTCGTCTGAGTATGTAACTCATAAGTAGGTACCTGAATCCGGAGAACTGGCTAACAGACGCGATAGCATTTTTAATGGCAAGTTTGCGAATTCTTCAGATGCAAGAACACATAATGATTGCCACTTACTTAATTACAGGTAGGTATATCTTATAAACCGTGTTAATGAATCGAGCACACTTGAAGAAATTGACAAATTTGAAGCTACTTTTAAGATATACCTGCATATGTATATATTACACAGTTGTCATATTTTTGGGGTAGAATGTATATTATGTTCGTCCTAGGTATATTTAATTGCCCCAAGCGGCTTACATTTTTCAGCTATTGATTATATCATTGAAATTTATGAGTTGCTAAGATTCAGAGGAATTACTAGATAATAAAACATATATGTATGTACATACATAGATACAGTCGATGCGATAAATATCAAATCTTTGAGTATTATGGTTCAATGCGGACATAATCCATTTGTTACAAATATTTTTACGAACTTACTAATGTATTCTTATTTAATATTCTATAGAGTAACGCAACCAGTCAGATAACGTGTGTAGATTATTTCGTTTAAATGCCTGCATTCATTTGCACCAATTTCGATCCAAGATTAATAATAAAAATGATAAACTAATCGCTTACATATTTGAATATGATATCTGCAGTTCAACCTACTTGCATATTAAAATAATCCTAAAGGCATAATATTTGTATCGTGAAATGCAATAAATGGGATCTACTCAAGTAATAGCAAATTATGCAAAAGTCATCAGAAAGTTAAATCGCCTTATTTTATCAATGTCAGTATTGCAAGACGGAAACATGTAAATGCTATATATTCTGATTAGTTATGAGTACTGGAACACATTTTATGATAAATGATCACCAATGCTGTATATGGTGCTAATCAGCGCTGCAATTGGATTAGGAATTATAATGAAAAGTACTTACACCACTTTAAATCATATGATGGATGCTATTTCAGTACTTATATGAGGAATGCGCAGTTTATGCGCTGGCACCTTTCAAGATAAATTCGCTTAATTAATAATAAAGATAATTGGATGTTAGGCTTGGGAACATTTGGAAATTTAATGTACGACTTAGTTAATAGCGAAACTGTAAAGTTTTGTGTAATAGATATGCGTCTGTTGTGCACATGCTCTAAAAACACATATAGTTTAGTACTAGCTACATATCATTATATGTATGTATGTACATATTTTTGTCAATACCATCCGACAATCAAACAGCAAGGCAAAATTGAGGCTTTTGTGTATTTCTTTATAAACTATTAACATATGTCTTGATAAATTAACATATGTCTTGACATATTAACATATGTCAGGTCAAAATTTGTCATTGTAATCTGCACAACTATACCCACCTAAAGATAACATGAAATTTGGGCGGCTAATTTAAACTAGCAAAGTGAAACATGTTTTACTGCAGCCAGAGCTGTTGCACTCAATAAATCAAATGTTAAACGTTTTTCTAAATTGTTGGGAGAGTTGACGGACAGGTATCATTTTAGGTCAAGTTTCGACTGCAGCTGTGATGAGACAGCTATAAAAATTGTACCCAATAAACCTACAACTAGGTTCTCTTAGCTTAGGAGAGAGTGATGCAAGTGATGTTATTGAACCTAATAACATCACTTGCAATATGCTACCACGTTATAGTTTATTCCATCCTTAGTAGATTTCCCAAGAGTTAGAAGAAATCAACTTTTTGCGATTCAATGACCGCTAGAGATCAAAATAACGTACCATGCAACAGGTCGGATAACAGAAACATTTACTCCTGGTTGAAGGAATAAATTCAAGCATTTATTTGGTGACCGATATGTTGACGTTATTTCTCTGAAAATTAGCACTAACAAAAACGTTAATTCATTAAAGCAATACAATTACGCCAAACCTTCCGGGGATCATTTCGTTTTGCTAATACTCAATGGTCATGTAACTTACGTAAAAAATCTGGAACTAATTGAAACAGCGCGAAAAAATCATATTTATAATCTGGTCTTACCATCCCATATTTCACATCGTCTACAATCACTAGACGTACCCTTTATGTTTCTATGGAGTGAAGAACTGGCTCAGAAACATTCAGGAAAGATAGTGACAATTCAAGATGGAACCACAATGTCTAAAAACGTAATAAGTGATTTCGGGAAAACGGGCACTTTCAGAGGAGTTATTGAAATCAGCTGAAATGACAAACAGAGAACAACAAAAGTAAATTGGTCAGACCATGTTAGTTGTGTCAGACTCCAATGTAGAAGGAGATATCCAGTCATATAGCTAAGGTATGGGAAATGCTTTGCCTCTGTATATAAAAAAAAGTGATTACTACATGCTGACTACAAAAGTTGATCCCAAAGAAGCAGAACCTAAGAAACGTCAATGTGGTAAAACATCTATTATTACTTTTTCTCCTTACTTGAAAGAACTTAAAAACAATGTAACAATACCAATTAAAACGAGCTACCGTAAAGAGGAGAATGGGATTTATGATGAAAATACAAGGCCAAGAAAAATGTTAAAAAAATGAGAGGCTAGAGTGATATGAATCTGGTTATTCTCTTAGCTATTCCACCGATATAGACTTCTTTGATATCTAACATTTTATCAATTGTCAGAAGGGATAATAAATGACAAAGATTTTGTATCGGCATAATTACTGGTTGAAAGTAAGAAGACAACGAGTACAAAAGGAGGAACTCAAGGAACTCAAAACAGACAGAGAAACGTCACAAGTAAAACTGATGAGGAATTATGTCCTCGCGATTTCTACAAGAACATATTTACTTTTCCACAAATATACAATATGAACTTTGCATTCAGAAAAAAAAATGGGATCATTAACCTAGCCAAATCAGTTGCTCCATAAAAATATACATGAAACCAAGCAATAGCAACTGCTATTATTCATTTATTGTCAGGAGATGGTGTCCTAGATTCAATGTCACAAGAAATTTCTTCGTTATTGGTGGATATATAAAATCAACCAGTATTGAACTCCAGATAAACCTCATTGGATACGAGAAACTAATGTTCAAGCATTAACATTTGGTCCATATTGTTCTAGGAAGGCATTTAGACAGAGCAAAAATATTTATATTTCCCTTAGCAGACGATAAAGATTTTTTGTGGCAGAAGGGCGTATTCAGTGGCTAGCCAGGTTGTTAGATTTAAGCCACATAGACTTTTTGGCGGGAATACTTGTATATTTACTAAATAAAATTATTGTGAATCGTTGACTCAAAATTATTATTTATAATTTTTATTAAATATTTATATCATTATGTTCTAAATAGTTATTACCTCAATTAGTATTTAGGACACCAAACAGAAAACCAATATTCTAACCTAGATATTCCTATGAAAAATAGAGTCACACATAAGTAATAGTATTATGCAACATGATCGTAATTATAGGATTGGATATGTATCTCGCACTTTTACCTCATATGCTATAAATCATGATCAGTTTTTTGATTACGATAACATAAAAATATTAGCTAAAGAGAATGATTATAAGAAGAGATTATTTTTAGAAATGACATCTATTAAGCAAGACAATAATAGTATATTAACTTTAAACCAGATATTAAAAAATCTATTGTCATATGCAAATTTATCACAATACAATAATTTACAATCTGTTTTTTATCTTTTGAAACTATCTATACATTATTAATATACCTGTTGCACCTGTTACAATGATAAAATAATAATTAACTTACATCTATTAAGTTGGAATTTTACCCATAGCAGGAAATCATTTTCCCTTTCTTATACGATATGACGTCACAGTTGCGAAATAAATTTTCACTCTGTATACAAAGATTTAATATAATTAAGTATGATAATCAAAACTCTAAAGACACAAGATAAACATATTAAAATGTGTTATATTTGAAAAAGTATGGAATCCACTGAGCAAATACTTTTGAAATAACCGAATGAGTGTGGTAAGATTAATCGTAAAGCAAGAAAGAGATAAGTATATAATTGCACGAGGAAAACTACCATATATGTATGTATGTACATACGTATACAGTTACACAAAGTATAGTAAAACCACAATTTACAATTTATTTAGGACGATAATAATACCAATCTCAAAATTGAGATGACCTCTGATAATAAAACTTTCCAAGAATTATACGAGGGACAATCTACAACTATTGAGAATAGACAGATTGATACAAGTTTTTACAATTTTTATTTTAAATATGTTCAAAGTAAATGCCATTTACAATAATGAACTTAACCATTCTCTCCTTCCATAGTTTAAAAGCGTTCAACCAGCGGTCTTTAGAGATACTATCAAACGAACACTTAACGGCGATGTCAATCTCTTTTTCTGTCTGGAACCTTTTCCCTCTCAAATGTTTTAGAGCGCAAAAAATAACCAGAAGTCTCACATCACCAAAACCGGTGAGTAAGGAGGATGTTCTATAATTTTGATTTTGTTTCTTCCACCATCTTCTTCATCGCAGCGATGTTTTCAGGGTTAACAACAGTTAAAGGAAGGCCAGCTCTTGCAACTTCGTTCAAATTCTTTATACCATCTATAAACAGCAGCCAATGATGGTACGAGATTCCCAAGTGCCGATTTTAAACTTTCCTCACACTCATACGCACTCGAGCCTTTTTTGAAATCATAGTAAAACATTATCCGAAAGTTCTCTCGTGATAATTCAATTTTTTCAATAACAGAAGCATATTCTATGGACCAGACAGGCTCAGACACGATTTAACCGAATTGCACAAACTAAACTGCATCAGTTAAAATAATGCACTATTTTATGAACAACAATTTGTTTTGCACTAGCAACTAGATTTTTCAATTCTCAATAACTGTAGCTTATCCCTCGTATATTTATCTTTTTCTTACTGGTGCTTTACGGTTGTTTTTATTAGACGCGTCCGGTTTTTTGAAAAGTATTTGCTGATTGCATTCCATACCATATAACACGTTTTAATGGTATTAGAAACGATCAACGATGTTATACATTTTAATATGTTTGTGTCTTGTCTAAAGTTTTAATTATCATATTAAATTGTCTTAAATTTCTATATATAGAGTGAAGTTATTTTCTAGCTGTGACATACACGTCAACACATAGTAATAATTCTCTATTGCCACATAAAAAAGAGAAAAAATGATTTCAATGTAATTAATTATTTTATCACTGTAACAGGCCAAATAAAAGTCTTTAAAAGTAACAATGTAGTAAACTGTTTTTGATTCTTAAGTAAATCTAATTCTTTTAGCATATATAGCAAGATACGATTTTCTTTTCTCTTCCTATATACCTATACAGGGTTATTCAAATGTGTATTTTTTAAATTTAAACAAAAGCTTGGTTTTCAGGAAGTTATCATTACATTGTCGATAATGCTGATTTTAAATGTAACACTTTCACAAATGATATATTTCTGGTACACCGGAAGTACATACAGCTGGCTTTTTTAAATACAGCATAGTATTTTTTATTTTATTTTTAAATTCTACATCAAATTCTGAGTAAATTTCATGTACCATGTTCTCTGCCAAAAATTAATAGTTTTTGAAATATTTCAATTTTTGTAGAAAAATACAGTTCTAAATAAATCACAATATTGCTGTAAACAAGAACGCTACTGACTCAAAATTTGGCACATAGGAGATCACTGAAGCGTTTCGTACTTAAAAATTTTTAATTTTTATACAGGCCGTTTGTTACATACCACTCAATTTCATCAATTTCAAACAATTATAACTCGTTTATTTTAAATACAACACCCTGTGTTTTGTATCAAATTTTCATTGCTATTTTTATATTCATTCAATTGATACTAGCATTCCATATACCTAAGCCTAACTAATATGAGATATTTCGTTATTTTACTTAAACCTAACGACATTCTTTTAATAAAGCCATGATTGTCAAAGATGTGATATCTTTTTTGAAGTAGAAACTAAATTA
Organism: Holotrichia oblita; assembly: GCA_023690525.1. NCBI lineage: Eukaryota > Metazoa > Arthropoda > Insecta > Coleoptera > Scarabaeidae > Holotrichia > Holotrichia oblita. The sequence continues at coordinate 71,061,378 of CM043021.1, read as the reverse complement.
AACAAAATTAAATCAGCCAAACTTAACCAAAAATGTGTCCAACCTGTCGATTCAAACTTTGGAAATAAAAATCGGAAAAATATTGCCTATATCATTGCCTCTCAGGCTGAGAGGTAATAATAATAATACATTTAGAGGTTAAGAGTTATTTAAGAATTTATAATAGAAAGTGTGGATTATTTCAAGACATAATGCAGTGACTTGAGAACCGCTTAGTCTCCATGAAAACATGATAACATTTATTCTTTCACTGAAATTTCTCTAATAAATAAAACGTTTTCATAAAAAAAAATTGGATTCAATTTTTCAATCTTTGAATCGACTGTTTCGACTCTGTTATATTTCGGAAACATTTGTTTTTAAGTTAATTAAGTTAAGTAAAGCTGCTCAAATGTTGCGTTCTTTTGTTTCAGTAAAACCGGAAGTGTTAGAAAGCTTTAATATACACTCAAATATTGCAAATAAAAGTCTGTACTGATGTTTTGAGATGCCCAGTATAATTTAGGCAATACTACACCAAATATGAAAACCATCTTGAACAAATGATTTATAAATGATTTCAGCTTTGAGTAGGTGATTCTAATAATAATCTACAAGCTGCTTTTACGAAGCTTACTAACTTTGTACATTTCGTTAGATTTCCCGTTGTTTGGTTGTGCAAACCTAAAAAATATATATTTTAATTTTAATTACATTACCTGCTGGATATATAGATTTCACTTGAAACTTCGACGAAGCAGGAACCACCAGTTGGGAACAGGACAGTTGCACTCCATGGTTGAGGATTTGTACCAGAAAGGCACAAACTGCAATAACCCAACCCCAGCCACCTTCTAGGTAATAATGACGACACAATAGCCTCCTTGCTTGTATTTGGGCAGCTCTGGCGTTAGCTTGCCTAGCTGCTTCTTCAGCAGGCGCTGTACCAAGTAGAGGCCAACTTTGAGCACGCGACAACGAAGACATTACACAACTAACACTGACATTTTATAAATTTCAAGTACGCATCCTTATAATTTGCTCGATGCGCATTTTACTTTGAATCACTACACAACAACCACCACTTCACATATATATCTTCACCGTCATAATAGCATCAAGTTAACTTTAATTCATTAATATTCTTTTGTCATTGATCATACATTTTTTGGCGCACATATACAGTAGGCGGTGAAAATATCACTATGGCAACAGTTTGCATGTCATTGTAATAAATTACTTGTTATAAAAACGGGGTATTTTCTTAATACGTCTGATGTAGCCGAATCGAATAAAAGATATTGCGATATCCTTTATTAGAAATGGTTGGTTACACTCCTTCCTCTTACCATTAACTTTTTCTGGAGAAGGCTCATTTCCAGTTAATAAATAACAATCGGAAGAATATCTTTTAAGATGGGTGCGCAGTTGTTTCTACAGCATTCAGTTATTGCAACGTATACGTGGAAGCTTTCAATTACTTACGCATCGGATCGTTCGTAATTGGTTGCGATAATTGTGACTAATGTTAGCGTAGTATTTTTATTTTGTATAACTCTGAAAGGATAAACATGATAAATCGTTACGTCTTTATTATGTTTGGGATCCTAAATGGGCTCACTTACCTATGTTACTTAATTATACTGATGGATTTCTTATAAATAATTGGTTTCTTTATAAAGTATAATCATTACCAATTTAAAGTAATTTGACCATATTAAATAGTACCTAACTGGATTAGTGAAAGATGGTGTATATTTGGAGAAAAATACCCGTTCTGTACGAATTGAAGAGAAGATATGCTCGCCTATCTTATCTCGTGGAAAGTGTATTTTTCCTCTTACTTACACTGGATGGATATTTTTTTTCGCAAGTGTAGCTGATCCATTAGGGGTATCTTTGGGTACGGTAATTATCCTTAGAGGTCAACTGTTTGCGATATGAAGAGTGAATTCTTTGTTACCATTTCCAATGTTGGAAGCGCGAAATTAAAAGGTATGGAAAACCATTTTTATAGTAAAAATAATGACAATATTTTACGTATATGTTAGTGGAACTAATTTTTTAGAAGTACAAATGGACAGGTGGAGATTGTGCATCAATGTACAGGTCAACATTTACAAAAGCTGCTTCTCCTAATTGTGGCTTCGAAAAGCTAGAAACGCTTAGCAGTCAGAACTAGCATATCAGGGTTGTGAATTTAGTTTATGCTAGGTTTGTTTGAGGAAACGAAAATGGGATTAGTCTAGCTCAGAATTGTGTCAATCTAATTTAACTTTTATTTGCTGGTACCCAACGGAGTGACATTATTTTGTAGACACACCTTATAAATAATCTCATTGCATAACTCTAAAGTAGTGCGTCACCCACACAGCATTCATAAAAATGTACACATCCACAAATCAATCGCGAGATTTTGGAATTTTGGCACAATGATTAGCGGAACGACTGGGAAACTTAGAATTCTCGATTATTAGACCTAGAAACAAAATAGAACGAACGTAGAATATTTCGGAACAACTGCTAATAAATACATTTTCAAAAGCAAGAATCTAAAAAGGGATGAGTCATTAAGGCGTGGAACAATATTTGGAGCAATTGGAGCAACATTTTGTACTGAAATAAAATGAGGTTAACTTCACGTAGGCCATCTCCTGCGTAATTTGTGCAGAAAAAGGAGCTCAAGATAATCGCATTTGGAACGATAATAGACTTACAGCAGCTATTAAGGAATACACTGAAGTAATCAATAAAACGAAAAGAACATTTTTTGTGCCTGGCATTTTTTCAATTATATATGGTTTCCCTTCATTAGTAGCAATTATCGCTTCTAATTTATTTGTTGTACCTGTATGCTACAGCATTAAGTGTAGATTGTCTTAGTTTCGTTAATCAAATTTGTTTTAGTGTTTCGTAAATCAATTTAAGTTTTTTCTCTCTGTATATTGGACATTGCGAAATTGTGTGGCAACAAAGCTTGGATGCAATGGAGGAACTGAAGTTAAATCAAGCCAATAATAAGGAGGAAGTCCTGCAAAGTTTGTTTCTTGTAGCAAACAATTTCGTTAGAATCTAATAAAAAGAAACGTTAAAGTTCTTGAGTTCAGTAAGAATATAAATCATTGAATAAGAAAGTAGAACGGGACATCGGAACATATTTCTCTTTTTAAATCTGACATGTTGGTTATTAAAAAAATGTTGAAGAATTTATGATTACCATTTTGATTTAGTTATCTAGGAGTACTAGTTACCTATAAGCATCATTTACTCTTTAAAATTGTTTGTTATAGTTTCTGAATAGTTTGTTTTTATTTTCTAGATAACTCAGTGCAAAATACATTTAATTTAACTTTTATTGTCGCGTGAAGTTGGTCCGCTAAACAATAGTTCAGCTCTCTAGAAACGGATATCTGTCTATGAAAATTATCTAAAACTTTTCAGACGGTAGGATGATTCATTTTACTGAACAAGGAGTATGTATGTATGTACATATGTATATTTTTAGTTTCTACAATACACTGGTATAGTCGGTATTATAGTTTGATTGACAATTTATTTCTTTAAGTTGTGTCAATACGTTGGAGTGATCTAGGTTTGTTTACTTGAATTAACGCAGTATGGTGCAATTAAAATAATAACAGTGTAAATATAGGGTAACTTGTTATTGTACGCAATTACAGCGAATTTATTTTTCATACTTTTTTGCACTAAAGAGATATTAGATTAAATCTTTTTCTAATTTACTCCTTAGTTGTTTTCTATAATATGCAGTATTATTTCGCTTAACTATGTTACATTGAAACGTAAATGTTTTTTTTTAAATAAAATTAAGCAGATTCATTTCATAAGAACTAAGACAGTAGATCCATCCTGAGTAAGATATCCTGTAATGATGAATCTTCCGGATGGTGCACATATCGTGGGCTTTGCGAATGACGTGGCTCTTGTGGTGTCAGCGAAGAAGGGGAAGCAAAATCTGATGGACATAGCAAATGCGACAATACTGAGAATTACTGCATGAATGGGATCAAGGCGATTACAACTGGCGCCGGAAAATAACTGAAGCCGTTCTTCTAACAATACGTCGGTAGATTGCCTTCCTATAGAATTCAATATTCAGGGACACAAGATAGCTCCTTTCAGTCACACAAAATACCTGTGCGTGTGCTTAGATACCAAGTGTACACACACTGACCATGTGACTGTTAAGGCTGAAAAAATCATCACTGCATTATCAAGATAGATGGCAAATATCGTCGGTCCCATAGCCTCAAAGAGGAAGTTACTTGGGAGCGTGATCAACTCCACACTCCTATACGCGGCTCCATTGTGGAGTAAAGTCGTCATTAACAAAAAACTGACCGGAAAGCTAACGAGAATACAGCGACTGATAAATATCAGAATTACGTGCGCCTGCAGAACAATATCCGCAGAGGGGGTAGGAGTAGCTGTTGAGACACCTCCAGTACAACTCCTTATCTGCGAACGGGAAAAGAGGTATAGAAGAACACCAAAATATATTGCCACGGACTGTCTAAAACAAAGGTGGCAGGACAAATGGAGAGATACACAGCATGGGCACTCAGGTTGATCCTAGAAATACAAATGTGGACATACTATAGGTCATGTGTAGCACACCATTTTCACATGTCCAGAATGGGAGGATACCTGCGCAGCGTATACCAGCGAGACGGGAGAACGTTTCAGCCTTGACGCCATGATGAAGAATTTAATGGCAAAAGTACACCAATGGCTATTTGCGCACAAGGTCATAAGGACCATAATACAACGAAAAGAAGAAGACCAATGAAAATGTAAATGGCACCACACCGAAGAAATATGAAACTGGATACCAGTGCGGAAAGACGACATGCCGTAAGGGGGGTTTTTAATCAGTAGAAATCCAACACTACCTGCGGCGAACAACCAACCAGCAGATTTTCGGCTCTAAAAAAAGTTGCCCAAGAGAATCCTGGTATTAGCCGGAAGTCTGTAAAAAATATTTTTCACAAAAATAAGTTCCACTTTTCTAAAATTCAAAACCACCAAGAATTAGCTAAGCTGAAGATGATTTTGATCGTAGATGATGGTTTTCTGAAAACGTACTCGAGAAAATTGATGGATAAAAGAAATTTTTAGACTGTGTTGTATTCAACGATGAGGCCACATTTTGCTTGAACGGTACTGTTAATAGGCATAGCTGTTGGTATTAATCAGCTACTAATCCGTATTGGATGGAAAAGACTTATACATATGTACATAAAGTCTTGCAAAAGGTTAATATGTGGATCGGTTTGGTGAGCAACCATTTGATAGGTTTTGTTTTTATTAAAGATACTCTTACCGGTGCAAAATATCGTCCCTCAGGGTTGGATTGGATTGAGTAGCCTACAGGATTATTTATACCACGTTGATAGACTTTTGTTACACTGCATTCCTAGGCGGAAAGTATCTAACTAAACAGGGCTGGGTAGTTATGTACCACCAGAATATTGAAACCACCATAAAATCGTAGCAAAGAAGCACCTGCGGTTATGTGCGGTCTACTTACCGGAATCAGATATGACAGCTATTGATATCATTGAAACTATTTGGATTGTCCCTTCGGAGATAAGACTTTAAAATGTCGGAACTACAGGAGCTTTCAGATATTAGAATTGGCCAACCTGAAATAACTAACCCTATCTTTTGAGGTTGGTACTGGGCTAACCGAGTCATTAAAGAAATGTCCAAACAGAAATATGACCTAGCTATGGTTTATACCAAATATGACACAGACATGAATAGACATAATGTTGAGGTTATGTTAATCACAATAACTCTACTCCCCTTCCAGAGTCATTAAAAGGTAACCGGGTTATGTGGACCGAGGTCACTGGATATCATTTTACTGTAAAACTATAATACTCGTAGTATATTATGCAATGAGCATTTAATGATAATATACGAGTATGAAAATACGAGTGTCTTAATAGCCATTAAATGCGAGCTGCATACACTAATTTTTCTACGACCCCATAATATCATACGTATATCTTCAATTTTTACTATATTTAAATAGATACAGAGAACTGTCAAGTTTAATTAATTTTTATATCTGTCAGATATGTAGTCACGGCCATATTGAATATTGGAATGTTGGATATAAACTTGTATCGTAATGAAAAATCTGTATTCCTATTTGATATAAGTAAACTTGTATCATAATGAAAATCTGTAGCGTAATGGACATCATTAAAGTTCAGGTTCAGCATATCTAATAATACAATTAAAGTATGGGAGTAGAAAAATTCACGTAAATGTCAACTGTATTACAAAAATGTCAATTGGCCAACAGTTCAGGTCTATGCTTTATTATTAGCGATATTAGAACAACCAAACTATATAATAAGGACGGATATACATTTTCGTCTTTTTTCAATTTTCTGTGTAATCTATAGAAAATTATATAAAATTTTGTTATACCAGAGATACTAACTACGTTTCGTAAGACTCAAGTTGGAAAATGGATTAAATGTTTCGGTGATTAAACTAAAAATGTTAGGAGAGAGTAAATTTGTTAACAGATGTAGATACTCTATAACTTGCTAACTTTCAGTTCCATATTAAACGAATTTTAATACGGTGGTCGTTATTTTATCTCCTTTAAAGCAAGTTAAGCCATTTAGTAATCTTACCTACACTCCGAATTTCGCTTTCAAAATGATTTAAATATTACGAAGGCCAATTTAAAGAAAATGAACAGTTGGAAGTAATTGCTCCGCTATGGTGATTCTCGCTTTTTGGTAAGCGCAAGAGGTTGAATTACAGGACCATCGTCTCAATTAATATTATATTATCCCCGGCCGACCAATAAATAAGCAAGGCGTTTCTGTCAAATATTTTACGCGAAATCCGCTTTTAATGAAGTCCTTATACTACCTCTCCAGAGTTCTGTTCGTCGGTGTTACCCGGCACAAACGCAATTCGACCAATAAACAACCGCTAATTGATAATGGCAATCGGGCAAATTAAAAGCAATATCCATAAATTCGGTCTTATTTGTTCGTTGCTGCGAGAGGAATTAATATGTAAAGTTAAGATTGGTCGCGGTTATGTAGATTGTCCGATGTAAGATTTGCCACCGCGAGGCATACAATATGACTCGTCGACACGCCCATTTTATTATACGGGGAGTGACTGACTAGTAATATAATATAAATTACTCACACCTAAATTAAAAAGATTGTGTTATGATCATAAGTTCATTTTTGTATGACACTTAATTTTCTTTAATTCAGCCGTTGTGTAGATTACAGCAAGGGCAAGAACGTTGATGTAATTTACCAAATTAAAACGAATTGGATGTCGCTAGATTATAATAAAAAATGTTTTAAAAGTTTCAATAAAATATGAATCAATCAAGAAAGTTTAGCATCAAATGCTGAATAACTGTTTTATCATTATTGTTTTTAATAAATTGCAATATTGTATAATCCAGTACCTTCAATGCTGTTAGAGCTCTCGGGAATCACATATATCATCATCCTCAAAGAGCCCTTCAAAACGACAGTATAAGTTTATTCTGCAACTGCAATACTATAAAGACAAAGCAGAATTGATCTTTTGGAAATGTCCATTGATTTCTTCTTTAATTGATTTTTGATCTGGGTGAAACTGATCGCTTTCTTGCAGAGAAAAATGTTCTTGAATTAAGAAAAATCTGTTTTAAAAATAGGTATTTTTACTGTTAGAATATTTCTGTTTTGATTTCAAACACATTTTCTTGGAATAAGTAAATGCGTTTAATACAATCTAGACTATATTTGTTGTAAAATACGTATTTGATCTGAATAAAACCTATTTGTTAAATAGCTGAATTGGAAATTTTCAGCAGCTGCGTTCGACATTATATGTCTTACAAATGATTATATTCTTTCATTAAAACAATTTTGTTTTGCGTCACCATTTTGCAAATAATTTCTTGATACATATAAGTTTTTTATAGTTAAGGAATAAATTCATTATTTGCAGTAATAAAAAATACATATTTAATAATGGATTATTTGAATTGTATTTTGACGTTCTACGGGAATTGGAGGAATAATTTCAACCAAACGTTGTACTTCAAGTAAATTCCCATTTTTTAAATGGGAATGTCGACCACTGAATTGGCAATTTATTCTCTATTCAAACATGTTATCGTTTTTAAGTTTGTTTTACTGAGTCCAAAAATAAAATCATATTGTTATTGAAGTTTGTCTAAATATACTCAAAAAATCGTTCTAAAAAAAATTTCTAACCGAAAAGAACTATGTTTCGTAGTGTTTTCATTTGCATTTCTGCGAGGATTTTCACTAACATTATTTGTGAAAATTAACCTAGAAATTTTTTTTATTCTATCTTAATTATTTAACAAACTTAAAAACTAACATGTTTGAATAGGGCCGTTTTGGACTTTAAACGATAAAACAAGCTGTACTTCCCATTTAAAAAATAAATTGTCAATTCAGTGGTCGACATCGCGGAAGTCTTACAAATCCATTATATTCTTTCATTAAAACAATGTTGTTTTGCGTCAAAACAATTTCCTTAGAAAATAATATTCTTGTGATAACACTATATAGTTTTGCGGATATACAAATACGGGATTGTTTTGAACTGAAACAGTCTGTTTTAACTCAAGATAATATTTCTCTGCGTGCAGGAAAAAAAAACCGCTGACATTGCTCAGTTTGTTCAGGAAATTAGGTCTTACATTTGGAGGACCGCTGGCATCTATTTTCATTGCACGCGTTTGCAGGGTGATTTCCAACAATATACAATGAGCGTATTTATGTTTTCTTATATATTGTGGCATTTGTCGACGTTCTCATAGTGATATTAAATTAAAACGAAATCATTTGAATGCTAGAAACTGTTTTATTTGAAAATTGTGCATACTGAATACAAGCTGTTTTGTGCGATAGTGTAGATTTAATGCAAGCAAAACTGCATGTTGATTTATTTCTAGGATTAGTTTTTGTACATCAACTTAATTTAGCAGCTTATGACATATAGCAGCGTTAATTCCATTAGCAAGTGGAGCAAGTCCTTCCAAAACAATTTATTTAATTTAGCTCCCTTATGTAACTCCTTCAAGATCAGCATATGAACAAATCCAACGACTACTGTCATACTTTCAACGTGACTAACATTTGATCGGTAGATCGTTACGTGAGACTTCTTTTTCGTCATAAAATAGCCGCTAATAGTTCAAGTCCGTTATTACTTGAACTAAAATAATTGACGTTGATGTCTGTACCCATTTTGTATTCGATTGAATTAGGAACATGTATTTGAAGTAAAGTCTTCAATGTAATGTGAATCCATTTATCTATTCAAAGCGAAGAATCCGTGTATCAATTGAGGTACTACATTGAATTTAAATTGTTGTTAAATTTTGGTCTGAAAATTGTACTGGAAAAATGAGAGTTCCTTTGTTTGATTAACTATAAATGTTCTGATTTTTCTAACACGATCGCGACAGAGACGGCCAGCTTGAATCCCGATGGACTCGTTCGTATAAAACCACTAACCTCCCAACTACGTAGTCAGCGTAGAAATGCAAAGCAGGGCGTAGGAGCTTGGCTCCAGCGCTATAAAGAGAAAGCAAGATCCTCGACGGTAGCACAGTGAAAACATAAGCTTCAGCACATTGAATACACAATACAGGGTGATCCATTTAAAGTGTAACTGTATATCTTCGAAACCATTAGTGTTATGAAGAAAAGTGTTAGACAAAAGTTTAACTATATCTTTGTTTGATTAACTCTTTTTTTCAAATAGCATATTTTTATTTGGACGTACCGGAAACGCTTCTATCAAGATTCTAAAAGAAAAAAATCGTAAGTTCTGAATAGAAAAATCCCGAGTAATCCTCATATATACCTCAAATTAATATTAATCGAGATATTTCAAAAAATGAGGACATAATAAAACTTCCCAGATCAGTGCAGCAATGTTTTCAACTACGTTTGTCAAATAAATGTAAAAATAAAAGATAATAAATTAATAGTAGCTATAAAGAGAAATTGTTTAATCGAGCTGTAAGAACGCAGACAGCAATTGAATACAAATTAGATGTTCATTTGTTTACATTGACGCATGTATAATGAAAATTATTGATATTTAAAAAAAATTATGGATATTTATGGATAATAATGGATATCTGCAAATTTTACGTATAGTTGTGTCAGAGTTTTTAGAAGAGATGCCGCTTGGATTATTGCACAACATCTGGTATCAAATGGATGGTGCTCCAGCACATTTCTACCCGTGAAATTGATGCGATGTTAACGGAAATGTTTGAGGATCGTTATAAAAAATTAATATTAATCGATTGGTCGAAATGGTCCATGGAAATGGCCTTCCTTCGTCGCCCGATCTAACGCCGTGCGACTTTTCTCTGTGGGGCTAAATTTTTAAAGGCGAAGGTCTATACGGCTCTTCAAATAGATACAAATTGGAATTAATACGTCGAATAAGAGAATCTTTCAGGCAATTAATACCAGATGCCATTCGGAGATCTACAAATTTTACAGGAGTACGTTGTCGAATTATAGAATGCCTCAATTAGAAACATCTGGTATCATATCGAACCATTTAGATAATTTATTTATTAATCTTGTTATTATTGTCGTTCTTGTCCTTTTTCTATTGTAATGGCCTACTACTGTTATTAATTATTTACACCTTTGATGTAAATTTACTTTAAGTTAATGTAGTCTTCAAATTTCACGGCCGCTGTTGATGGCTGCTCTTCGGTTCTCGAGTTCTCTGCCGTGTAGAAAAGTTGTGGTACTTTGTCGTTTCGATCATCTTGTCGTGATCTTCTTCAGAAGTGAAGAATTTTAAGTTGGTTGTTAAAATGGCATTTGTTGAGAGTATTTGGGAAAATTCTTAAATAATCTAAATTTTTTACTGTTGTTGTTCTCTACGAACATATTGGGTTGTTAAATCCACCCTGTATAATGTTACAGAGAAGAACTTCAAATGTTGTGTAACTACACAATATCAGTTGTGCGTATGCAAAATATCATTCCTCTCTCTTACTCCTACGTGACGTAGGTAATATCACTATAAAGTAAGATCGGTATCTGTGACTTTTTTCTTCAATTGCAAATAACTCAGGAGGAATGGTATTTAGGTATAGGATATGGTACAAAATATGCGTAGAATTTGTCGTAGAAGCTGAATCTGTAATTTATTTTATAGCATGCTGTTTAAAAAATCGAAGTTGATGCCCACTTCCGGTTAACCGGAAGTGATATTTATTCAAGAATATTTTTACGTTATAGTTCATATTCAACCATATCTAGACATAAAATTTCGTTTTAAAATCCCGTTCCGTTTGTATAATACTTTCAATAGGCCATTCTCACCAATCACCCTGTATATGTATAGAAAAAATATTTATTATACAATAAGTAGTAGATAATCACTTGATACATACATATACCAAAGAACATAATATTTATTTAAAATGTCTTGTCACAATGTACTCGGAAGAGCTTGGAATGACCTGTATTGCCTTTTGAACTAGTTTTTTTATTGAATTAGTACTCTCTGGGATAGAGTTGTATATATTTTCACGAGGTATAAATCTAATTTGGCTGAAACGTTTCCTTCGTAACTTAATTTGAAACTTCTTTGTTGATTCGATTCGTTTGGTTTAAGTTTTTGTGGCGTACTGTCATCAGCTTTGTAAGAGATGCTGATAGAACAAGTATTTCTAGCTATTAATACAGTTGTATGTAATTTAGTTTACATGAATAATAAGATTTATATACATAGGTACAAACATATAATAATGTATTTTTAAATTGTAAAGTCAGTTATATACATACATACATATGTAAAAACTTAAAGGATATGTTTGTTTTGTTTAGTTGGAAAGAAAACAAAGTAGTCTGTTATAAAATAAAGTGTGTTGGGTTATATTTTAGGATTATATTTATGTAAATATAAAAGACACCTGTCTTACTATTGTACAAAACCTGACCTTGGCAGTACATCAACTGTTTTTAGAAGTACGATATTTTTAACAAAAATGTCTGAACCACTTCATAAAAATACGAGAAAACATTTTTTTATTAAAAGTAAATTTACGTGTAATATTAATGTGATTTTAATATTTTTCTTCTTACAATACCTCACGTCTGTACTGATATATTAATATTATATTTATATTATTCATATATACAAAATAGGAGTTATTCAAACCATAAGAATAATTTATACCCGCGAACTTTTGCGCTAGTTTCGCAATGTGAAGGTTAAAATCATTACCAAGAACAACAACATTATCGATTGACTACCATCACTGTATTGTTACTATATTTAGGTAATCCGTGTACGGACTGTGGTCTATAATTCACGCTTTTTCTGCATCATAAAAAATCCGTAAACAAATCGAATGCTACCTCTTATTTCTAGATAAATATCTTGCCGTTGCGGACGCCTATTTAAACACATGTGTCGTATATTGTCAACTAACTGTAATATACTTTAGTCATAGCTTGAGGACTTCATTCATCGCGAAAGGTGCAACCAAAGAATCTTATAAAAGGCAATGAAACGATTCGAATCAATGGGCTAATTAGTTCTATGTATTGTAAACATTCCTAACTTAATATTTGTGGATATTTCAATATGCAGGGTTAAAATGTGTTTGATGACGCATATACTAACTATACTGAAGCTATTCTGGATAGAAAGAACATCTGCAAATAGATATTTAATGTAAAACCAAAATAAATATATTCAGAAAATTAACCACAAATAGCATATTCTGAATATTTCATAAAACCTACATATTATTATAGCGAAGCTAAAAGTCACTTACATCTATTACAAACCAAACGATAATTATAAATTAGATCTGTATAACGCAGAACTGTACTAAAGAAAAATGGACACAGTTTCACCGAGTAAATGCATTGTTCTAATGCAATCAAGTGAAAAACCAATACCAGTTCAAACTTACAATCGAGAGTTCATTTTATAAACGGCACTAGTTTCAAAAGCAGTTGGTAGATGTTTCAGGACGACATACTCATATATTTAAGGAAAAGTTATCTTCAGTTCTCTCGTAAGAGTGGTATGTTTACCTAAAAGACTGTGCCAAGGATTTAAAAATATATAAAGGGCATGAAAACAACAATAAGAACTGTTTTGTTCTTCATACTGTTAGATATGCAAATCGGTCCGTTGAGAGATGTGCTTACAAATGAATAAAAAGTCATCGTTTTTTAGGAGTGCCTTCTTTTTATATGATAGGATTGTCATTTGTTTATAAATTACTAAAAAAGCCACTATTGATTGATTGGTATTACATTTTAATAACATTTATGTTAGGACGGATGTGCTGTTTATCGTGCGGGTGTAACCGTTAAGAAGAAAATAATAAGAACTTTGCAAAAGTTAAAAATACTTACGCGACATACTCGTGCTAATTTGAATCACAAACTTTTACTGCGATTTCAAATACTGCGGGTTTGTAAGATACGGATAATAATCGGCAACAACAATAGCAGCAATAATATCAAGCACCACGACATTAAATTAATTAATTAATTTGAGACAGGTGTTTCGAAGATTCATTATATAATCTAATTAATTAATTTAGCGTTACGGTGTTTAGATATACCCATTATTATCTGCACAAATTTTTAGTTCAAGACCAGTTTTTAAATATGTTTGAGTTTAATTACTAAGAAATTTCGTAGTAACATTTGGCGGTTTTTTAATAACAGACCTCTGGATCGAAACTCAAGGAAAATTAGATGTAGATTGATAGGCTAGGTTGTTCTAAATTTTTGTTCGTACTAAGAAATTATCTGTTTCAGATTTTGTAGAATTATTCATTGGAATTATTATCAATTTTTGCGAAATCGACATAGCTCAATTTATTATTATAATTGATCGTTATTTATTGAATGTTACATTCTCCATTTTATTTACTGAAGTTTATATATTTATATCCTAAGTACATGTAGTAGATTTATTCTTAAGAGCATTAATTTTTATCTGTATACGTATGAAAACGTGTCTGTGATTTCTATATGTTGAGCTAATGATATAAATAACAAATAAGATTGAAACACGTACTTAGGGCATATTTAGATCAAGATATTCAAATAATTTAAAACGTGTCACTCTTATGTAGGATGCTACCTAGTACTCTCAAGGGAGTACAGATAAGCGATTTAACAGTTGCATACCGAACGGGGGGCTCAGCAGCTGACCCTGGCTAACATTTTTAGTTACAATTTTTGTAATAATTACTATAATGGACTGGTAATTGTTTGCAATGTGTCCCGACATATTGCTAGATCACACATGCTTTTAGTAATGCAACAGATTCATTTTGACTGAAGAAAGACAAATATTTTGTTGAAGGTGCATCTCATTTCGCAGCCTACTTCATGCAGAATGGTTAGTAACTGCTATGCAAATCACTTTCCAGCCAACAAAACTTGGATAAATGAAAACCCTAAGTGTCACGGAGGCCGAAAAGTATTTTTAAAACAGCTTCGAAAAGACTTTTGTAAAATTAAAATGGAAAGGCGTTCTCAAGGTAGAGGATTACAAAAATTCTACACTAGTGCTTTGCAAACTTTTGGGTACAATTGCAATATAGCAGGAGCTGTGCAAAGGGAAAATGTCGTGACGGAACCTAAAGGTATTGCAACTCGTATGGCCATTCAAAATTTACCTAGGAAAGGAAGATTGTCCCAGATCAGCAGATACAAAATATATGAATGCTTGCAGTCAATGTGAAAAATGTCACATCAGCAGTGAAGACCGAATTGTTAGAATAAAATGCACAAATTGTTAACTTCTTTAGGTATTGAAACTTATTTTTAATTTATAACTTTCAAATGCCAATATATCAAATATAAATAAGTTAGTTGTGTTTTTTTTCAATTTGTTATCAAGAAATACAGCTGTTTATCAAATAAAATGCTGAGGTTAGTTTAATAATCCTTGGTCTAGGTTTGGGATCAGGTGCTAATCCCCATTCCATGTTCTCCGGATACATGAATAGGTTCCACCTGCGACTCTTAAGTGAAATTTGTGGATTTATAGACCAATCTAGTGTGAGACCAATGATAACTATCTCAGCGGCCTTATCGCATGTTATCGGGGTGTCAGTCGCTCTAAGCTTAACACTACTCGCTATTTCACTTAATAACTCAGGACAAGATTGCAGTTTGCTTTGTTCTTAACGAAGGTATAAATATTTCAAACAGATATTTGTTACAGAAACAATTTTACACTTATGGAACCGTTCCAATTTTGTCTATAGTTCTTTCTGTCATCTCTTATAGTTTCTGAGTTATCGAGTGAAACAACGAAGGGTAGGCGAAAAGCGGCTGATACTCTACTAATAGGCGATTTGGCCGATAAAATAGAAATCGTTGGTTAAGCTTCATTTAAATTGATGACAGACGCTAACCTGTGTTCCCTTGTGAGTGGAACTACAAATATGATTTTATTGTGGTTCTACATCCTACTGAACTAAAACAAAAAAATGTCTCACCAAGTTGCGCCCACCCTCACCAAATCACGCAAATAAAGTCAAATCAAATGTAGCGCTACCCACCGTCATTTTTACAAACAATTCAATTGAAGAATTGAAGACAGAAGTAAATATCTTAATTGAAATTAGCGGTATCAGTGTAATATATTTGGTAATGCAAACTACATTGTTTATTGTTTACATTCTATTTTGCAATTTCGGTACTGCGGTTTAAATTGGAGCTATAAATAATAGAGACGAAGGTGTGTGATTTTACTTTCTTGTTCTTGGTGGATGGGATTATGTGTAATATGTTGGTCTTTATTACAAGAGCTGTATTAGATTTTGACCTTATTTATTGTATAGACGATTTTGCTTAATTTTATGTAGGTTATTTGTGAAAACATTGGACTGCAGAGAAGCAAAATATCATACCCGATATTAATACAACCGATGATTGCAATACACCTATTATACAGAAAACTCAGATTCTATTGGCTATACAGGGTATAAAAGTTGTGAAATGGAAACATTGCGACAGTTTCATACAAGTCGAGTTTCGGATTATTTAGAATCTCACTTGTGGCTTTGTCTCTGATGTGATCTATGTTACCACTCACCCTTAGTGAGTACATAGACGCCCTGATGAGCCGTGATATGGCGAAACGCGTCGACTCCATGATTGATTTGATGGATGTAACTTTTTCATATCTCCCTATATATACAGGGTGTCTCAGAGAGAAATTTGCTATAGCGGGTACTAATTCAAAAAATCAGAAAACACTCGATTTTTCATATATCAATTTAGAATTCAGAACATGCTTAAATAACATGCTGGAGTATATTTTAGGGTCGAGAACGGCTTTCTACATTGCGTGGTTACTCTACTATTGCACGTTAACTCTTCGAAATTTTGCATATTTTATGTCGGACCTTTCCTACACCTAAAATTGACAGTTCAGGAGATAATTAGATTTTTTGAAAACCCTATACATAACTCATCGATACTTATCCAGTGTGCAATGGAAAATAAGCGTTCTCAAAGATTTGTTGTCAAACTCTAAAGTTGATCAGTTATGTGTGTATTTTTCAAAAATTCTTATTATCTTCTAAACTATCAATTATAGGTATGGGATATGTGGGACATAAAAGATGTAGAATTGGACGCTGAAGACGACTGAGTAATAAAATATGGGGGATGCTATTTGAAAAGATTAAGTTATGGTTCTTCAAAATTGCGAAGAGTTAACGTGCGCCATAGTAAAGTAACCAGGCAATGCAGATAGCCGTTCTCGGCGCTGAAATACATGTTGTTTAAGCACGTTATGAATTCTAAATTAATATCCGAAAAATCGAGTGTTCTCTGACTTTTTGAATAAATGTCCGCTATAGCAAATTTGTTTTGAAAATCTACAAAGCGTCCAAATCAAATTAAAAAAACTAAAGGTATTTATAAAGCTTAAGGATAGGTAAGTCTAAATATGTATCATAATATGTAATATCATAGTGTTCCATTAAAAATAAGAAAGTAGATGGCGACTTTCGGTACAACCCGAAGTGCTAGAAATCTAATAGTATTTTCATTGAAGAGAACAGAATCGACTATATATAATTTTGAATTTTCAAATTTATATTTTGGCCAGAACCCCATAAACTTTTAATGAACGGTCTCGCTAAAGCACCCTCTGTATGTACATATGTACACCAGCCCTGTTTATTGCTTGGACAGTCCTGTCACAGTCTTAGAATACGAGATATGCCGAAGCTAATGCTACTTCTACACTAATTTTGCTCCTACACTCAAGGCCGTACACAGACAGCTTGCTGCTCAGGTTCTTCAACGATATTGAAATACAAATACATATATGTATATGTATGAAAGGAATTTTTCTTGGATAATTTAGTAATTGCATTTTCGCATAGATTGTATATTACTCTGTTTTTTCTTTCTTCCCCTTTCGCGGTAAGAAGCTGTGATAATTATTTAGTTTTGTAATTATAATAGCGATTTCTGTTTGTAAATTATATTTTTTTCATACTCTATTTTGTCATATCATTTTAGAACGTTTGTTGATTTTGTCATAATTTTACCAGCCGATGGTGGTACTGCTACACACTTAAAATTAAGTTTTTCCGTGCTTCTTTAAAAATATCGCACAAACTTTAGTCTATGTAAATATACATACATACATATTGCGTTTCGTTTAAATGATTTATTTTCAATCAATAACTACATACATAAGTAATATTATAAATAAAGTATTATCCCTACAACACACTTCAATGAAAATCATCTTTGACTAACATAATTTTCCAGTAAATAAAAACATGTATAACTAAGAACGTTTTTAATTATACTTCATATTAGCCTACTTAAAGAAAAGTGTGACTGTTTCACCGGTTAACTGTATTATAGAATTGATCAATTTCAAAAATTTTGTTGCCTAACCACTGATGAATTAAAAAAAAATTATTACTACTTTTACTAGATACAAACAACATTAATAAGAATTTTTAATAAAATGTCTTTCTAATGACATCATCATGATAGAAAGCAAATTAAGATGGTTTAAAATCGATGTCTAACGCAAAATCATTCTCATGATACCAAACTGCTGATATGTTCTAATAGCAGGTTATGACAATGAGGTTACAACTCTGGGTGACTCTTTATTAGCTGAAATCGATCAAGAAAAAGTGAACTAATAAAACAATTCTCACAAGTTAATAAGCATTGATGGTTATCTAAAAAAATCATTAAAAGTGCATTCACTAATTAATTTAAATTTAGTTTAATTAATTTAAATTGAGTTGTTTATCGTTTAAATCAGTTTGTTGTATAAGTTTTCTATCATTTTTATGTTAGTAATAAAATAATTTTTGTTCCTTATTATTTACTAATTCTGAATTAATATTTGCAACAGGTAGAGTTGACATTAGCTTTGAAACAGTAAGCGAACCATCTTCACATTTTTTGTCTAGATGAAATACTACATAGTTATTTTTATTTTATGTCGCCTCAAAAGTTGGTAACAGTACCTTTGTAAATAAGAAATATATATATAACGAATATTTTGAAAATAAAGCCTGCGTTCAACATGCAGAGGTGTGCATACTTTGATGATCTAACGTGATAGCTGTTCTGGTTAAGAGCAAATATAGTCGGAGAAAGCGGAATAGTGTCGGAATTTATTACAGATACCGACAGAAGAATTACTAGTAATGCAAGTCGCGAGTTGTATTCTATGAGTTTACTATTTTATTTCTATATGCGGCATAGCAATACTCACAAATGACTAGTGAATCGTATGAATGGAATTTATCGAACGTTTATAAGGAAATCATGTAACGTTTTTAAGATAGATAAAAAGTCCTTTTATTGATATTTTGATTTATATTCTATAAACGTAAGCCTTCAGACATTAGATAATTTTTAAGCGTTGTTTGCTATTTTCCATTTTTTTTTCGTAAAAAAATCGTTTAATTCAAAATCCACTGGGAACACTGCAAAGAGATAAATTAAACATGGTTGTTGCGTACGGTCGGTGTCGTTTTAAATCAATGGGCATGTTGTTTGTGTTAATGTCCACTAACCGCCAGTAATCTATTGAATAACATGAATAGATAGCAATTGTAATTAATCATTATACGATACGGGATGTATTCATCCGAAGGAACGTGTTAGAAGTACCGATAGATATTAAATATTTACAACTATGGAGATAACACTTGTATGTATCTGTATATTGCCACTCCCATCTAATATTTAACACTTTTCTTTGAGGTTTTAAATCATCGATATTTTGAGATAATGCAAGTTAGATAAAGTTTTTATAGAATAAATAGATAACTTCTTTTTTGTTGTGGGTGCAGCGGCAGCTTTCCCAACCTGTATTGCTTGTTGAGACTATTCACTAGAGTTTTTGCTGTGTAACTTGAGTTAATGCATTTTCCTAGCTTTGTTCCAACATAACTTTTCCGTAAGTAATGCTGCGCTTTCAGTTATGCCCCACAACGAATTGCAGTTCAACCGGAGTACGGATCTAGCGAGAAATTGTTGGTAAATTGCAACGCTCTAAATAGCAGCAATGCATCTGGCGCCCATTTGTTTAGAATATCTGTATTACTCACGATATCACCCAAAAGGTGGCCGAACCGTGCCGTCTCCAAATACCGTACAATATCCGTTTGGAACTTTTTAGGAAAAGGTCCGTTAGAGAAACAATTAATTTTTTTTATTTTCTTTCATACATCTTTTTAGATATATCGGATGTTTGGTCACTCCTTTTATCAGCGAAAGCTTAACTGTCCATTGAATTTGTCGCGCAAAGCTAAAGTTATGGTCGGAAGCTGTCGGAAACCTACGCTTTCAATATCTTTTCTATTACCTTGCGGAAGTTGCGTAATAAGCAATAATAGGCATTGTACGATATGGATGAAGTGAGACATTAATGGAAACATAAAAATAAAATAAATTCTTTTATTAAGAGTTCCCGTATTTTCATTTTTATTCATTCATCACGTACTTTCATCATGATCGTAAAATACCACATCATTTCTTCCTCTTTTTATGACTACCGTAAAATGTAATAATTTCGCGTTTTTATTTTGATCAGTAAATTCACAAATGCTGTTTGAATTATCAGTGAGTGTATTGAATACATTTAAAAATTAAAATTTAAATGAAAAAAAGTTGAATCATGGAAGAAAACTCTTAGTGTAAGGTGTTCGAGACTGTGACAAAGTATTTACCAAATAATAGCATGTCTTACACAGATTGGTTTTATTGATTCCTTTTTTTAGAAACAGAAACAACGGTGGATCAAGCAAATAAATAATCAACGTGGTAGAATTCTTCTTACTGGTTATAGAGCATGTAACCAGCTTGCTTTTATGGATGGATGTATAGCTCCCGACTGTCCTCGAGCGAATATCTTTTGGTCCCTACGGTCAAGATCGTTACTGCAAATTGTTACGTGCACCCAAGGCGGAGTAGAATGTAGTTACATTGATATTTATTATACTATAGAGCGGTGGCTTTATTATAATTGGTCAACATATAATTGCTTTTATATATAAAGGTAACAAACATAATTTGGAAGTGAGAGATAACATGTCGATGTTAAGATAAACCATGAAAGAATAATATAAAATGCAAAAATAATTTTTAATTTAATTAATGCTGTTGTATGCTCTTGAAATAATAATTTAATTAAAATCTATTCCGTTATTATAATTCAGTATGTCATACCAAATGCCTTGATTTATCTAATTTAATTATCAAATGTTACTAAGCGGCTCCTTAGAAGATAAACACTAACTTCCATATAAAATAACTAGTAAGTATTTACTCACTAGGCATTAATATGGAATTGTCACAAATCTGGAAAAGAATGTAAAGAATGTGAAGACTGAAGTCGCAGTGAACAACGTATCTCTCAAACAAAAAAGTTTAGATTGGCTTTATTTTTCCTGATACCTATATCAATTTCAATCACGAACAACAAATAAGATTATCTACGGCTATCTTACGATTACAATAATCTTTTTCTTCGTAGATTAATGGACCTGTTTAGACCGTGTTAAGATCTCCAACAGACAATGTCTGTACAAAGTTGGTATTATATACGCTATTCTTGGAATTGTCGATTGTCTGATGAGATAGGTACAAGACACGTATGTAGGAAGGAAACTTGTCTCTACTTCTGAAGTGTCGGGTTTAAGAAAAAGATGTTATATAGATCTTTGTAATGGGTGTAATATATTATGTAAGCAAGAGTGTAGATGTGCTATATGGTACTGTTTTTTTTTTAGTTAACTGTAAAGTCCAGTTTACTTTCATTGCGTAGATACTGAAGTAAACAGGACATAAAATTTTATGTGGTCTATTTTTAAGGTTCAGTGTACTATTATTCGCGGCCAATTACGTTTCAAAATATATTATTCTTGGAAATAAAAATAACTCAAGGGAAAGTTATTTGAAATATTTTCTTAACTATACGGTAGTTACTGTAATTGTCTCTTCCTCCAAACTGAAATTTTCGTAGTTTTAATAATGATTGTGAAGCACTTCCTTATGTACCTACTGTACTATTGGTAGGCATTTAGAACTATGGAGTTAGAAGCGTATAGAGAGCACCAGATAAAGGAAGCGTATTCAATTTTATTTAGCACTAAGAAACAACATGATAATTAAAGTAGACTTGCGTTGTTGAAATATTTCGGAATACTCATTACAAAGCTAAGATACTTCAAAGTAGCCGTACATATATGAGAAACATGCGAGTTAAACGTAAGAGTTGAATCAAACAGTACTCCCAGATCTTTGACTTCACATTCAATCTTTAAGTACTTACCATTCACATGGTATGAGATATTATGGTTGTGAATGCTTTAGATAAATTCGTAAATACATATATGCTATGTCACCCACACCACTACTGTCCAAGCACTAAACAGGCCGAGTGTGCCTTCCTCCAAGCTGTTATAAAGTATAATACATATTATATGAACTCTTATTTTGTTCAGGAATTTCATTTCAATCCCGATCGACCATGTTGTATGAGCTTTATTTTTGTTGTGTAAGCAATGTGAAGTGCTGTGTAAATAATTTTTAACAAGAGTGTTAAGCGGGTAGGTGTTTAAATGTAAAAGTCTATCCAAAAATACTGTATCCATAAGAGTGAGCGAGATTGTAATGTTAGCTGAGAATTTTGGAGATATAACTAACGAAAATGATTGTGAATATTTTGAAGGCTCGTAGAATAATTCATTATTTGAGTGTGAAACATACGGGAAATATCTTCATTAAACTGTAAACTTATAAATAAAACAAGAAAACTTGAATAAAAGCGGAAACCACAGTCGATATCTCTTCGAAATATTGCTTCCACATTACCATTTACAACTTCTTCCTTATTCGTATCTCCAACATGTAGTCATTCGCTATTCTCTCGGGACTAAACCCCGATATAACCGCATTACTAGTGAATAGTGCATTAGCAGAATTTTTCAATGCATTTGTCGATGATTTAGTATTTTTTCTCATTGGGGTCCGACACAAACACAACAAGAGAATTATTAATTATTACGATTACATAATTAGATTCTTACAATGAATGTGAAATTAGAAAACTTTCGGGGTTGTTGGGTGTGGTAAAAATGTCAGTAATTTTAGATTACTGTAGTAGTGATGAATATTCAGTAACAATTTTGCATAGAATGTCATGTCAAAGAATCGCTGAAAACTTTTATTACGTATGATGTACGTCACCGATAATTTGTTAGCAAACAAAGGGGATAAGTTGTATAAAATAAGACCTTATCCATTTAACACTAGACTTTTTAACAACAAACTATAAATCGCTGTATGTACTGGAAGAATATATTTGCATAGACGAGACTGTTTTGTTATTTAGAGGGAGGATCGTTTCTCGCCAATATATTAATTCTAAATGGTACAAATATGGAGTAAAGTTGTTCAAGGTATGACTTGGCTATACATATGTACTATGGA
The DNA here is from genome assembly GCA_023690525.1 of Holotrichia oblita. Taxonomy (NCBI): domain Eukaryota; kingdom Metazoa; phylum Arthropoda; class Insecta; order Coleoptera; family Scarabaeidae; genus Holotrichia; species Holotrichia oblita. The sequence goes on along the minus strand of CM043021.1, from coordinate 71,038,339 downwards.
GGGCAGAAAAGAGAATCAGACTTCAAGCGATATGGCTTTACGCAGGTATACGAAATATCCGACTAGTCGCACTGGGCGGCTGTAATTAGAGACGGATACCAAGCAGGTAAATTTCAAGTAGAAGGATTTGCAAGAAATGCGAAGCTATATAATATCACTTACAATCGTTGCATTTACTTTATATTAAGAATAAGTGCCTATTAGAATTATTAAATAAATTTCGTAAACACAAGCACGCTTTTCTGTTTCTTCGTAGTAAATTATATATGCACAATACATGCATGTTTTACACATGTATATTTTTTAATATAATAACAATTTTGTTTATAGAAAACAAAAGAATTGTTCGGGCAGCGCTATTAAAAAACGATTTAAATCATACAGCATTAAAAAAATATATATTTTCTAATATTTACGTCATCGCAAAACAGATTTAGTGTAATCAGAGAAAGAAAATTACATCTTATTGCGTGAAATAATGTAAATTTATTGTATACAGATTACACGACCTCTCTGTGGTTTGTAAAATTAAAGATTTTCCAGGTACTTCAGAATTCATTAGTTAATAATAATTATATAAATATAATTAGTCAATAATAATAAAATAATATACAAGTCGTTCCATAGTTACATGTCCTATTCTACAATTTTATAATTTTTGCAATTATTGTTTGAACAATATTTTGCATGAGAAAATGATTACTAATTTATCTTAAAATTTCTTCTTCTTCAATTAATTTGGCTACGTTCTAGCTTAATTCAGTATTTCATATTCATACCTCGATAATCCGGATTAATAAAAATCGAGCTTAGTCGGATTAGCAAAAAATCCGAATTACCAAAGCAAACAGTTTATGTATAAATATTGTCTGTATAAAAACCATTCCATTCTAAATATACACTTCACTGATTATAGATACAAAATTACAAAACTCACAACACTAAACAAAGAATATTAAACAAAATCTAATATCTACTAATTGTTTTTTTTTTCAATATTATTACATTATTTTTTTTTAAACGTGTGATTTTTGTTTGTTACGCTTCCTTGTACTGCTTCATGAAAGCTGTTTCTTTAAGCATTTAAAGAACTAGAATATCATGGAGGGGAACATTATTAACTGCCTTGTGGCTTTCTACTGACAAATTATTGCTAACGATTTCACCTTCGCCGTCACTTTCTTCATTGAGCTGTGTTTCATTTGGCAGAAAGTCTTCGTCTTTTTCTATCCTTTCGTTAATATCTGCACCATCAGAACTGTCTTTTTTATTTAAAGTATTTAGCATGTGTGAAACATCCTTGAGGTCAGTTTGGTGTTCTCGTAAATTATTTGAGGGGATTAAATCCTCAGTTTCTCATTCCGAATCAGAATTTGAACCGGTTTGGTTAGATCTGAGTAATTTTTCCCAGCACTTTGCCAAGACTTTAGCGGAAACTTTCAACCATGGATTGCTAAGTAAGCAAACAGCATCTTTTAGATTTATGTTCTTCAACAGCTGAGCAACATTTTCATTGTGTTGAAATAATATATGTGCCAAGATATTTTTCTGTAAAATAATTTAATCAATCTAATGGTGTTTTGATCCATCGGCTGCAGAAGTGTGGTGCAGTTCGGTGGAAAAAAACATGCGGTGAAATGACCATCATCACTAGTTAGGTTTTCAATAGATCCATGGCTCGAAGCATTGTCAATAAGAAGTATGTTCAGGCAGATTTTGATTTCTTAAATGTTTTCTTACTTGTGGCGCAACTGACTTGTGAAATCATTCTTGAAATATAGCTGTCGTCATCCAAACATTAGAAGATGATTATACTGCACTGGTATGTGTTGATTTTTTAAAACTCTTGGATTTGGTGCTTTCCCTATCACTAAAAGTTGAAGTTTGTGCGCCGACTCATCGGCGTTATATATTTGGGTTGGAACCATATTACGCTCTCTAATGTTTTGTGATAGAGCTGATAAAAATGGATTAACAGCGGATTCATCATTAGACAACTTTTCGGCGCATACCTCTAACGAACGCAAACCATACCTTTTTCTAAAATTTGCAATCCAACCTCGACTTGCTTCGAAAATTTTCTTTTCTATATACTGATTGATACAGTTGCTTCGCTTTTGCGGACACAATTTCATACGATATGGGAATATGCCGGGAACGTTGTTTACAAATCCACTCAAAGAGAATTTTCTCCATTTCTGGATACTCTGCCTGTCTTAGTGTTTTTCTATTAGACGGAATTTGGTCACAGTTACTAACAAAACTAAAACACAAATAACACACAACACACAAAAAAGCATAGCTCCCTTCTTTCTTACCTTTTTCTTCTTCCTGTATACTTTTTGACATCTGATATTGTAGATGTGCCAACTCCATAAGCTATAGCTAACATTTTGCCATTTTCACCCCGTTTTAGTCTGTTCCATATATCTATCAAGTTTTTCTTTTAAAGCTAAAGTTTTATGTTTTAGTTTTGCGGCCATTTTGTTCGGTGTATATACAACTTTACCGCACAACCTTACGTAAACTATTCGATAACACTCAAGTATTGCATCAATGCAATCAAATGCGTGTAAAATAATGTTCAAACATGTATAAAAACGCACGCAACATGTGATCCGGATTACCAGATACTAGTCAAACCGGATTATGACATACAATATGTAATGCAATCAGCAATTCGGATTACCGAAGAATTCGAATTATCGAATTTCGGATTATCGAGGTTGCACTGTATTCATAATTTGCTTCGTTTAAATTGAATAACGATTCAGGACGGAAAGCCCACAATACGCGTTGCAGTTTGAATCGCTATCTTTGCCCTCGATAGTACATATCACTTAAAAATTTATGCAGGGAAGAAACTATTAGTTTCACTCCGAAATATAGGGAAAATCATTGTTAGTGATAATTGGTAAACACTGATATCGAAGGCTTTTACAATACGAGTTTCTACTGTGAGCGCTTCTGAGTTTTGACCGCGTCGTAATAGTCGTAATAGTAATTATCTTTAATAAGTACATAATAATACGAAGATAAATTACACTGTCCATGCAAGGAATCATCTGATTCACTCTTTCCATTTCTATAATTGGTCCCTTTTCTGTAGGTGCTTATACCAAAATATGTGCCTAAGAAACACTTAAATGTGTACTGACCCCATAAGAACCTTTTTGACAGCAAATGTGTTATTTTCCTTAAGCTGGATCCAGAATGTGACAAATGTACTGTTTAAACTTTTATAGTAACTGGAGCTTGCTGGGTTATATCTGACTCAGATCTACCCATCGCCATCGTTTTGAGAAATAGGATAAATAAAGCTGGGAAGAGGTAAAGGGTATGAAAATTTTCGAAGAAGGCGACGCGTATAGTTCTCAGTCTAGTCTATATCGGTGTGCTCTACAATATTGGTGAGGACATAGCTCCCTTCACCTTCACCCCTCTTTAAATATCCTACAACTCAAAACGACTGGTATATTTATTATGTGCCCTCGTTCAAATAATGTTCTATTGTTCTTTTTTCTGCTCATATAATCTAGCTTTCCAGCGTTTTTTTTGAGAGGATTTATACATAAATTTGCATGTGTAACTCATTGAGTTTCTAGACTTTTACCGATCACTATATTGTATGTCCACGAATTTTATACATTTGGAAAAATGTTTTCATTTGTTTTAAAATAATTATATTTAGTTCCATAAATAAAGCAGAATCTTTAATGACTAAATCTTGCATAATTGGAAAGTAAATATGTATACTACGTATATAAAAAGTCACTGATACAGTAAATAGAGTTATTTTTAGAAATTAGATATATGTGCGTTCTAGTTTAATCTCATTAAGTAAATACTCTTGTGTATCTATTATTGGCAAAAATCGCAATTAAAACCGCTGAAGATACGTTTTTAGAAGTAGAGATTCGTCCGTATACATATGTACTTGATGCTACAGTAGCAGAAATCTTTATTTTGAAATTGACTATACATATGTGATACAATCTCTTTAACTTTTATAACTCATTCTAGTTATTTTTCCTTTACTTTTATGTAGTCAACTACGAACATTTTAAGATTTTATCGGAAGATTAAACGTACCCAGCCAGTTTTAATTGCACGCTTAAAATCAAAGAAAATGAAATGCGGCAAATCACGAATGTAAACGTGAATGCATCTTTACCATCATTATCGGCTGAATAGTGACTGTCAATTACTGTAAACACGTTATACCACCCGACAATAAACGTAAATGACCGCCTTCTATCTAAACTAGAATTAATTTTCGCAGTATTTACTAGTGTTCTAATAAAGTGGCAGATATCGTAGTATGCGTCTTTTTTTTATTTCTCCGGCTGTCGTCTACGTCCATAACTGCTCGTCTTGGCCGCTGCCTTTGTACTAAACCACCGACAATATTTATGGCAGTTTACTGGCTGAGGCTCCTTTACAAACAATGTTTTCCTCTGCGTACAAGAAGACTTGAAAATAGTTTCTAGATGGAATACAAACGGTTCATTGGAAGTGTAGATATTTTTACAAATCAATACATGTGTCGGGTCGGTTACGCAAAAGGTAAAAATCCGTTTGCGGATTTCTTCAATAGTAGCGATTACATTACATGGTGATTATGTTGGAATAAGCTAAAATATTGGAGTTACAGAAAGAGTCCGTGTTATTCTTGTTTCTTAGAAAAGCGACTATGAGAAAATTTTCAATGGCGCATGTTTTGAACATGTTTGAAATGCTTTTATTATTAGTTGACATACTTCATTTTATAAACTCGTATTACTTTATCGAAAACATCATAACTGTAGTTGATTATTAATGGAATGGTGTTTTTAATATATACATATATATGTTTATAAATGACAACAGATTATGGTACGTCTTGTGTTAAGGAATATATAAAATAAATTTAACATTTTTCACGTTAGGGATAAGTTTCATACAGGTTCATTAACGATAGTAGGACACGTTTTAAGAGTAAGAGCCTTCAAAATTAAAATGTAGAATGCTTTTGTTACTAAGTTAGTTCAACTGTTTTGGAACCGTTAACAGTTTTATACGATTAATTGTAATGATTTTTTCCATAAAAATTGCAGATACGTTGTTTTTGCAGAGGGTTTTCAAACACAATATGGTTTTAATGGCATCATTTTATGTACCACTCCTCTAAACCAAATTACTCAGATACGCTGCGGAAACACTAATTAAATTGCATCTATCTGTTTCTGGAGGGACGGTGACAAAAATCGGTAATAATTGCTTTGGGAGCAAAGTGATTAACAGCGCGGCAAACATATGATGCTCACAAAGCCATTTAAACTATAAAACTACACCGTTTTGATCGACAAGTCCAGACTTTCAATCAAATTAAAAAAAAAAATATATATTTCACTAACTTTTGCTCTATAAATCGGAATATTTTCAACATGTTTTGATCACGAGTCATCAAATTACACTTTTGTGGATATTTTCAACAGTACAGAGTCATTCCCTATATGCGTTTATTTTATAATACAAAGAGGAAAAAAATCTCTAAATACAAAAGCTGTAGGGTTTATCTTATATCGCCAGAAAATGTTTTCAAATATAATACAGGGATATCGGATAGTTAATAAAAAACATCAACATTATAAATCTTTAATGAAACACCCTGTATATTAAAAGAAAAAATTAATACATATTAAAAATGCAAATATTACAAAAACGGCCACACCAAAAGTCAACATACCATATATTTTTCAATTCAGAAAAAAATGTGTATTAATTTTTCCTTGAATATACAGAGTGTTTCATTAAAGATTTATAATGTTGGTGTTTTTTATTAACTATCCGATATCCATATATTATATTTGAAAACATTTTCTGGCGATATAAGATAAACCTTACAACTTTTGTATTTAAACATTTTTTCCACTTCGTATAATAAACGCAGTAAACGTTGTCTGTGGAATGACCCTGTACCTTTCTCATATCCTCAAGATGTTAAACAAGCTTGGAGTATTTCTAGGAAACGTGAGGTCGCTAGTGTTTTTATTAGATCATTAGTGGCTTCTTCACAAGATAATGAGGCAATCTAAAAATTAACATTTTAAGAAAACCCATGGCACAGAAATGTTTCAAATACACCGCCCAACAAAGCTTTTGCTCAAATTCAATAAGTAAAAAAGTTAACTGCAATTACGAAGCTACTTTTATTTTTAGAAAAGAAATAATCAGACACATGCAGTATATAACTGATAAGCCATGCAAATACACAAAGAAAATGTCTGATATAAAAAATTATTATCGATTACCTCGCTAGTTCCTCGCAGGAGGAAAGAGCTTTTGCTAGCTATCACATAATTCTTTACACCTTTTAAAGTGGTTTACAGAAGGATCTCTTTGTCTTAAAAGAGGGAAGACAATTATCCAGGCTTAAAGCCATGTAATTTATAGATATCTAGCATCGAGATAACCTATAATAATCTGGCAATTTGTGCTGTTGTCTGTTTGTGTTATTGTGTTTCTCTGTAAACAAAATCAACGACGTTTGCTCCAAAAAGAATGACAGAAATATGTTGCAGATGATGTACATCATTCAGTTTCACAACGTCCATTTAACGAAGAGAGTCATAATAATACAAAGATTATTTGAAGGTAATGAGTAATCAACTGATTCTGATGATATTTTATCTATCAACTCACATTTAATTGCTCAGTTTGAATTTAAATGACTTGGTTTGGTATTTGAATCTGTGAAAATCGCAAACAGAACTTTTTGGGTCGTCTTAGTACGAATATTATACTAGTTTAGTACTTTGATTCACATAAGAATTGATAGACAAGGTTAATTGAAGTTGAGGAATTCTTGCATCTTCTTAAATACACGAGACATTTCCTTATCTAAATTTGTTCTAAAATAAGCGTAGAAGCACAATATTTAGTTGTAACCTAATTAATACCTAAATTAAATCGATAATCTGTGGTGTATATGATGATGTAGTAGGTATGTATGTAGCTAGCGTGATGTAGGTAACAGATGTTAGCAATGTGTTTAGTTGGAAAGAAAACAAAGTAGTCTGTTATAAAATAAAGTGTGTTGGGTTATATTTTAGGATTATATTTATGTAAATATAAAAGACACCTGTCTTACTATTGTACAAAACCTGACCTTGGCAGTACATCAACTGTTTTTAGAAGTACGATATTTTTAACAAAAATGTCTGAACCACTTCATAAAAATACGAGAAAACATTTTTTTATTAAAAGTAAATTTACGTGTAATATTAATGTGATTTTAATATTTTTCTTCTTACAATACCTCACGTCTGTACTGATATATTAATATTATATTTATATTATTCATATATACAAAATAGGAGTTATTCAAACCATAAGAATAATTTATACCCGCGAACTTTTGCGCTAGTTTCGCAATGTGAAGGTTAAAATCATTACCAAGAACAACAACATTATCGATTGACTACCATCACTGTATTGTTACTATATTTAGGTAATCCGTGTACGGAATGTGGTCTATAATTCACGCTTTTTCTGCATCATAAAAAATCCGTAAACAAATCGAATGCTACCTCTTATTTCTAGATAAATATCTTGCCGTTGCGGACGCCTATTTAAACACATGTGTCGTATATTGTCAACTAACTGTAATATACTTTAGTCATAGCTTGAGGACTTCATTCATCGCGAAAGGTGCAACCAAAGAATCTTATAAAAGGCAATGAAACGATTCGAATCAATGGGCTAATTAGTTCTATGTATTGTAAACATTCCTAACTTAATATTTGTGGATATTTCAATATGCAGGGTTAAAATGTGTTTGATGACGCATATACTAACTATACTGAAGCTATTCTGGATAGAAAGAACATCTGCAAATAGATATTTAATGTAAAACCAAAATAAATATATTCAGAAAATTAACCACAAATAGCATATTCTGAATATTTCATAAAACCTACATATTATTATAGCGAAGCTAAAAGTCACTTACATCTATTACAAACCAAACGATAATTATAAATTAGATCTGTATAACGCAGAACTGTACTAAAGAAAAATGGACACAGTTTCACCGAGTAAATGCATTGTTCTAATGCAATCAAGTGAAAAACCAATACCAGTTCAAACTTACAATCGAGAGTTCATTTTATAAACGGCACTAGTTTCAAAAGCAGTTGGTAGATGTTTCAGGACGACATACTCATATATTTAAGGAAAAGTTATCTTCAGTTCTCTCGTAAGAGTGGTATGTTTACCTAAAAGACTGTGCCAAGGATTTAAAAATATATAAAGGGCATGAAAACAACAATAAGAACTGTTTTGTTCTTCATACTGTTAGATATGCAAATCGGTCCGTTGAGAGATGTGCTTACAAATGAATAAAAAGTCATCGTTTTTTAGGAGTGCCTTCTTTTTATATGATAGGATTGTCATTTGTTTATAAATTACTAAAAAAGCCACTATTGATTGATTGGTATTACATTTTAATAACATTTATGTTAGGACGGATGTGCTGTTTATCGTGCGGGTGTAACCGTTAAGAAGAAAATAATAAGAACTTTGCAAAAGTTAAATATACTTACGCTACATACTTGTGCTAATTTCAATCACAAACTTTTACTGCGATTTCAAATACTGCGGGTTTGTAAGATACGGATAATAATCGACAACAACAATAGCAGCAATAATATCAAGCACCACGACATTAAATTAATTAATTAATTTGAGACAGGTGTTTCGAAGATTCATTATATACTTTAATTAATTAATTTAGCGTTGCGGTGTTTAGATATACCGATTATTATCTGCACAAATTTTTAGTTCAAGACCAGTTTTTAAATATGTTTGAGTTTAATTACTAAGAAATTTCGTAGTAACATTTGGCGGTTTTTTAATAACAGACCTCTGGATCGAAACTCAAGGAAAATTAGATGTAGATTGATAGGCTAGGTTGTTCTAAATTTTTGTTCGTACTAAGAAATTATCTGTTTCAGATTTTGTAGAATTATTCATTGGAATTATTATCAATTTTTGCGAAATCGACATAGCTTTATTTATTATTATAATTGATCGTTATTTATTGAATGTTACATTTTCTATTTTATTTACTGAAGTTTATATATTTATATCATAAGTACATGTAGTAGATTTATTCTTAAGAGCATTAATTTTTATCTGTATACGTATGAAAACGTGTCTGTGATTTCTATATGTTGAGCTAATGATATAAATAACAAATAAGATTGAAACACGTACTTAGGGCATATTTAGAGCAAGATATTCAAATAATTTAAAACGTGTCACTCTTATGTAGGATGCTACCTAGTACTCTCAAGGGAGTACAGATAAGCGATTTAACAGTTGCATACCCAACGGGGCTCAGCAGCTGACCCCGGCTAACATTTTTAGTTATAATTTTTGTAATAATTTCTATAATGGACTAGTAATTGTTTGCAATGTGTCCCGACATATTGCTAGATCACACATGCTTTTAGTAATGCAACAGATTCATTTTGACTGAAGAAAGACAAATATTTTGTTGAAGGTGCATCTCATTTCGCAGCCTACTTCATGCAGAATGGTTAGTAACTGCTATGCAAATCACTTTCCAGCCAACAAAACTTGGATAAATGAAAACCCTAAGTGTCACGGAGGCCGAAAAGTATTTTTAAAACAGCTTCGAAAAGACTTTTGTAAAATTAAAATGGAAAGGCGTTCTCAAGGTAGAGGATTACAAAAATTCTACACTAGTGCTTTGCAAACTTTTGGGTACAATTGCAATATAGCAGGAGCTGTGCAAAGGGAAAATGTCGTGACGGAACCTAAAGGTATTGCAACTCGTATGGCCATTCAAAATTTACCTAGGAAAGGAAGATTGTCCCAGATCAGCAGATAGAAAATATATGAATGCTTGCAGTCAATGTGAAAAATTACACATCAGCAGTGAAGACCGAATTGTTAGAATAAAATGCACAAGGTGTACTTCTTTAGGTATTGAAACTTATTTTTAATTTATAACTTTCAAATGCCAATATATCAAATATAAATAAGTTAGTTGTGTTTTTTTTCAATTTGTTATCAAGAAATACAGCTGTTTATCAAATAAAATGCTGAGGTTAGTTTAATAATCCTTGGTCTAGGGTTTGGGATCAGGTGCTAATCCCCATTCCATGTTCTCCGATACATGAATAGGTTCCACCTGCGACTCTTAAGGAAATTTGTGGATTTATAGACCAATCTAGTGTGAGACCAATGATAACTATCTCAGCGGCCTTATCGCATGTTATCGGGGTGTCGGTCGCTCTCTAAGCTTAACACTACTCGCTATTTCACTTAATAACTCAGGACAAGATTGCAGTTTGCTTTGTTCTTAACGAAGGTATAAATATTTCAAACAGATATTTGTTACAGAAACAATTTTACATATGGAACCGTTCCAGATTTGTCTATAGTTCTTTCTGTCATCTCTTATAGTTTCTGAGTTATCGCTCAGTTTTACCGAAACAACGATTCAGGGTAGGCGAAAAGCGGCTTAAATCGATACTCTACTAATAGGCGATTTGCCGATAAAATAGAAATCGTTGGTTAAGTTGGTTAACTTCATTTAAATTGGATGACAGACGCTAACCTGTGTTCCTTGTGAGTGGAACTACAAATATGATTTTATTGGTGGTTCTACATCCTACTGAACTAAAACAAAAAAATGTCTCACCAAGTTGCACCTACCCTCACCAAATCACGCAAATAAAGTCAAATCAAATGTAGCGCTACCCCACCGTCATTTTACAAACAATTCAATTGAAGAATTGAAGACAGAAGTAAATATCTTAATTGAAATTAGCGGTATCAGTGTAATATATTTGGTAATGCAAACTACATTGTTTATTGTTTACATTCTATTTGCAATTTCGGTACTGCGGTTTAAATTGGAGCTATAAATAATAGAGACGAAGGTGTGTGATTTTTACTTTGTTCTTGGTGGATGGGATTATGTGTAATATGTTGGTCTTTATTACAAGAGCTGTATTAGATTTTGACCTTATTTATTGTATAGACGATTTTGCTTAATTTTATGTAGGTTATTTGTGAAAACATTGGACTGCAGAGAAGCAAAATATCATAACCGATATTAATACAACCGATGATTGCAATACACCTATTATACAGAAACTCAGATTCTATTGGCTATACAGGGTATAAAAGTTGTGAAATGGAAACATTGCGACAGTTTCATACAAGTCGAGTTTCGGATTATTTAGAATCTCACTTGTGGCTTTGTCTCTGATGTGATCTATGTTACCACTCACCCAGTAGGTACATAGACGTCCTGATGAGCCGTGATATGGCGAAACGCGTCGACTCCATGATTGATTTGATGGATGTAACTTTTTCATATCTCCCTATATATACAGGGTGTCTCAGAGAGAAATTTGCTATAGCGGACACTAATTCAAAAAATCAGAAAACACTCGATTTTTCATATATCAATTTAGAATTCAGAACATGCTTAAATAACATGCTGGAGTATATTTTAGGGTCGAGAACGGCTATCTACATTGCGTGGTTACTCTACTATTGCACGTTAACTTTTCGAAATTTTGCATATTTTATGTCGGACATTTCCTACACCTAAAATTGACAGTTCAGGAGATAATTAGATTTTTTGAAAACCCTATACATAACTCATCGATACTTATCCAGTGTGCCATGGAAAATAAGCGTTCTCAAAGATTTGTTGTCAAACTCTAAAGTTGATCAGTTATGTGTGTATTTTTCAAAAAGTCTAATTATCTTCTAAACTATCAATTATAGGTATGGGATATGTGGGACATAAAAGATGTAGAATTGGACGCTGAAGACGACTGGAGTAATAAAATATGGGGGATGCTATTTGAAATATTAAGTTATGGTTCTTCAAAATTGCGAAGAGTTAACGTGCGCCATAGTATAAGTAACCAGGCAATGCAGATAGCCGTTCTCGGCGCTGAAATACATGTTGTTTAAGCACGTTATGAATTCTAAATTAATATCCGAAAAATCGAGTGTTCTCTGACTTTTTGAATAAATGTCCGCTATAGCAAATTTGTTTTGAAAATCTACAAAGCGTCCAAATCAAATTAAAAAAAACTAAAGGTATTTATAAAGCTTAAGGATAGGTAAGTCTAAATATGTATCATAATATGTAATATCATAGTGTTTTCAAATCCATTAAAATAAGAAAGTCTCGCTAAGATATGACTTTTTATTACGGTACAACCTTAGGAAGTGCTAGAAATCTAATAGTATTTTCATTGAAGAGAACAGAATCGACAATATTGAAATACAAATAATTTTGAATTTTCAAATTTATATTTTGGCCAGTTTCAGAGGATCAAGCCATAAACTTTAGTTTTAATGAACGGTCTCAAATTGCTAAAGCACGTCAGTATGTACATATGTACACCAGCCCTGTTTATTGCTTGGACAGTCCTGTCACATTTTTTTGATTCTTAGAACTACATCTTTATTAGAGATATGCCGAAAGTAAAAATAATAATTGCTTTACTTTTACTAAAATCGATTGGGTAATTTTGCTCCTACACTCAAAATGGCCGTACACAGACATGCTTGCTGCAATCAGGTTTGTTTGCAACGATATTGAAATACAAATACATATATGTATATTCGTATTAGAAAGGAATTTCTCTGGATTTCTTTGTTTAAAATTTCTAAATAATTTCGTAATTGCATTTTCGCATAGATTATATATTACTCTGTTTTTTCTTTCTTCCCCCCTTTCGCGGTAAGAAGCTGTGATAATTATTTAGTTTTGTAATCTATAATAGAGATTTCTGTTTGTAAATTATATTTTTCATACTGTCTTTTGTTATATCATTTTTAGAATGTTTGTTGATTTTGTCATAATTTTAGCAGTCGATGGTGGTACTACTACACTTTAAATTAAGTTTTTCCGTGCTTCTTTAAAAATATCGCACAAACTTTAGTCTATAAAAATATACATACATATTGCGTTTCGTTTAAATGATTTATTTTCAATCAATAACTACATACATAAGTAATATTATAAATAAAGTATTATCCCTACAACACACTTCAATGATAATGATCTTTGACTAACATAATTATCCAGTAAATAAAAACATATATAACTAAGAACGTTTTTAATTATACTTCATATTAGCCTACTTAAAGAAAAGTGTGACTGTTTCACCGGTTAACTGTATTATAGAATTGATCAATTTCAAAAATTTTGTTGCCTAACCACTGATGAATTAAAAAAAAATTATTACTACTTTTACTAGATACAAACAACATTAATAAGAATTTTTAATAAAATGTCTTTCTAATGACATGATCATGATAGAAAGCAAATTAAGATGGTTTAAAATCGATGTCTAACGCAAAATCATTCTCATGATACCAAACTGCTGATATGTTCTAATAGCAGGTTATGACAATGAGGTTACAACTCTGGGTGACTCTTTATTAGCTGAAATCGATCAAGAAAAAGTGAACTAATAAAACAATTCTCCCATAGAAAGAAAAGCTGATCTAGAACCACTCCTTCAGGTCAAGTTAATAAGCATTGATGGTTACCTAAAAAAATCATTAAAAGTGCATTCACTAATTAATTTAAATTTAGTTTAATTAATTTAAATTGAGTTGTTTATCGTTTAAATCAGTTTGTTGTATAAGTTTTCTATCATTTTTATGTTAGTAATAAAATAATTTTTTGTTCCTTATTATTTACTAATTCTGAATTAATCTTTGCAACAGGTAGAGTTGACATTAGCTTTGAAACAGTAAGCGAACCATCTTCACATTTTTTGTCTAGATGAAATACTACATAGTTATTTTTATTTTATGTCGCCTCAAAAGTTGGTAACAGTACCTTTTGTAAATAAGAAATATATATATAACGAATATTTTGAAAATAAAGCCTGCGTTCAACATGCAGAGGTGTGCATACTTTGATGATCTAACGTGATAGCTGTTCTGGTTAAGAGCAAATATAGTCGGAGAAAGCGGAATAGTGTCGGAATTTATTACAGATACCGACAGAAGAATTACTAGTAATGCAAGTCGCGAGTTGTATTCTATGAGTTTACTATTTTATTTCTATATGCGGCGTAGCAATACTCACAAATGACTAGTGAATCGTATGAATGGAATTTATCGAACGTTTATAAAGTCATGTAACGTTTTTTAAGATAGATAAAAAGTTCTTTTATTGATATTTTTGATTTATATTCTATAAACGTAAGCCTTCAGACATTAGATAATTTTTAAGCGTTGTTTGCTATTTTCCATTTTTTTCGTAAAAAATCGTTTAATTCAAAATCCACTGGGAACACTGCAAAGAGATAAATTAAACATGGTTGTTGCGTACGGTCGGTGTCGTTTTAAATCAATGGGCATGTTGTTTGTGTTAATGTCCACTAACCGCCAGTAATCTATTGAATAACATGAATAGAATAGCAATTGTAATTAATCTTTATACGATACGGGATGTATTCATCCGAAGGAACGTGTTAGAAGTACCGATAGATATTAAATATTTACAACTATGGAGATAACACTTGTATGTATCTGTATATTGCCACTCGCATCTAATATTTAACACTTTTCTTTGAGGTTTTAAATCATCGATATTTTGAGATAATGCAAGTTAGATAAAGTTTTTATAGAATAAATAGATAACTTCTTTTTTTGTTGTGGGTGCAGCTGCAGCTTTCCCAACCTGTATTGCTTGTTGAGACTATTCACTAGAGTTTTGCTGTAACTTGAGTTAATGCATTTTCTAGCTTTGTTCAACATAACTTTCCGTAAGTAATGCTGCGCTTTCAGTTATGCCTGACAATTGCAGTTCAACCGGAGTACGGATCTAGCGAGAAATTGTTGGTAAATTGCAACGCTCTAAATAGCAGCAATGCATCTGGCGCCCATTTGTTTTAGAATATCTGTATTACTCACGATATCACCCAAAAGGTGGCCGAACCTGCCGTCTCCAAATACCGTACAATATCCGTTTGGAACTTTTGGGAAAAAGGTCCGTTGAAACAATTATTTTTTTATTTTCTTTCATACATCTTTTTAGATATATCGGATGTTTGGTCACTCCTTTTATCAGCGAAAGCAACTGTCCATTGAATTTGTCGCGCAAAGCTAAAGTTATGGTCGGAAGCTGTCGGAAACCTACGCTTTCAATATCTTTTCTATTACCTTGCGGAAGTTGCGTAATAAGCAATAATAGGCATTGTACGATATGGATGAAGTGAGACATTAATGGAAACATAAAAATAAAATAAATTCTTTTATTAAGAGTTCCCGTATTTTCATTTTTATTCATTCATCACGTACTTTCATCATGATCGTAAAATACCACCATTTCTTCCTCTTTTTTATGACTACCGTAAAATGTAATAATTTCGCGTTTTTATTTTGATCAGTAAATTCACAAATGCTGTTTGAATTATCAGTGAGTGTATTGAATACATTTAAAAATTAAAATTTAAATGAAAAAAAGTTGAATCATGGAAGAAAACTCTTAGTGTAAGATGTTCGAGACTGTGACAAAGTATTTACCAAATAATAGCATGTCTTACACAGATTGGTTTTATTGATTCCTTTTTTAAGAAACAGAAACAACGGTGGATCAAGGAAATAAATAATCAACGTGGTAGAATTCTTCTTACTGGTTACAGAGCATGTACCCAGCTTGCTTTTATGGATGGATGTATAGCTCCCGACTGTCCTCGAGCGCATATGTTTTGGTCCCTACGGTCAAGATCGTTACTGCAAATTGTTACGTGCACCCAAGGCGGAGTAGAATGTAGTTACATTGATATTTATTATACTATAGAGCGGTGGCTTTATTATAATTGGTCAACATATAATTGCTTTTATATATAAAGGTAACAAACATAATTTGGAAGTGAGAGATAACATGTCGATGTTAAGATAAACCATGAAAGAATAATATAAAATGCAAAAATAGTTTTTAATTTAATTAATGCTGTTGTATGCTCTTGAAATAATAATTTAATTAAAATCTATTCCGTTATTATAATTCAGTATGTCATACCAAATGCCTTGATTTATCTAATTTAATTATCAAATGTTACTAAACGGCTCCTTAGAAGATAAACACTAACTTCCATATAATATAATAACTAGTAAGTATTTACTCACTATTAATATGGAATTGTCACAAATCTGGAAAAGAATGTAAAGAATGTGAAGACTGAAGTCGCAGTGAACAATGTATCTCTCAAACAAAAAAGTTTAGATTGGCTTTATTTTTCCTGATACCTATATCAATTTCAATCACGAACTACAAATAAGATTATCTACGGCTATCTTACGATTACAATAATCTTTTTCTTCGTAGATTAATGGACCTGTTTAGACCGTGTTAAGATCTCCAACAGACAATGTCTGTACAAAGTTGGTATTATATACGCTATTCTTGGAATTGTCGATTGTCTGATGAGATAGGTACAAGACACATATGTAGGAAGGAAACTTGTCTCTACTTCTGAAGTGTCGGGTTTAAGAAAAAGATGTTATATAGATCTTTGTAATGGGTGTAATATATTATGTAAGCAAGAGTGTAGATGTGCTATATGGTACTGTTTTTTTTTAGTTAACTGTAAAGTCCAGTTTACTTTCATTGCGTAGATACTGAAGTAAACAGGACATAAAATTTTATGTGGCCTATTTTTAAGGTTCAGTGTACTATTATTCGCGGCCAATTACGTTTCAAAATATATTATTCTTGGAAATAAAAATAACTCAAGGGAAAGTTATTTGAAATATTTTCTTAACTATTTGATAGTTACTGTAATTGTCTCTTCCTCCAAACTGAAATTTTCGTAGTTTTAATAATGATTATGAAGCACTTCCTTATGTATGTACCTACTGTACTATTGGTAGGCATTTAGAACTATGGAGTCAGAAGCGTATAGAGAGCACCAGATAAGGAAGCGTATTCAATTTTATTTAGCACTAAGAAACAACATGATAATTAAAGTAGACTTGCGTTGTTGAAATATTTCGGAATACTCATTACAAAGCTAAGATACTTTAAAGTAGCAAAGTAGTACATGTATGAGAAACATGTGAGTTAAACGTAAGAGTTGAATCAAAACAGTACTCCCAGATCTTTGACTTCACATTCAATCTTTAAGTACTTACCATTCACATGGTATGAGATATTATGGTCGTGAATGCTTTAGATAAATTCGTAAATACATATATGCTATGTCTACCCACCCACACCACTACTGTCCAAGCACTAAACAGGCTGAGTGTGCCTTCCTCCAAGCTGTTATCAAGTGTAATACATATTATATGAACTCTTATTTTGTTCAGGAATTTCATTTCAATCCCGATCGACCATGTTGTATCAGCTTTATTTTTGTTGTGTAAGCAATGTGAAGTGCTGTGTAAATAATTTTTAACAAGAGTGTTAAACGGGTAGGTGTTTAAATGTAAAAGTCTATCCAAAAAAACTGTATCCATAAGAGTGAGCGAGATTGTAATGTTAGCTGAGAATTTTGGAGATATAACTAACGAAAATGATTGTGAATATTTTGAAGGCTCGTAGAATAATTCATTATTTGAGTGTGAAACATACACGGAAATATCTTCATTAAACTGTAAACTTATAAATAAAACAAGAAAACTTGAATAAAAGCGGAAACCACAGTCGATATCTCTTCGAAATATTGCTTCCACATTACCATTTACAACTTCTTCCTTATTCGTATCTCCAACATGTAGTCATTCGCTATTCTCTCGGGACTAAACCCCGATATAACCGCATTACTAGTGAATAGTGCATTAGCAGAATTTTTCAATGCATTTGTCGATGATTTAGTATTTTTTCTCATTGGGGTCCGACACAAAACACAACAAGAGAATTATTAATTATTACGATTACATAATTAGATTCTTACAATGAATGTGGAAATTAGAAAACTTTCGGGGTTGTTGGGTGTGGTAAAAATGTCAGTAATTTTAGATTACTGTAGTAGTGATGAATATTCAGTAACAATTTTGCATAGAATGTCATGTCAAAGAATCGCTGAAAACTTTTATTACGTATGATGTACGTCACCGATAATTTGTTAGCAAACAAAGGGGATAAGTTGTATAAAATAAGACCTTATCCATTTAACACTAGACTTTTTAACAACAAACTATAAATCGCTGTATGTACTGGAAGAATATATTTGCATAGACGAGACTGTTTTGTTATTTAGAGGGAGGATCGTTTCTCGCCAATATATTAATTCTAAATGGTACAAATATGGAGTAAAGTTGTTCAAGGTATGACTTGGCTATACATATGTACTATCGAGGGCAGAAAAACGAATCAGACTTCAGGCGATATGGCTTTACGCAGGTATACGAAATATCCGACTAGTCGCACTGGGCGACTGTAATTAGAGACGGATACCAAGCAGGTAAATTTCAAGTAGAAGGATTTGCAAGAAATGCGAAGCTATATAATATCACTTACAATCGTTGCATTTACTTTATATTAAGAATAAGTGCCTATTAGAATTATTAAATAAATTTCGTAAACACAAGTACGCTTTTCTGTTTCTTCGTAGTAAATTATATATGCACAATACATGCATGTTTTACACATGTATATTTTTTAATATAATAACAATTTTGTTTTAGAAAACAAAGAAATGTTCGGGAAGCGCTATTAAAAAACGATTTAAATCATACAGCATTAAAAAAATATATATTTTCTAATATTTACGTCATCGCAAAACAGATTTAGTTTAATCACAGAAAAAAAAATTACATCTTATTGCGCGAAATAATGTAAAATTTATTGTATACAGATTACACGACCTCTCTGTGGTTTGTAAAATTAGAGATTTTCCAGGTACATCAGAATTCATTAGTTAATAATAATTATATAAATATAATTAGTCAATAATAATAAAATAATATACAAGTCGTTCCATAGTTACATGTCCTATTCTACAATTTTATAATTTTTGCAATTATTGTTTGAACAATATTTTGCATGAGAAAATGATTACTAATTTATCTTACAATTTCTTCTTCTTTCTTCAATTAATTTGGCTATGTTCAGTATTTCATATTTCCAATATACAGTGCAACCTCGATAATCCGGATTAATAAAAATCGAGCTTATTCGGATTAGCAAAAAATCCGAATTACCAAAGCAAACAGTTTATGTATAAATATTGTCTGTATAAAAATCATTCCATTCTAAATATACACTTCACTGATTATAGATACAAAATTACAAAACTCACAACACTAAACAAAGAATATTAAACAAAATCTAATATCTACTAATTGTTTTTATTTTTCAATATTATTACATTTTTTTTTTGGAAAACGTGTGATTTTTGTTTATTACGCTTCCTTGTACTGCTTCATGAAAGCTGTTTCTTTAAGCATTTAAATATCATGAACATCATGGAGGGATTTCACCTTCGAACATTATTAAAAAGTCTGCCTTGTTAATATCGAACTTTCTTTTTTATTTAAAGTATTTAGCACTGACAAATTATTATATTATATATTATTTCCCAGCACTTTGCCAAGACTTTAGCGGAAACTTTCAACCATGGATTGCTAAGTAAGCAAACAGCATCTTTCAGATTTATGTTCTTCAACAGCTGAGCAACATTTTCATTGTGTTGAAATAATATATGTGCCAAGATATTTTTTCTGTAAAATAATTTAATCAATCTAATGGTGTTTTGATCCATCGGCTGCAGAAGTGTGGTGCAGTTCGGTGGAAAAAAATGCGGTGAAATGACCATCATCAGTAGTTAGGTTTTCAATAGATCCATGGCTCGAAGCATTGTCAATAAGAAGTATGTTCAGGCAGATTTTGATTTTTTAAATGTTTTCTTACTTGTGGCGCAACTGACTTGTGAAATCATTCTTGA
The DNA here is from genome assembly GCA_023690525.1 of Holotrichia oblita. Classification (NCBI taxonomy): domain Eukaryota; kingdom Metazoa; phylum Arthropoda; class Insecta; order Coleoptera; family Scarabaeidae; genus Holotrichia; species Holotrichia oblita. The sequence continues at coordinate 71,018,384 of CM043021.1, read as the reverse complement.
AATATAGCTGTCGTCATCCAAACATTAGAAGATGATTATACTGCACTGGTATGTGTTGATTTTTAAAAAGCTCTTGGATTTGGTGCTTTCCCTATCACTAAAAGTTGAAGTTTGTGCGCCGACTCATCGGCGTTATATATTTGGGTTGGAACCATATTACGCTCTCTAATGTTTTGTGATAGAGCTGATAAAAATGGATTAACAGCTGATTCATCATTAGACAACTTTTCGGCGCATACCTCTAACGAACGCAAACCATACCTTTTTCTAAAATTTGCAATCCAACCTCGACTTGCTTCGAAAATTTTCTTTTCTATATACTGATTGATACAGTTGCTTTGCTTTTGCGGACACAATTTCATACGATATGGGAATATGCCGGGAACGTTGTTTACAAAACCACTCAAAGAGAATTTTCTCCATTTCTGGATACTCCGCCTGTCTTAGTGTTTTTCTATTAGACGGAATTTGGTCACAGTTACTAACAAGACAACTCCATAAGCTATAGCTAACATTTTGCCACTTTCACCCATTTTGTTTTCTAGTCTGTTCAATATATCTATCAAGTTTCTCTTTTAAAGCTAAAGTTTTATGTTTTAGTTTTGAGGCCATTTTGTTCGGTGTATATACAACTTTACCGCACAACAACCTTACGTAAACTATTCGATAACACTCAAGTATTGCATCAATGCAATCAAATGCGTGTAAAATAATGTTCAAACATTTACCGCAACATGTGACAACCAGATTAGTCAAACCGGATTAACAAAGCCGAAGAATTCGAACGGAAAGCCTAAATTGAATAACAATACGCGTTGTAGTTTGAATCGCTATCTTTGCCCTCGATAGTACATACCACTTAAAAATTTATGCAGGGAAGAAACTATTAGTTTCACTCCGAAATATAGGAAAAACCATTGTTAGTGATAATTGGTAAACACTGATATCGAAGGCTTTTACAATCCGAGTTTCTACTGTGAGGGCTTCTGAGTTTTGACCGCGTCGTAATAGTAATTATCACTTTACATACATACACTGTACATAATAATACGAAGATAAATTACACTGTCCATGCAAGGAATTATCTGATTCACTCTTTCCATTTCTATAATAATAATCCCTTTTCTGTAGCCGCTTATACCAAAATATGTGCCTAAGAAACACTTAAATGTGTACTGACCCCATAAGAACCTTTTTGACAGCAAATGTGTTATTTTCCTTAAGCTGGATCCAGAATGTGACAAATGTACTGTTTAAACTTTTATAGTAACTGGAGCTTGCTGGGTTATATCTGACTCAGATCTACCCATCGTTTTGAGAAATAGGATAAATAAAGCCGGGAAGAGGTAAAGGGTATGAAAATTTTCGAAGAAGGCGACGCGTATAGCTCTCAGTCTAGTCTATATCGGTGTGCTCTACAATATTGGTGAGGACATAGCTCCCTTCACCTTCACCCCTCTTTAAATATCCTACAACTCAAAACGACTGGTATATTTATTATGTGCCCTCGTTCAAATAATGTTCTATTGTTCTTTTTTCTGCTCATATAATCTAGCTTTCCAGCGTTTTTTTGAGAGGATTTATACATAAATTTGCATGTGTAACTCATTGAGTTTCTAGACTTTTACCGATCACTATATTGTATGTCCACGAATTTTATACATTTGGAAAATGTTTTCATTTGTTTTAAAATAATTATATTTAGTTCCATAAATAAAGCAGAATCTGTTAATGACTAAATCTTGCATAATTGGAAAGTAAATATGTATACTACGTATATAAAAAGTCACTGATACAGTAAATAGAGTTATTTTTAGAAATTAGATATATGTGCGTTCTAGTTTAATCTCATTAAGTAAATACTCTTGTGTATCTATTATTGGCAAAAATCGCAATTAAAACCGCTTAAGATACGTTTTTAGAAGTAGAGATTCGTCCGTATACATATGTACTTGATGCTACAGTAGCAGAAATCTTTATTTTGAAATTGACTATACATATGTGATACAATCTCTTTAACTTTTATAACTCATTCTAGTTATTTTTCCTTTACTTTTATGTAGTCAACTACGAACATTTTAAGATTTTATCGGAAGATTAAACGTACCCAGCCAGTTTTAATTGCACGCTTAAAATCAAAGAAAATGAAATGCGGCAAATCACGAATGTAAACGTGAATGCATCTTTACCATCATTATCGGCTGAATAGTGACTGTCAATTACTGTAAACACGTTATACCACCCGACAATAAACGTAAATGACCGCCTTCTATCTAAACTAGAATTAATTTTCGCAGTATTTACTAGTGTTCTAATAAAGTGGCAGATATCGTAGTACGCGTCTTTTTTTATTTCTCCGGCTGTCGTCTACGTCCATAACTGCTCGTCTTGGCCGCTGCCTTTGTACTAAACCACCGACAATATTTATGGCAGTTTACTGGCTGAGGCTCCTTTACAAACAATGTTTTCCTCTGCGTACAAGAAGACTTGAAAATAGTTTCTAGATGGAATACAAACGGTTCATTGGAAGTGTAGATATTTTTACAAATCAATACATGTGTCGGGTCGGTTACGCAAAAGGTAAAAATCCGTTTGCGGATTTCTTCAATAGTAGCGATTACATTACATGGTGATTATGTTGGAATAAGCTAAAATATTGGAGTTACAGAAAGAGTCCGTGTTATTCTTGTTTCTTAGAAAAGCCTATGAGAAAATTTTCAATGGCGCATGTTTTGAACATGTTTGAAATGCTTTTATTATTAGTTGAAATACTTCATTTTATAAACTCGTATTACTTTATCGAAAACATCATAACTGTAGTTGATTATTAATGGAATGGTGTTTTTAATATACATATATATGTTTATAAATGACAACAGATTATGGTACGTCTTGTGTTAAGGAATATATAAAATAAAATTTAACATTTTTCACGTTAGGGACAAGTTTCATACAGGTTCACTAACGATAATAGGACACGTTTTAAGAGTAAGAGCCTTCAAAATTAAAATGTAGAATGCTTTTGTTACTAAGTTAGTTCAACTGTTTTGGAACCGTTAACAGTTTTATACGATTAATTGTAATGATTTTTTCCGTAAAAATTGCAGATACGTTGTTTTTGCAGAGGGTTTTCAAACACAATATGGTTTTAATGGCATCATTTTATGTACCACTCTTCTAAACCAAATTACTCAGATACGCTGCGGAAACACTAATTAAATTGCATCCTAACTGTTTGCTCTAAAAATCGGTAATGATTGCTTATTGAAACATTCTCTATGTTTTGATCGACGTCCAGACTTTCAATCAAATTACACTTTTGTGGAATATTTTCAACAGTACAGAGTCATCCCCTATATTTAGACAGCTTACTGCGTTTATTATACAAAAGGAAAAAATCTCTAAATACAAAAGCTGTAGGGTTTATCTTATATCGCCAGAAAATGTGTTCAAATATAATACAGGGATATCGGATAGTTAATAAAAAACATCAACATTATAAATCTTTAATGAAACACCCTGTATATTAAAAGAAAAATTAATACATATTAAAAATGCAAATATTTCAAAAACGGCTACACCAAAAGTCAACATACCATATATTTTTCAATTCAGAAAAAAATGTGTATTAATTTTTCCTTGAATATACAGGCTGTTTCATTAAAAATTTATAATGTTGGTGTTTTTTATTAACTATCCGATATCCATATATTATATTTGAAAACATTTTCTGGCGATATAAGATTTTGTATTTAAACATTTTTTCCACTTCGTATAATAAACGCAGTAGGCGTTGTCTGTGGAATGACCCTGTACCTTCTCATATCCTCAAGATGTTAAACAAGCTTGGAGTATTTCTAGGAAACGTGAGGTCGCTAGTGTTTTTTATTAGATCATTAGTAGCTTCTTCACAAGATAATGAGGCAATCTAAAAATTAACATTTTAAGAAAACTCATGGCACAGAAATGTTTCAAATACACTGCCCAACAAAGCTTTTTGCTCAAATTCAATAAGTAAAAAAGTTAACTGCAGTTACGAAGCTACTTTTATTTTTAGAAAAGAAATAATCGCACACATGCAGTATATAATTGATAAGCCATGCAAATACACAAGAAAATGTCTGATATAAAAAATTATTATCGATTACCTCGCTAGTTCCTCGCAGGAGGAAAGAGCTTTTGCTAGCTATCACATAATTCTTTACACCTTTTAAAGTGGTTTACAGAAGGATCTCTTGTCTTACGAGGAAGACAATTATCCAGGCTTAAAGCCATGTAATTTATAGACATCTAGCATGTAGATAACCTATAATAATCTGGCAATTTGTGCTGTTGTCTGTTTGTGTTATTGTGTTTCTCTGTAAACAAAATCAACGACGTTTGCTCCAGAAAGAATGACAGAAATATGTTGCAGCTGATGTACATCATTCAATATTGAGATTAATTTTGAAGGTAATGAGTAATCAACTGATTCTGATTATATTTTATCTATCAACTCACATTTAATTGCTCAGTTTGAATTTAAATGACTTGGTTTGGTATTTGAATCTGTGAAAATCACAAGCAGAACTTCTTGGGTCGTCATAATACGAATATTTATACTACATAGTTCAGTACTTTGATCCACATAAGAATTGATAGACAAGATTCATTGAAGTTGAGGAATTTTTTCAACTTCTTAAATACACGTGACATTTCCTTATCTAAATTTGTTCTACAATAAGCGTAGAAGCACAATATTTAGTTGTAACCTAATTAATACCTAAATTAAATCGATAATCTGTGGTGTATATAATGTAGTAGGTATGTATGTAGCTAGCGTGATGTAGGTAACAGATGTTCGTGCTTCCACGTGTCGTTAAACTGTTGCAATTTGCTTTTATAAAAACTTTCCGGTAAATTTTAGCACATTTAGAACCAGATTTTTATGAGTCTTGCGACACTTGATCTTACACGACACCAATAAAATTACTTTTACTTCATATTAGGCCACGTGCTCATACTTTATTTAATGGGACAAATGCGTTACCAACTTTTTCAACATTAATCAAACAGGTTTATTATATACATGTAATGCTGTTGCTCTTTCTTAATATTTTATTTTATTAAGCAAATGTATCTCATCTACTGGAAATAAAAATAAAAGAAGCTTAAGCCATATGAAAGCTTCTAAGAATTAGGGGAAAGAATTAGGCGTTCAATAGAAACGAAATTTAAACGTTAATACACTCCTAGTTGTGTCGAAGTGTTCAACATTTGTTAAATACATTCATAATGATGGTATGGTTAATTATAATACGATATTACATATAATAATAAATGATAACTTCACATGTGGTTATTACTAATAAACATTAACACTAAACCGGCGAATTTTGTTTGTTAGCTCTAGCAGATAACCTGCACCACTCAGATTATGACAAACGTTATGTTATTTTGTAAGGTACTATATAGATTGTGTGTTTTAGTATAAACGTAAAAATAATGTTAATTCTGCGAATCACGAAATCTAATTAAAAATATTCTAACTTCAGGAATGTTATGTATTTTGTTTTGGAACAGTAATAGTATTTTGTCTTTTAGTATAATTGAAATCAAACAATACATGTTTGTTTTTAGTAGATGCTGTTTAAATACTTTTAAATGAACAGTAACATGCATCTGTTCAAGAAATAAAAGACGAAACTTACAGAATTCCATGCTTTTTAATCAGATGTTTAGTCTGCTCTCCAATCATACTAATTGGCTTAGATTTATAGTTTATTAGTTGTTGCTGATGTCCTATGTACAGAATTAAGAAATATTTCAACGAGATTTTGAGAAATTAAAAAATGAGATTTGTATGTTCGCTAGCCTACATGGACCAAGTTTTGAGTAACCTATGAATTCAATATTTAATTTATTAAAAAATGCGACGCCATTATTTGCGAATGTATTTAGTTTGGTATTAAATTATTTTTTCAAAAATGTTCTGATTCGATGATCACTGATTATATGTACGTAACATACACATAACATACCTCCCTTGGTGATTTTGCGTCGTAATGTTAGATTTTATTACACTATAAAACAAAAACCTCAATTTTATAGTGAGAAGCTAATAGTTCTGTTTATACATAATCGTTTATGTCATCTTGGGCATAACAGTAGATGGCTTTTTAAGACACTGAGTCAAATTAAACATTTATCGTACACGTATCAAAGAATCAGTTTGGAATATAAAAAATGTTCATAAAGATGTTCCTTATAACCTTTCTGGTTTAGAAATAGAGAGTCGGTAAAATGTATATTTCTTGAAGCATAGCATTCTGAATATTAGTAGGTAAACTAAGCGACTACGAGCGCAGTCACTCGACGTGGACATGCTGTATAAGCTGTAGTTTTGACAGCTAAAACCTGTCAAACTGTCATAATTATGACAATTTGCTGGTGTTACACAGGTTTTAGCTGTCAAAACTACAGCTTATGCAGCGTGTCCACGTCGAGTGACTGCGCTCGTAGTCGCTTAGTTTACCTACTAATATTGTCATATCTTTCGATAGTTGTTGGCTAAAACAAAGTACAAAACGATTTTCTTTTAAAAGCATCACTTTTTTATCTATACTGTGTGCACCTAAAAATTATAAATAAGAATGGAGATGAAATACTTTTTATGAGCGTTATATTTGGTGTCATATAAGATGATATAGTTACTAATAAACATTGATAGTTCGTAGTGACGATTTAAAAGATACAGTAAAGTCCACGCAACTGTGGTTGTGTGTATATTTCAAATTTATAACGTCAAACAGTGATAAATAAATATTAAAATTTTTGTTGATTCTATTGCTAATTAACACTTTGATAATGCTTTTACTCTTCAACCTTTTCATCTATATTATGATTGATACATAATGATTATTTTTTTGATAAATGGTTCAATTTTTAAGCATTTGATAAAGTTTCTTCTCAATTCAATGTTTCTCGAAAGTACTAATGCTGCTGAAGGTTATAATATTGATAACATCCATTGTAATATTTTTAACTCAATTAGTGAATATGTCATTTTTACATGGTTCGTTTCCTTTTAGATTAGAAATTGCTAAAATTGTTTCAGTATTTATTTATTTATTTATTTGTTTGGGATACAAACAGACTGAAATCCAACAAAGTGTCCACTAATAGACAATAGAATAGTTAACAATGTCAATACACAACACATAAAAAAATTAATAACAGGTAACATAGTATTAGATATTATTATTTTAGCATGTAAGATAATATTAGAGTGGATAGGTGAGAACAATGTCATGACTGTCCAGAGGAAATAAAAGTTATTCTGACGAGCCACACTGACAGACTATTTGTAGTACACGACGCTTAGTCCACAATTGAGGTGAGAAACAATCTATATTATAGTTATTAATCGCGCTGCTGATTCTCGTAATTGGTGCGTTAATCGCTGAGTTTGTGCGGCAGTAAGGTATTTGTAAATTTGGGGAGTTACGTGTTATGCGTTGAGGAACGCAAATGCCCATACAGGACAATAAATAAGGATAACTTGATAATATCTGCATGTCGAAGAGTATATCGGTAACTAAGCGTTTTTCTGTTAAAGGGTGCATGTTGCACAACTGGTATGCACAACTGGTCTCGTATGTAACGAAGGTAAAACCTGTTTTAATGGCAAGCAACCTAACAAACTTTCTCTGCAGTCTCTCTAATCTATGGATGTGAGTACTGTACCGCGGATTCCAGATTTGAGAGGCATAACTAAGGTGCGGATAGACGTAGGCATAATATAAAGATTTTAAAGCTAGCGGCGAAGAGAAGGACCTGCATGTTCGATATATATGTAAAACCAAGCATTTTACATATAAGCCTTCATAATTCTGGACGCCACTCTTTTATTTCTAAGTGCCTCAGAGTTTCATTCTTGGACCTTTACTTTTCCTTTAATATACGCTAATGATTTACTCTCGTTTTTTCCAGTTAATAGCATAAGACAGTTTGCCGACCATACCTCGGAGGTAATTTCCGGCGGCAGTTTTCACGAAATGTTAATTCTGTCTGACAGATGTGTTTCATCTATGGTAGATTGGTGCCAAAGCAATGGTTTGATTTTAAATGGTACGAAATCTTCGGGTTTATATTTTGATCCCTTAAAAACGAATATTCACGGATCTCCTTTGATAAACCTCAATGATTGATCTTCACCGTTATCTGCCCACTCAAAGTTTTTGGGCTGTAGAGTGGACAATGAACTGTTGTGGTCTAGCAATATTTCTCAATTATGCAATAATCCCAATACTGCAACTTATGCTATTCGCCGATTTACGACTTGTTCTAGTTTCGATGCTGTAATTTCTTATTACCATTCTTGTGTTGTTTCACATATTAGATATGGTTTGATGTTTTGGGGTCATTTTTCTGTGGCTTTGACTCAATGTTTCCCTTTCAAAATTGTTTTAGTGCGAAGTACTCACCATTTTCCGCATTAACGTTGTCCCCAAAGTGCACCTAAGCCAGTACTTTAATAATAAATAAGATTTTCAACTTAGAATCGGTTAATTTATTATTACCCTCAAATCTAGCGTTCGTAATAGTTTGATTATTTCCGCTTTCAACTTATAGTTTTATGAAACTGAATGATGTTGTTATGTGGTTGGAGTTTTCAAGTAGTGATTGTTTCTATGAAGTCATGTTTTGTCTTCTTACAACAACAACAGTAACAAACTGTTGCGTTTTAAAAATAATTAGGTGTTGCGGTAGATTGAATAGCACATAACTTAACAAAGACAAACAATAAAATTATAAGCTAAGTAATATGATTAATAATTTGAAGAGGACATAAAATCAAATACATATTGATAGATTCCTAAAACACAAATACGGCTAACGTAATAAATTTCCTAAATAAAGCAAGAACCGCGAAATAATATGCATAGAATGAGAGTGATAGCTGAACGTGACCAACCCTATAAGCAACAGATAAGTGGCAATAATCGGCAAGAGCTCGGAGCGATTATTCCAAAACTTTTCCTTTCATTGTACGCTTACTTGCCATTATGGACCGCATATGGCAGAATCCGCTTCAGTTAGCTTAGATTTCGGTTGGGCGTTATTAAAGTCGTAAAATACGACCACGAAATTGCATTAACAGTAGAAAAAGTACGAAAAAAGAACGAAAATGAAAACGAGAGAACGTGGAAAAAGAAGAAAGTGGATGGAATCAAGCTACGTAATGCAATACAACCAGATATTAGCGGCTATGTTGTAAAAAAGGGATGTTAAGTACGACGTTTATTAGCATATTTCCGACGTATACACAATATCTATAACTTATCTGGATGGAATCGAGATTTTATAAGGCGATATAAAAGATGTTTTAGTAAAGAATTCTCGGGGAATAAATTTTCATGTTTTGATTGAATTTCTGTGGTAAATTAAAATGATTATAATATATTAGAAAGCTCATAATTAAAATAGATATGTATATTATATTTCATTATACATTCTTCGTAGTTATAACACTGACTTTTGTCATAGTTCTTTAACGTTGCACACTTCACAATTAAGTTAATTGACCTAATTTAGAAGATCTCGTTAAGATTACCAACTAATTAAAAGTTGCGAACATCCCGTAAAACATTAAATTTAATACTAATATCCTTACTGCACTTTGTTCTAGTTTTTGTTACTCTCATTGTTTCGCTAAAGTAGTTGCACTAGTTTCACCAAACAACTCAAATTATGCGGTTGGTTTTCTGTACTCTAGTCGTGACAATTTCAAAATCTTAACAACATACGGAGACAATTTGTTCAAGCTGTGCGTACTAATGCGATCAAATGGTTCCTAACTAACTTATTTGTAAGATAATACATAGTAACTAGCGGAAACATAAATTTGTTATTATAAAATTATTTTAATTTAAATTAGCTTTCCGACTTTGAGATAATTGTTAGTAGTTCCTTCTTTAAGTAGAAATAATAACACAATGCTATCGTTACAGGTAATATATTTTTGATTCACGCTGACTAGATGGATGACCGATTCGGAAACTGTTTTAAATTTTGACAGTTCAATGATTCAAGGTCTTCTTTCTTAAGAATACGATAGAAAGTTGAAACTCGAAGAGCCAAGTTTTCCAAATAGAATAAATACACTCTCGACTTGCATGCATACATTGTAGTTCAACAAACCTAGCTTTAAATTTTTGTTGGGCAACTGGTTTTCTTATATTTTTGGACTATTGGAATTAACGGAAGTTTCAATGCATGATACTTTACACGTACTGAGGACTGTGGTAGCTGGCGTTATCAACAACCTGCCTTTAGAAATGAGGAGGATTTATTGGTGTTAACGTGGCCAAACCCCAGATCATTAGACTTTGAAAGTGTCGAAAGACATTTCTCGATCTCATAGCTCTGGTCTTCTACCTCAATGTGTCACCACACCATAACGAGATGCTTGTGAATACAAAGAAAATATTAGAAAAACGTGTAAAAGCAGCATTAGATAGGTTGTCTCCTGAGAAAAAATTGAAAAGTAACAACGGACTGTCTTGTGACACATAACACGGAGCTTGGATCCACACAATCGCCATTTTGAAGAAATGTAATTTATTTTCAGGAGGCTAGAAAATATGCGGAACGAAAAGTTTTAGAGGAGGTAAAGATAAAACAAGGAGTTAGACAAGGATGTGTTCTCTCGCCGCAAACTTTTTAACTTGAATTCGGAAGATATCACACAGAATGCTTTGGTAGATCAAGTGACAACCGGAGTGATCAACAACATCGGACACACGGACGACACTGTACTCATAGCAGAATCCTTAGTAGGATTACAAAGTCCATTGGATCGGGTAGTAGAGAGCAGTGCAGACAAGGAGCTCACACTGAATACTAGGCAGACCAAATTCATGAGTATTTTAAAATTACAACAACAATAACAACTGCGGATCAAGGGAGACCCAGTAGAAAGGGTCAGCAGGTAAAGTATTTGGAAACAATTGCGAATGAGAACGACGAATCAGTTCAGATTGCTGATATGCTATGAATTTCCAGTGCTCTTATATATAGATGTGACGGAACAGAAGAATTTGAGAAGAGTGTAGAAAGAGAGACAATTATAAACACAATTAAAATCAGAAAACTGCAGTATCTTGGTCACGTGATAACCTACGGCAGTGATACTAGAGTAGTTAAGTTGAATTGTTTAGAGCTGTATCAGTGAGAGTGAAAATTGCCATGATGGTAGCTAACCTTATTAAACCCATGATAAACAATGAAGAGAAAGATATTTAACAAAATAAATTGAAAACCAATTTATTAATTTAATTAACAGTTTATCCATACCGATCTTCAGTATTTCTTAGAAACACGTCAGTCAGTCGACGTCAGGGAGTGACGCACAAAAGATGTATGCCTAGATGAGATTTTCTTATTTTTTGATATAATTTGGCCTCCGTATTGATCCAATTAACTAATCCATGAGCAATTCACATTTTGCTTTCTACATATGAGTTGCAATTTTGAATTGATGATACGAATCTATGTTCATTTAAGTCGATTTTTGTACCATTTTTATTGATTTCAAAATGTTTTTGAAATGATACCTAACATTAGTATAAACATCAAATATTAATAATTTTTAGTAGTGATACTTTCACGGGCGTCATCGCAACGCAAAAATGCACAAGAAATGCTTTCGTATAAACTACCGCAAATTAATGAGGGCTCGAATCGACCCGCACGTCCATAACCTGCATTTTACGATGCCATGAGTTGCGGGTAGCCCTGACATAATGTGCGGCTATAGCTTAATTGATAAATGTAAAAATAGATGATCATATACAATGTCAAGGTATTCTATCGAACAGAGATTTTGTTTGATCATCACACAATGAAATATTTTTAGCAACACGTTTTTGGTGTAAAGACATTTGAAAAGCAAACACATTTGTAAAAAAATAATATACGATAATGTTTATCACGCAAATATTAGCTTTTGTTTGTTTTTTTGTGTTAATTGACTGTCATTATTGATCGACATTTATATATTTTTTCGTTTATATGATACGATTTCGAACGAAACATTTTATACAAACACATTCTTTCTAAAATTTGCATTATACGAAATCAATTGTATAATTATGTACAGATGTGTGCAAAAAAACTGGGACAACTCTTATAAGCATAAATCCCAAGTTTTTATCTGTGTGAAGAGATCTGTCGTTGCATTCAGCATATTTAAATTGTCATATTAGGTTTCAAGATAATGAATATGTCACATTATAGACTATCAAAGGATTTCTGACATTCTCAATTTCGGACTAGCATTTTGGCATTGATACAATTAATCAAACAAACGTCTGCTTCACACAGTAATAGTTTTGTTGTCCCATTTTTTTATGCACACATCTGTACCTATGGCTTTGAACTCTCTCCACTAATTTTCTTTTTTTTTTTTGTATGTGTGGTGGGTGCTTAGTTGCAGTGACTCCGTAAGCTGTATTACTTGTCTGGCTATAACTGCAACTCTTGCGGTGTAGTTTAGTGTGTTTAAGTTGTGTTTAAATGGCTTTGTGACAGCATCATATCGCCTTTTATGCTCCCAACAGCGAATGGCAAGTCGATCCGGGATTAAACTCCATGAAAAAATGTCACCGTCCCTCCAGAGAATTGAACCCCGGCACCTATTGTCCTCTCACAACAATAGTTAGCCACCTAACCACTGCGGCCATCGACCCGTTAAGAGATTATAAGAGTTATATAAGAGATATTATCTAACATTTTCCTATAAAAAATTTATTTCATTTTCAATTTTTCCACTATTCTCATGAAAAAAGTTCCATATCAAGTACATACTTGGTATATAGATTATTTAGAATACCTAGTCTTAAAAGGCACCTATGTACATACAACGTGTTAGCAATTCTGGTCAGTTCTGACTGAGAAGAAATAGAAAAGATCAAAAATCTTTTTCTAATTTTTCTAAACCAATTAGTTGATAGGTATGGTAACGATACCAGACTACAGAGACGTATTTCAATTTACTAAGAACTCGAGCATAATATAAAGCTTTTAAAGCCGCTATGTTGGTGAACGACTTACGAGATCTTACTAAAAAGCCGAAAGATCGGCGGAGTTTCTAAAGGAATTGATGTGGGCGGCAAAAGATAGCTGAAGTCAAATAAAACACCGAAATCCTTCCTTAGCGCCTGTCTAAGTACAAGGGTCTGAATAAAGGAGAACTGAAAGACGTACGGATTTTTAATCTTCGAGTAAGTCAACACAGTGCAATTTATACATAATGAAATAAATTTTGTTTTCTGTGCACCAAGTTCTAATTAAATTAATATTGTTGTGGAAAACAATACAATCAGGTACAAAAGTAATTTCGAGTGGTTTACAAGTGGGAAGAAATCGTTGACATACACGTATTCGTATTATTGTTATTCCATGACAAATCATACTGTTAAAAAAATCATGACGCTCAAAATCAATAAAAGATGATCTGCGAAAGCAGATTTAACAAAAATTAAGCTGCAAAAAATGTTTTCAGCATTTTTATTTCTTAAAATATCTTCCCTTATTCTTAGCAGCTTAGTCAGATAGCCATGAATTGGTTTATTGTCAAATTATAAATAAAAGAGAAACCCATAAGTAACGTATGTATATGGCATTTGCGTTGAAATAATATTGAAGTGCTGCTTACCCACTATTTAATAAATTATGGCTCGATTATAAAACACATAGAGATATTACTTTAATTTTGAATCAGGGATATCCAGATAAACAAATCAGCAATGAGTTTAAAACTACTGCAAACATGGAAAATAAAAAAGCCTCACACTATTAGATATGTAATTGTCCAACAAAATGAATTTGAAGTCATATAGAGTGCTATTGGAAATTCAAGATCTAGTACTAAAAAAATTGCAAATCACAATAATTTTATGTTGCTACACATATTTTATTTAAGCTATACAGTAATGCATTATCTCGCTCTCTTTCTTGCAGTGTGGTCAAATTTTGGTCTAAAGAGATATAATAATTATATATCTATCACATCTGTGAGAAGAATTTTTCAGAAAAATCCATTTAGGCCATATACACCAAAATTTTGTTACACACTGCAAAAAAGAGAGCGAGATTACTCTATAGCTTCTGTTTTCAAGGAAAGATAGAAAAGAGTTCTTCCAATGAAACTAACATTTATGTCTAATGGTGCAAGCAGTTTCCAAAATTGCTAATCATAGATTAAACTCTTACTTTATTATTGAAGCTAAAAACCAATATTATTTTAAACTTAATTTTCAGTGTTCAAATCATTGGATCTTGTATCTTCAGAAAATACTTGAATTTACTGTTTCTTTTATGAATTGAAATCCGATGAACCTACCATACACTATTGGGAGCAAAGTGATTAACAGCGCGGTATTACAAAAGGCAGTATAATGCTGTCACAAAGCCGTTTAAACAGAATTATACATAAAAAAAACACACCATAAGAGTTGCAGTGATACTCAAATAAGCGATACAGCTTAAGAAGTCATTGCACTCATCACACATTAACAAAAATTATAAAATTTACCATTACAAACAAACTAAAGATCGATTTTTCAGCAAGACAAAGCATTAGTTCCAGATGTTCAACACTTTCTGGACGAAATGTTTAATAGAAAATGGATTGGAAGCTCTTCTGAACTTTTTTGTGTGGAACTATTCGAAAAACCAAATTTATAAGGATTAATCATTCAGGGACGTCGATCATCTGGAAAATATCATTCAGGTATATGTAAAAGAAAGTACACCAGGAATGTTAGGAGGTGATTTCAGAAGAGTTTATGACTTGAATACATTAGATGTATTCAACACGAGAAAGGTCACATAGAAACTGCATTTGAATTTCAAATACCTACCTAGTCTACAGATTAGTCCAGCAGTGACAAACTGTTCGTGTTTACTTGTTGCGCTATGATTTAGAACTTTTAAAATTTATATTTTGGCAGCACTTACTAGGGCAGGGACATTTTGGGTAATGTATAAGAACAACCACTCTTTTATCTAACGGCCAGTAGCAACTTTTTATCAAAACATTCATTATATTTCGAAAAATTACATTTTTTTTTGATTTTGTCAATTTCCATCAAAGTTTTTTTTAAGTAACTAAAATATGGTATGGGGCAAAAATTGGTTTTTAAAAGGATAAATAAATTAGTGTAGTAAGAAATTTTGATGGAAAGTCAAAAATACAAATTTTCACCACATTCTGACCTATTAGCTCAAAGTAGACAAATAATTGCATCTGTCAATGTTATCTACAATTAAAACTATAAAATAACCGCTACGTATAGTAACGAAGCAGTTAGCAATATCGTTTTGCTTGTAAAAGGAATTACGGATGATGTTAGTTACTAGGTGTTTCCAAATTATCTCTACTTTAGATTAGTTAATTTTCTCCAACGACCTACTTTTTCTTGATACTTTTTTCCGACAAACTAGGATACGGAAAACTTAAATTGAATGTAGTTGTATAAGCGAATAAGTCACGGAATTGAGATGAAGAAGAATTTTCCGTTTGACGATGTTCCATTACATCTACTGGAACTGCGGACACTTCGACTTATCTCCAGATCTGATACGATGTGCAACTGAGTTTTGTTGTTAAGTATATTATTCTCTGAAATTGTTGGATTAAATGTAGGAAACAGTACTTGTGAAATATTTGCCAAGTGCTTACCACATACAGTATACAGTCGAGCTGTATTTCGTTGTCTACTATTGCATGTTTAAGTAGTAATTAGACATCAGTTAGGTTCAAGTTATAATGCACTAAGAAATATGCAAATGTAAGTCGCTTCAGTGGAGCTTTAGAAGGTATTACATTTACAGCCAGCTTGTATAAGTTTTTCTTAGAAGTTGTTAGTATGCCATCGCTAAACAAACATAGTTACTAGTAGAGTTCAATTTGTTAGACTAATTATACGTATACATCCGTTTAAAACATTGCTTTGGAAAAGTAATCCATTTGTAATGAGAGACAGGTTGCGTCAATTCTACGTACATACATTGATATACTGCTGTTGATCAGTTAAACTAATCACTGTGGCAGGTTCGTATAACTTTAAATTGTAACCGAAACATTTATTAATTTATTTACTCTAAAGATGTTGATAGACACCGATAAGTGATATACGATCTTGTTCTTCATTATTAATCTCTAATGATACAAAGGTTAGATAATCCAAATAGCAATAACTCTAAATATGAATGATTCGTTTAAAGGTCGTGTTTTCTTGTTGCGTCAATCTATAACGTTATATACTCGAACATATACATTGTATTTAGATCGTAAAGTATAGAATAAAATTTAAGAAATCTGTTTGGTAAAAATGTTCGTATATCTAATGTCGGGCACAATCCCTTTTTCTAATTCATCTATTGTGTAGACTTCTTCAGGTAAAGTTTACTTTTCAAATTATGGTACGGTAAAAAATAAGTGGTTTGATACTGAATAATAACGCTGATCACTCTATGAACCCTTGCTTATTAGCTATTAACTCTCTAAAATTGCAAATGCAGATCTGAGAACGATTATTTCTTCGTCCGATAATCACTTACGGGGATTTTCGTGGTTTAATATTGCTAAGACCCATCTTAAGGAAAATCTTAGGAAAATAGGATCCTCAGAATGATCGTCGGTGCCCTATGGTTTGTGAAGAACGACTAACTGCGAACTGACTTGTAAATTCCATTAGTCAAAAGATATCCAACAGCAATGGTTTCGAAAACGTTCGATAGGATCACCACCGTGCAAATCTTGCATATTTAACCCAACTTGACATCGTCAATCGCTAGGATACCAACATCATAGGATGATAGGAGAAAGTACCTAACACTTTCCACGTCATCACAGGCCGGAAGAGCCTTTCAGGGAGACAATAGGGTTTAGGTATTTTTGGTCCAACGCTGGTGGGAAACTGATGGATCACGATTATTTCTTTGCAAAATTGACTGATTTCTTTGATAATCAATAAAACATTAAGCTGTTTTCAGTCTTCAAATGTAAAGCAACCACATCAGACACACTCTATAAGATGCCATAGATTATTTTAATTCTTCCAAATTTTGTACAAGTAGGTACTCACAATACACACGTTATTGGTAGACCATCGAGTGGGGATACAAGACTGCCATGAAATTCTTTCTAAATTTACAGCTTCCTTCTCCACATGTATACGCGGTGAGAAGCTGATATGGAATCTTCTAGTGTAGTGGGGAGGAGGAGAGGGTCGTAATATCATGAAAGATCCACAGATTGAAATTATGCAGAATTCCAAAATTATATAGTTCTGGAGTTGACATTTGTGTGTAAATCTGTCAAACTTTTCTGCAAAAACAGACAACTATGGGGATAAATTTGAACGACCTCATTCTGCTTGTTTAACGAGGTAAACGTTAGACTCGGAGTATATGGGAGCAGTCTTAGAGCTGGAATTTCTACCAACTCAGTAAAATATGTGAGTATCTCTAAACACATATAGAAGTGCTTCCTGAATTGATTAGGAGTAACAAAATAATATAATATTGGTTTTGTTCCTACACGACCAACGAAATGCGCCGTTAAGTGGCGTGGTGGAGACGCTTGCTCCGAAATCATTCGTCCAGTTCAAACTACTTTTCAAACCAAGATTCTAGACTGAGTGTATACAAACAAGGACAACTGATTGGATATACCCGGCTTCAGCCTTTGGAAGGGAAAGATCACTGTACTCTACCAAAAAAAGCAGTGGAAGCATAATGAAAGAATAGACTGAACACAATTTAATTGGCATGGATGAATGTGGGATGTTGTCTTGTCCAATCCAAATGTGTATAATAGATGTATACACATAGAATATCTGGAGTTTTTAACCGCTGTGAAGTTAGAACTTCGTAAGCATAATTGACATATGTAAGTACTTTTCAATTATGCGGGTAAACTATTTTAATTTTTACTAATCCAGCATTCTTACATCTCAATGAATGTTGTAATATCTAAAATCCGTAAATTTTATTTAATATGTTAACTTAGGTAATTGCTTTCAATTTAAGCCACTCGATAAAAAAAATAGAACCTGCAACAGCTGCATAATATTGCCATTATATATGTATGTATGTTTGTTTGCAGATTTTCAATAGCTACATCCGTACACGTTCAATATAATGTCGTATTTATGTATATATCCCGGATAGTAACTTTTAAAATTAACCACGATCTCATAAATTTCGTTTGTATATGTATATAATTTATGCGCAGATGAGTATCAAAGAAAAATCTTCGAGAATTACACAAATTTTTTATATTTGGATCCACTGCATATTTATTTATGGTTACTCATATGTTTTGACAATTGTGTAGAATGCCTACTCCATGAATCTTATCCTATCTAAATATATACATAAATAATAAATGGTTAATAATAACGTTTCAGTTTTTCTATATTATTTCTCGATTTGAATAATTAATATAATATAGAGAGCACGATCTAAAATACTGAGGCTTAAGTTATGCTAGATACTAGTATGTATACTGCGGTTACTTCTGCATCATTTTTAAGGTACTGTGTTAAAGTAGTTCTTACTTATGGTACAGATAAGCACGTATCACTGGGATATTTATAACCACAGTAAGTAGTGCTTACCAGCTTATAATTCAACAAGTTAGCTTTTGACCAGTTTGCGATTTGAGCAAAATTAATTTCTAGCATCGCGATGCTAGAATCGCCTAATTCCTACAATGGTTCATGTATAATTACTTCATTCAACATGGTTTTACAGCTTCACTTTTATTGTTGAAAATATATATGTATTAATACCTTATCCAGTTCCGTGTTGCACAATAAAATAGTAATCACGCGAGTAAAATAAATAAGAAAATGAACTAAGTACAACCCATATAATTTAAGAAAACACATACGCACATTGAATACTTATCTAGGCATGACCTCTATTTTGCTCTAATATTTTAGTAAGGAAACAGTGCTGTGTTGGTAAACTGTTGGTAAACCGCCCACTGGTATTTGAAATCAAGATATCGGAATTACTTTATTTATTATAGTTCTCTTGTACTTACAGGTTTAATATCAGTAATACCGTGTTTTATGGCGACAAACAAGAAATTAATAGGATCGAGGTACGATTGAACAAGCTATATTCCATAATCTCTACTATATTGTTTATAAACCACTTTACTAATATACTTATGCCGATTCATAACATCTTATATATGGGTGCCATACCATAAAAAGGAAGAATTTACTAGTCATTGAACGAACAAGCAAGTACCATAAGCTTGCTGTCTTTACTTTATACAGTGAAAGACCGATTTATATTACTGGTTTCCACTTATCCTGCCACCTTCTTCTCAAAATGTATTCTTGGAAGTGCTGGTCATGCTCATCGCTAATGTCGGCCATCTTTTCTAGACAAAAGTCTAGGTAAGAATATAGGATGTGAGCTTTGAGGGATATGCTGCAACCAGCACCATAAAATGTTCATATCACGTTCGTTTACTAAAGGCTTGTAATTTCTGCTATTTTTGTTTCTCGAAAAAACTAGTAAAAGTTTATATTTCTAAAATTTCGATTATTTGATTTCTAAGAAGAATATTTTTCTTTAGTTTCACTATTCTACTTCGAAGACATTTAAAACACTCCTGTAATAAGATTTTGCAGGATCCTATTTTTCTGTACAGATGACGATGATTTCTTCCCTTTCGGTTGAAGACTGATGTTCCCTATGACGACTCTTATAAAAAGATTAAAAGTGCAAAGTGATTAGGTGTAACCTGATTGCGTGCCTATATTAATGGAATAATTCCAACTTCTCTCATATATTCCACAAGTAGTCTGTACGCTTTGACTTTATAGAAACATGACTTATTAAATTGATAGTGTTAAGGATTCCATTATGCAACAATACTGCTATCAGACTAGTCCTTGACGAATCTAATAATCAGAGGCATAACATATTTCAGAAGGTTCAAAAAGTTTACAAATATTACATAACTTTTGGCTATATTTGTAGTAGGAGTGGTTAGTTAATACTGCTTTACAAATTTTGCAAAAAGAATCCGGTTATATCCACATTCCTCCACCATGCGGATTATCTATTATTTACGTATAATTGAGTGCTGATTTCCAATTTTCTAGATTTCCTGTATAATAATTGCATTATGATCTTTCTGATAATGTCAATAAGTCAATCATTCAGTCATTCCTGAGAATCCACCATACTCACTTCAAGTTATTGATTGGTGTGGTATTTACATACACATATCGAAAGTATATTAAAGCCATACTATTATAAAAACAACATCGGAACTATGTTTGCAGTCACAGGAAAATGACGTTGTTTGCAATTGAGCTAGTTTTAAGAAGGGAATTGGCATAATGTGGTGGATTTATGAGCCCGATAGGATCAAGTGACATCGTGTGCGGTTAAGGAAACACTGGAAATATTGCACGAAATTTTTGTAAACCAAATCGTTTCTAATGATTGGCAGACAACCGAAATATAAATTCAGAATTAAAACGTTCACATTCTGAAAGGTAAAATACTTTATTTGTGCATCTATCCAAAATTAAGTAATTTTGTTTTGTCTTGTGGTGGGTGGTAGTTGCATCAACTTCTTAAGATGTATCTCTTCTCTGATTACCGCCGTTGCAACTGTTGCTGTGTAATTTATGTGTATAAAAGTGGTCTGTGAGCTTCTTACAGCACTATCTCTCCATTTATAATCCTGCACTGTTAATCACTTTGTTGTCAATATCAAATAGTAGACCGATCGGGATATAATTCTTCGAGAAAAATGTTACCGTCTCCGTAGAAGGCCCTAGCGATTTTTAACATCACTGCGTATTCGTCTTACTAGTGCGGCTTCTTTAATATTCATGGGGTCAATATCTAGAGCCAGTGGGCAGCTCAAAAAATATAGCCATTGTATACAGGCAGTGAAGGCGTAAGTAATCATTTTGGCCTTAAATTTTGTGAGGAAAACCTACGTCAATATGTAAAGAATATGGTTTCGGTCAACACATCATTTCCTTGAATTATTATATGAATATGAAATAGTTTGCGTATAGTATGACCTCAATGAATGCAAATTGAGGAAAATTCTCAATATATGGAACCTCATACATTTAGCTAGCTTCACTCATTACACCCCACTCATTATGTAGGTTTTGCGATAAGAAATCATTATTCCTTATAACTATTTTGTGTGCCGAATACAATAGTGTAGTGAAACCTTTTTTGAAACGAAAAATTTTATTGATAAAAATATGAAATTATGTTCTCCTCAACCGTTGGGAGACATAATTTTTGTAATAGATTGTACATATTGTGCACTTAAATCATGCTGCAACTTACTTCTTATTATGTTTACAGATCAAGTTATCAGATATAAATTTAGAAGACAGTAAATTTGCCAGGATCTCAGACTAGAGCTTTATCTGACATAAAATTTCACCATGAAATGATCACAATTTGCCAACAAGGGTAAGTTTGGTGACTGATGCAATTACACGAATCAAAATCGAATATGTTTGATTAAACTCTCACGTTGAAACACACAATTATAATAATAAACACATACAACATTTATTAAATAAAAAAAGGCATTACCGGTAAGAATCGAAGATGACAATCTTAGCTCACTGCACAAATTTGATTCTAATAACAGTGACATAAAAATAGAGTAGGCAGATTTGTATTAATACATGATGTATATGGTCCAATTATCATCGCAGATATGACTGTTAAACAAATCAGAGCCGGCCTCGATTTAATGACAAATAATGTTTGTGATCTTCGTAGAATTAACAGTGGAGTACAATGTTATCTGAAAACAAAAAACGGAACCACTACTTTGAAAGCCACATTTCTCCTACAGGTAAATGAAGTCCATTTATATTTGATTCATTATCAATAAATTTATAGCCATTCAGATGGACATTTTGAGATATGATATTGTCAGGCAGTGTATTATTCTGTAAGGAAAAGAAATGCGATGCGATGAATGCCATTAGAAGACAAGACGTTGTGGAATAATGGATTGTATGTCAATTAATTTTTACACTAAACCTACAACTTTGTTATTTCATATTTTTACAATCATTAAAAAATTATATGTCAATTTAAGATACGTTAATTTTCGATTAAAGTCAATTTCGTTTCAATCTAAATTTTTGGCTTAAATTGGTAAATTACATCTACATACATTCTGGATTTATCTAAAGGTATGCATGCACAGTATAATTAAGTTATAAATGAGACCATTTAGGAGAGCATTCAGAAAGAATAATATTTTGCAGACCCATGGGCTTTGTTTTATTGAAGGTAGGAAAATATCCAAGCATTATCATTAATGTATTTAATTTATTCATGAACGAAGTCGCGGTTGCTGTCGTAATGAAAAATTTGTATTGCAAAGTTGTTGAATTTAAACTAGAGTTTCATCAATATTAAATAAAACTTTCTTCTTGCAAGCAGAATTTTCTAAAATCTGTTAATATGAAAATTTGATATTTTTTTAAATTGTGTCGAAATCAAGTCTAAGCTTTTAAAGATATATTTTCTGATACTTATAGTATAAAATAAATAAGGTGTACTTGCACGTGTTAGTATTATAAATATTTGAGTCATTATAGCTAATAAAAAATAATATTTATCAAATTTCAAATAAGTTTAAATCGTTTGCCTCACTAACTTTACAGAAAAATAAATTTGATTACATACGTTTTTTGACAAAATGTCATTTCTAATAGATTGCAAACATGTTTGTGGTACATGCTTCATCTCTTCCGTTTTTCTCTAATATACGAGTGTTTCCCGTCAACCGAAAATCTTAATTTCCTGTCGTCGTCTTCTAGCACTGGAGTTGTCTAATTTCAGAATGAGTGCTCGTCCTTAACAAAACTTTTAGGTTGGAAATAGAGTCGCACAAATGTAACTCAATCTAGACAGCGTGTCTCTGTCAGTATTCGCGTCGAAAGCTTTTGCAATCGGCGTGCGCGCTAGGATAGGTACTTCGCGAAGAAAGCGCGGATCAAAACTGCAAGCCACAGCCGGCGGTCGCTCAAAAAGATGATGCGCCTTTCTGTCCTATTGCGTGCCTATGCCGTAGATGTTAGTTCGTTTCCTGACACGGCGAATGGCACGCTTGCGTATGTTTGGGATTAGCATAGGCCTCGACGGGTAATGTTTTATTTGCGAAAGGTCGGGAAAATGTTAGTTTCTGGCAAGTATGTACTAATTTTTGAGATAAAATCAGTTTTTAAATTTATTACTGCTGTTTCTATGTTATTTAAAATATTTAGTTGCCAATTAACGTCAATTATTAAACAGATAACAATTAGATTTTTTTGGCGGGATAGAGAAAAGGTGCCAATATTAGCGAAAATTCCGAAGTACGAAAGTGATTGCCTTTTTCTCGCAACAGTATACATATGTTTACATACTGTAATCGAAATTTGTTTGTAGTACTACTCAACGTACGTAAGTTTGGACAAACATGAGAGGGGCTTGAGAAGATAGCTAAATGCAATTCAACTTTTTAAATTCAGCTTCTTGTTTGGTTAGCGTCATATATTTAGTTCAGATGGCGAAGCAAAAAATCAACCTTGAGTGTTAACCTCTTATTGATAGGTATTGAGGTAATAAATATATATTATATTTACGGTGCTAAAGGAAAGAGAAATACTTTCTGACTAATGATTGTATTAGAAAAAAATTAAGAGAAGTCTGTCTGTCAAAAGTTCTAATTCTAAAAGTTTATGAACCAGTTTAGGTTTAATAATTAAGACAACCAGTGAAATATGAACTTTAATATTTTTTATGTACATGTCATAAATGTTAGAATCCAGAGGATGAGAACGATTTTATCTAGTGAGCTAGTGCCAGTGTTGTGGTTTTATAAATATCTGCCTTTATTAAAACTCATTTGAAGAAAAATAAGCCAAAAAGTCAAACGACAAAAGATATTCCTGGTTTTAGTTATAAAATTTTTACTAAGTTCCACATTCCTTCATTCCATAATTTGGGCAAGGTTATGTACACTAGTGACTCGCATAAAATTCCATATAAGTGTCTAAATAATTTTTATTTCCGTATCGTATTTCAATATTACAAAATGTCGTCCGAATAGTTCTGGTGACGAGTTCCGTAAATCGTATTTTAATATCGAGATAAAGGCCAAAATTCCTAGGACAGTCAGAGTGAATAAGCGACAAGAAATCACAATTAATATTAGCAATCGTAGATACATTATCTGAAAGATGACATGAATACAAGCCCTAAGTTTCATCAGCATGTAGCTGGAATACAATTATAAATACAAACATTTTGTACATTTAGTCATAGGTGGCCTAGGGTACCCTTCCTTGGGGACACCACATGTGGCAAATTAATTTGACAGATTACAATTAGTACCGACATGTTGGAGATGATTCAACAAGAATGAAAAAATTGAGAGAGATTGAAATCAATAAAGCGAAAGATACCCAACAGAGAATGTATAACATCTTTGTGTAATTAAGCAGAATAGTTACCAATTTGTCGTCCATCCATTTCAGAACTTCATTAGTAACGCGTGATAAAATTGTGGCAAGCTATATTCCAGAATTGAATATTATAGGAAGTAGTCGAGACGTTTTTCCAACAATCATTAAAAGAAGAAATAGACCGTAATAATTCACCTTATTAACTTACTACTGTTATCTGAACCACAAAAAAAATGAACGAAGCTTAAGTGAAGAAATAATAATGTCGATATTTGATACCGAAGGTGTTTTTTAGGTTATTCCATAGAACTGCAGAATGTCCACCAGATGTGACAGATAGTAGATTTAGACAATAGCATTAATAATAATTTTTTAAAATGTTTGAACAAAATTCATAAAGCGTAACGGCTGTGATAGGTAGTTGAGTTGCTGAGTACCATTAATACCGACATGTTGAACATGGTTCTCCACATAAAAGTAAAAAAGTTTAAACATGTCAACAGAGAATGGTTAACAGTATCAAACGCTCTTAAGTAATCAAGAAGAACCAATAGCGTCACCAAATGGTCACTTATTGTTTTCAAAATTTTGACTTGCAAGAATGGTAGTTACATCTATGTTAGTACGAATTTGACTATCGACTACTTTCGTTAATAGTTGCAAAAGCAAACGAGAAATATCTATTGGTTTGAGGTCACCATAAGGAATGAAAGTATTTCCAAGAGAAACGATAAATAAAAGCTGTGCCTAATATACATAATCAGACTGAATAAATAATAAGAGTGATAATATTTAATATTTAATAAAAAAAATTTCTAAAAATTAGGTATATAAGTATATCTAAGTAATAATATATTACAAGTATCACTATAGTTATCCAAAGGAAAAGAAGAAATAATCTCTAATTTAAAAATGTCTAATCTTAAAGATAATCCTTCAACATTATAATTGAAACTAAAATATTATTAATTAAGTACAAGGCTAACTACCTTGAAGTAAGTGAAATTCTAGAATAATAAAAGAATACAAATATTCTTGATATTTTCACAAAGCATTATCTTTATCTACATCTGTCAATGTGAGTTGTCTGACTACGTAAATTCATGCGTTTCCAACACCGAATTTTTCGCATACTTTTGCTAGGTTATATACTTCATAAAGATCTTATTTCATTAAATTTATTTTCCCTTAACGATGCTAAAATTATGGAACAAAAATAGACCTCTAATAAAGAATTTTACATCCAAGGTAGTGTTCATATTCAACCTATTGATTTTCAATTAGTTTCAAATGCTTTTAACATTTCGTGACGAGAAGGACTGTCCTTGAAATTTCATCTGTGTCAGTTTTACACGAATTTTCGTGAAACTCATTTGTTAATAAATAAATTAAAAGAAGGTGGTCAGTTAACAAGAACTGATGCAACAATATTATCGGCAAAATATATAATATACTTATACAGTGTGTATCTCCTTATTAGATCCAAACCAGTTTAATGAGAATCTTTTGGAAAATTTGTGTTCTAGGAAATATAATTCATCGTCCATCGTTTAGAAACATGATGATATCAGAATGATATTTAGGTATTTTATAAAGTGCGTTTAGAATGCAAATGTGCGCATAAGGTATCTACACAGAAAAAAGACTTGAATGTATTTTCGTAAACTTAAAAAATTACTACTGGATTTTTTTCTTCACATTATACATCACAAATCTTCTTATGTACAGGAGAATAATAACCAAAAGAAAATTTATCAGATTTTCGATAAAATACACACATTCCTGTCGAAAATAATGTATTAAATATTATGTTTCCTATGTTATATCGTTTGATTATTCACAAACGTGACTTGAAATACATTCTTGAGAGACTGCCGAATCCATTGAAGCGAAAACCATCGAGTGCTAGATGGCAGAATAGGTCGTCTGATGCTTTACCTAAATCTCCAAAAATACACAAATGAAAAAGGGGACGTCACTTTCAGTGTAACCGGAGATAACAGATTACATCTAATAGCGCTATCGATTGGTATGAAAAAACTTAAGGTTCCCTTTATTTTCCTGAAAAAGCGGTGTTGTGGTTAGCATGAGGCTGGCTGGATTTTTTAACAATTCAAGGCGCAATATCATCGCGGTGTAATATCTTTGAGAAAATAAATTAAAAGGCATCACTCTAAAAAGTATGTCGGCTTATTTGTACGCCCTTGATGAGAAATGTAGGAAACCAAATTGAATGGATTACGAATAAAACGAATCCTCAAGTTTTTGTGAAAGATTTATACGGAATATTGATTCTATGTTCCAATTATTATTTTTAGTACTTTCTTTTATTCGGTATAGGTTCTGTTGAATGAAATTCTTAGTACGCATTTTATTGCAAAATCTAATCTTAGGTAATTTCCTACGTTCAAAAGAATTCAGTTCATAATGAGCTTTCTTCCATATATGCTGTTTCTTTCTGTTGTGAGTTGTAAGTCCATACATGTACCTGTTTTCACAGATCCTGTATGATAAATTTTGAATGTTAGACACTTCCAAAAAAGAGAGGTGAAAATAATTCCAACACAGCGATGGTGTAGCAAGTCTCAGGAAGTTGGTATTTCGATCAAATACATACGGAACCCTTGAAAGAAGGATAAGAGGAAAAGGAGTTGTGAAGTCAGATGAAAGCTTTTCTCACTTTTACAGCTATATTTTCATGAAACTTTGGAAGCATTATATTGCTTCCAAATACGTCGTCAACATTACTTCATTCTTGCGATATTTGTTGTTGGTTATGTTCACAGTTCTAGGATGTCCATGATGCAATTTGATGTCAATTTCTTTCTTCTCTTTGAAACATTGAGCAAAAGTAGAGCATAATATTGTGCTGTCATTCTGTATTTCAACTATTTGGAGAAAAATTTCACGACAATTAGATTACGAGCATTTCAAAAATGGCAAGACTTCAGAGCATAGAAGATTGCCAATACTGCCTTTAAGCGATTACCGAGTAATGTCATCGATGCTCTTGTTTGCATCCTAAACGCCATGGTACACCTGTATGTTTTTTTAGTTCGGACGTCTAGAAGCACACAAATCTCGTGATGATCCATAAGCATGCTGAAGATCCTTTACTCCCTGCGAATGACAGGTCGATAAGTCTCCTCTTGAACCTGTTTAAGGTGTCTAAATTCGTCACTCTATCTAGGTTATAGGATATTATCCACGATGGGATTTTTTTTTTCAGGCAAACAGTTCGGACTTTGCTTATCGGGGCTTATCGGCAGATTTCCAACCTTTTCCACCCACGCACGAGGTTCGAGGTGTTTTGCTGTCACGACATTCTACTGGTGCCGTATTTTTGGACTTTACAGGTATGGCATAATGGGTTGCTATTTAAAATTGACAAATCTATACGTATATTGAAAAATATGATTTTCCTCATTAGATCGTATCTCTTCGGCAAGACATTCTGCATTAAGGAGTCTAATAAACATTCCACCATTAGACAAATTCGGGCTTGCGCCCTCAGACCTCACTTCTTTACGTCAAGAAATCTTGACTGGTCCGCAGGAGACTGCAAAGCTCTGTCCACCAACTCTGTACGTACTTTGGGCACGTAAGTGATGGCTCTGAATAAACGCCCAAAAGTGTGTTGCTTTTCGCGTTTCAAGAAAATCCAATCCACCATCCTCGCATATCACCACAGAGTGATAGAAACTGCTCTGAGGTTGCCAGTTGTAGTGCTCAGGCATGCTACTCGTCGCGAAGCTAACATTCCCTCAGAATTTCACCCTGATAACTTCCAGATTTCTGAAAATGTGACGAGTAGTAGTTCCTTTGAAATGTTAGAAAAGCTCTCTAAACCTGTAGCTTAAAATATTCATCTGCACGGTGTTTCTTCCACTGATATTAACTCACAGCGCCCTTACCTGATCCAACGCGTCCAAATCGCAAATAATGAGCCTCAACATTCTACAGAAGAGAATGCTACGTACTACTGTTAACGTACCCAGGTTTGTGATCAACATTCAGCTACAGAGAGACAGAAATACCCTGGACAGGGTTGCACGGTCGGAGAACTCGTTGATTCGGCACCTTGGGGAGCTGGACACAGGTAGACCTCCAACTCGCGTCTTTATCAGACACATTCTTGAAGCAGAACACAGTAATACACCAGACCGTGAATCCTGTGACCAGACAGAAGGCATTTGGAAAGGACAAGAAGGCTCAAGGACTTGAAAGTCCAGCCTTTGTGAAAATAAAGACCTCAGAATAATTTATGTACCCTTGACGATTCTCCACCAAAATACTCAAATATTAAAAATAGTTGCCAATCATATCTGCATGGAATATACCTATTTACTAATTTGGCATGATCCTTATAAAATTACATAGAATCACGATTTATATGTAAATTTAATTTACCAAGAATACTGAATTAGCTTCATGCATATTTCATAAGCGTTCCTATTTTTTCTCAAATTAGTTTATATTTCAACAGGTACGAGCGAAGCCTTTATCGCGAGACGTAGAATACGCAATTTTATGCAGGCCCTGAATTATTCTTCTAATACACGTAGATATTACGGTTTCAAAGTGAAGTGACGATAATTTCCAGTTCATTTAAGCTGTTTGTTTCAGGTGAAGAAGATAAGGAAATTGAATTCTAACATGTTTACTATGTTAATGTCATGTTCCATATAAATGGATTTAGAGAATTATGTTACACATCATAATGTAATGGCGAGGGACAATAATTATTCACAAACGCAATTGTAATATAATAATTTCTGGGAAAAGAAACTGAATAAAGTGTGCCTAGAACCTATAAATAATGTCGACATGATCAAAGATAGCGATCCAGCTGGATATAATCAATAAGTTGTCCGAACCACAAACTTCAACTTTGTTATTTTTAAAAAGTTATACTCGTTCATTTTATTGATATTTTGATTTTTCAAACTTTAAGGCGATAGCGCATTCTCTATACTTAAAATTGTTTTACAATGACCAAAGTTTCTCGGACATTTCTTGTAGTAATTAATTTTCTTCTTTATCCTTGTTTAACCGCATTATTTACACTCACGTTATTTAAAACAATTAGTGAAAAAAAGGAATTTTGTTTGAACTTAAATTGTAGAGTATTCATCAAACTATAGGTATAACACAAAATAATAGAAATCCAAACACAGAGAGCTCACAGCAACAGTGTATTTATGGATGGTAAAATGTGTATTTGTGTTTGTATATTTGGTATTCTCTCTGTTACAGAAGATAACAATTTATTTGCTGTAATGTGTATACATTGAAACTTCAAACAAATTTTATCATTATTTTTCTTTAGAGATACATAATTCAATATTGCTTGTAAAATACTGATTGATAGTTCCCGTTTTCTCTTCATCTTTTAAATGTAAAAATTTTATCCAAACACAAATAGTTTCATTATGTGTATTGCTATATCATTTTAGAAATTTTATAGGATAGGAAAAATACGATCCCGAAGTCTCATGCGTAACTCGTAAACTACTCGTCTCTTTAGATTTGAACATCAATCACAATCAAAGCCAGCAAAAACAATTCGTTTAGATCAAAGTCAGTAGTTCGCTATAAAGTGAGAATTGAAAAACTTTTCAAAAATCTATGTAATATATTAATGGATTACGGAACATATAGGATTTTATAATAAAAGTTCTCTAAAATAAGAATCTTTCTATTTAAGTAGTTAATTATGAAACTAGCTTAATTTTAATTTGCATAATGCATGGGAAAATATAACGGATTCTCCTTTATTAAATATTCTAATCTTAAGCAAATTCCTTAAATAGGTGTGTTAATAGAGCAGATAATTGATTGCGTTCCATTACTTTATTAGGCATTCAAATTAATAAAAATACCCTACATTTACGGGAGCCTCGAAGAAAATTAATAATCTCTCAGTACATCTTAAATAGCTACGTAATTATATTTAACCTACAATCCCATGTAATACTCTTCCGAGCATGTATCTGTCAAATGCTATAAATTTCGTTTTTGTATGACGGAAAATTAAATGAAAGAAATCAAATAACTTACATACCTATAAGAAAAGGTTTCCATTACGTCAAATTTAAATCTTAATGAAACTCATCACCTACCGAGTAGATTGTGTTGATAGTTAAAATTTTTTTATTTGTTCCAAAATTCACTCAAAAAAGAGTGAAACACCCTTACGACAATTTATAGATTTTCAATTTCGTTGATTTAAATATTAAACGGAAATAGACAAAAATAACAAAGTTTGAAATGGAACAGTTGTAGCACATTTTTTAGAATATGGAAACGTGATATATACAGGGAGTGACATATTTTATAGTTTTAAATATTGACACTGTCCTTAATAGTACTTTTTGAACATATTGTCTTCTCAAATAAGCTACCTATTATAAAACCAATTTCTCATTAAAAAATCTTTCAGAGATATAAATGAATTCCATACCTTTCACATTCTGCGGTGTATGGGTATAAATAAAAGACAGAGGGGGCAGAATCCCTGGGGCCTGGGCTTCCGGAGGGGCCGATTAAAATAAGTGTTGATCAAAAAATGTATACAGTCAAAAAGTTTGTTAAACAAATACATGCAAATAAAAAATAATTTCAATCTATAATAAATAATGTCACTTACTTTTATCATACTGGGCCCGCTGTATTATTTTGCCCCGGGCCCTGGCTGTGCTGACGGCGACCCTGTTTATAAAATATGATGCTAACAATGTTGTTGACCTTGTTATTCGCCAATTGTTCACGACCCCTCTAAATCCCATATCTTCTCATTTTTCTTCTTACACTTTGTGACTATACTATTAAATGCTCTTGAAAAATCTAAAGGCTCCTATACATGTTGGCCGAGCGTTGCTGAGCGATGGCCAACGCCAACGTGTAGACAGCCTATTTGCCTTGCCTTGTTATCGCTCGGTGTCGCTCGCCTAGTTGGCCAAATGAAGCCAAGCGCCAACAAGTGTAGAGCTCATTTGGCACCACTTGTCTGTGCTCGCCGTCGCTCGTGATCACTTGCCTCACTTCGGACCGGTGTCGGTTTTTATGCACAAATCAAAGGCACTCGTCCGCGCTCGGCCAATAGCGTCCACGCGTTTGTCTGCCTGCCATTACACGGTTGATATCATTGCTGTCTGATGTGTATAATTTCATAATGTCGCTCACAACAAATGAAGATTTTTTTAATTTTTTGGAGTAGGTATTCTGCTACTTCAATGTCGACGTCCATAGTCTCTCAGTGCACAATGAACACTGACAGTGGCCAACGTATGGACAACTCTACGAACACTTGTTTACATTGGCCGCTTGCTCTGGCGTTCGACGAACTTATCGAACGTGTGGACATTCGCCGTGTACCTATTTGCCGGCGCTCGCGTTGGCCTACGCTCGGCCAACATGTATAGGAGACTTAAGAGAACTCCTACACTACTACATCGTCCTACATTGATATAGTTTCAGTTATTTTCCTCGCTGCCATACAAATGGCCCTGATGGTTGATCTACCTTTTAAGGATGCATTTTGCGTAGGGGGTGAATAAATTTGGGATACTCGCTATTACGTTTTCTAGTTTCTTCGAAATACGGTACTTCAGAAATGTACACTCGACACGACTTAATCTTCGAACGGCCACAGTGTGCTGTCTTTGTCAGTCCATCCCTTCCACATTTAACGTGAATGTTTCTTCGATAATCGTAATGTTACATTACGCAAAATACGCTGTTACCCTTATTGAAGAAACGGTAACCTTAAATGTGGAGGGGATGGACTGACAAAGACAGCAGACTGTGGCCGTTCAAAGACTAAGTCGTGCCGTGTGTACCTATATGCGACAGTTTGTGTGTACTGATAAGCAATCACAACGACCAGTGGAATAAATGGAATAATACTGAACAAGTGCAGTGCAGTGCTAAACGAGTTTGCGTTCGCTTCGCACATGACGTCACTCTCATAGTTAAAACCAATAGAACCTATTCACCTAATATACTACAGCACGAGAAAACACATGCCCTTGTGAAATTGTTTACATTATTATTTTAAATTACGACAGTTAGAACTTGTCAACTTAATTTAGTTGATTAAGTGATGCAAAATATATGGTAATACCCCTCAACTTTAATTGTGCAAACAAAATCTCAGTATATATTTTTTTAAACTCCAAACACCTATTTTTAGTAACTTTTAACTTTCGAATACTATAATTTAGATGCATAAAAAATCATGGAATGTTGACCAGTTGTAGGATTTTGCTTTTGAGGTAACTAACAGTGTGGGAATTTTGAAAAATGTTTACTAGGATGCATTATGTGCACAAGTGCAAACACAATAAAATGCAGTTTATATGCACAACTTTTTATTTTAGATTAGCGGTTAATATAACATCTCCAATAGCACACCTGTGTAACAAAACACATAGGTATAGTAACTAAAATAAAATAATTTTTTTTCTCATTTTTCCTTTACACAGAAAATTAACCAAAAATTCTTTAACATTAAAAAATTGTGACAAATATAATACAAACATTACATAAATGTAGATAAAAGTAGCTTTTTTAATTGTTGTTATTTGTTTAATAGGAGCTTAAGTTATAGTTTTTGTCAATTTCTGGAACATTCTGGATCTAAAAAATATCCGTTTTGCCTTTTCAGGACAATCTATACCACTACTCTTCAATAAAAGGTTATGAATAAAATGTTCACCAGTTACTAATCCTTCTTTATTAAGTTCAAGAAACGGATTGTTAAGTTTCTCAATGCAAGACATGAAAGTGGGAGATGGTTTTGATAAACCACCCTCACTGACGTGATCAATCCACGAATAGGTTTGGTAGGAGTAACTTTGCAAGCTGGAATTCTTTAGTTTATGACAAACATGCCAGATTTTCTAATCCGTCGTAAGCCAAATGAAGTAATTTCTTTGTTGTAATAGTGTCTTCTGTGATAGAGTCAGGTACTGACGGGGAGGTGAAGGATTTAGTTTGCTTATTAAAGTTAAAGAAATTGGATTGCTCGAAAGCATGCCAGGCAGGTGTCACCAGGCACATCCGATATACCTTCTAGTAGTTATATCGTGAAACAAGTGTGATACGGACGCTCGAGTTTCCGTGCCACACAGTTCGCCCCTCCACGTTGTTCTCCGCACTGCACTGAACGTTCCTCTTCTTTGCCGAGTTTACTTTTAAGAGCACGCAGTTGATTTGCAAGCTAAAACTATCGGAAGAGTAGTTAAATGTGCGCTTGCTTTTGGATTGCACCGTCGGGATACGCAGGCATACGAACGTTAGTTCCGGCATTTGCAATAACGGGAATGCAATTGACAATCTCATTACCTTAGTGACCGCTTTATAAGGGTGAATATAACGCGGGTTTAATTATCGAATTATCGAAAGCGAGATTTAAAACTAGTCAATATACAGCTAAATAACAAGTTTGAATTTAATAAAAGGTAAGAGAAGGATTATTT
Organism: Holotrichia oblita; assembly: GCA_023690525.1. Lineage (NCBI taxonomy): Eukaryota > Metazoa > Arthropoda > Insecta > Coleoptera > Scarabaeidae > Holotrichia > Holotrichia oblita. The sequence continues at coordinate 70,984,372 of CM043021.1, read as the reverse complement.
CGAATGCTACACCGATACGTAGTTCAGCTCTTACTAAAGCTTCCGTTTCCACTTGAGATATCTCTTTCTCGATATTTAATCATTCCCATGTGCGTCACTGGAATGTCATTTTAAAAGTGCGGAATATATTGTTAGACCTTCTCGTTAATTTAATTTAAACTTGACATAGTATTCTTTACAAACCGTCTCTAAACATTTTCGGTGTCAACTGATATATTTTAAAATGTATGTTTAAATATGATCCTGATATAAAATTTGTATAATGTAGTTTAATATAAAAAAGTATATATGGTGTGTGCAACAAAATAAAATAGTTAACACACATCAATAATGCCTTAAAACTCTGTATTTTTCCTTGGGTTATTTGCAGATATTTGTAAAAAATCAGTGTCGTAATAAAGTTGAACCCAACTGAGAAAACCAGTTGATCGCATACTACAGAATCTGATTATCATATGCCATCGAAAGAGGCATCATTCTCTACTATTATTTACAAAGTATAAGCTGGTAATCACGAGTCATTTTCCTAAAAAGTCCTTCAGTATAAAGCTGCACAATCCTGTACTTGAGAGCAATTCCAAAGTATATAAATAATCTGAATTATTATTGGCTTCTGTAAATAATTGCTAGATCTGTAGCAATAACGTCGTGCGTTTTCAACAAGTAGCACTAAAACTTATATTTTATCGTAATAATAAAATAATATCTTCACCGTTTATGAGATTACGAGATGTTTTATAGCAACTTGTACATTACCTTGAGAACATTGAAAATAGGTTCTCTTTTTCTTTTTACCTGCCGAAAGTATTGCACTTTTCCGTTCGTCGTCGCAGATGCATCTTAATGATAATACATGCTCGTAAAGATGGCATGGATAGATATCTCCGACGCAAGTGAAGATAATCGCACATTTATCGCAGTAAAATAGTAAGTTGTTCACACCGTACGCGTGACAGTATCAACAACGGTGCGGCAGCCTCTGTTTATGGTATGGGGCAATTTTATTCGATTCATCGTCGATTGGACACGGCGAGAGGGGCCAAGACTTTGAATGGACCGCGCGATGATTGTCGGTGTCGGTTTTCTGGGCTAAGTATTTCTCGAAATCGCATCAAACCGTGACATTCATTTCATTCCGAGAAAAGTAGAGACCGCGAAAATCAACAAAACAAACACTGTTGGATATTACTACATTATATTGTTATGATATTCGAATCAACAAGGCTTACAATTTATTGAAATATCAAGTTTTTTTAAAAATATAAGTATCGTCATTCGAAATCTAGCTGGTGAAGTATTACTTCCGTGCAACTCTATAAGAGCAAGTGTGGGAGCAAATTCGGCTAACCGTTTGTTATGTTTTTATGTTACCAATTGTAAAAACCGATCTATGATGGATAATAACATTAAGTCAATGTTTGTTCTGAAAAAAGATGCACTGGATATAAAATTCGAAAGATGAACTGAAAAGCTGCGACAAGTCTAAGAGGAGAAGTATACGTCAATAGTTTGAGGCTACCTAGAATAGTCGCCTTAATGATCAACTTAATGCAGAGTAAAAAAGTTCATATGAGTACTGTGCAAAACATATTTCGAGAATATATTTAAGCTGTACTTCGTTACAACATTACTTTGCTGGAAATAATGCTATGCTGTTGTGTCTCATGGGATATTATTTTATTTATTTCCGACGGATTAGTAGATATATTATTAAATTCTCCCGAAATCATTCCTGTTCACTTTAACTGAAAACACATTTGTTCGGCGTTCAATGCGGAGTGGTCCAGATAAACTCAGCCAGTACAACAGTATCAATCCAGGACACGAGTTTTCAAAATCTTAGGAATGCTGAAATTAAATGTAATAAGGTTATAGTTATCAAGCCAATATCTCAAATAATTTGCTGAATTCATTATATTTGTATCAGAATATAACATATATATAATAGTAATTTAATTGTAAAGTATCAACAAAATTTGACCTTTAAATGTAAGTTATTTGTCGTTTTAACCTAAAATTACAATCAGTCCGAATTCTGGCAGATATATGCACGCAGAGAAATGTTATCTTGAGTTAAAACAGACTGTTTCAGTTCAAAACAATCCCGTATTTGTATATCCGCAAAACTATATAGTGTTATCACAAGAATATTATTTTCTAAGGAAATTGTTTTGTTACATTGTTTTAATGTAAGAATATAATGGATTTGTAAGACTTCCGTACGTCGACCACTGAATTGACAATTTATAGACAATTTAACGGAAAGTACAGGTTTTACTGAGTCCAAAACGGCCCCCCTTTTCTTGCGGCGATTAGTCTAAAAGTATACCTAAAAATAGTTCTAAAAAGTGTTATTTCTAGGTTATGTTTCGCTAATGTTTTGACATTTCTGCGAGGATTTTCAGTTGATATCCAGTCAGAATTACGAAATATCGCAAGAAACGGAGGTCCGTTTTGGACTCAGTAAAACCTGTACTTTCCGTTAAATTGCTTATAAATTGCCAATTCAGTGGTCGACATTCGGAAGTTTAGCCAATGGATTTACTTCAAGTACAACGTTTGGTTGAAATTACTCCTCCAATTCCCATGAAGCTAAAATACACTTCACATAATGCATTATTAAATATGTACTTTTATTACTGCAAATGCCCTCGCCTTAACTATAAAAAAACTTACATGTATCTAATTCTTGCAAAGTGGTGCACGCAGATAAGAATGCACGTATAAACGCTTCATATACACATATAATCTCGAACGCAGCTGCTCGAAATTTGCAATTCAGCTATTTCACAAGTAGGGAAGTTATTCAGATCAAATACGTATTTTACAACAAATATAGTCTAGATTGTATTAAACGCATTTACTTATTCCAAGAAAATGTGTTTGAATCAAAACAGAAATATTCTAGCATTAAAAATATTTGGGTAAAACAGTATATTTTCTTAATTCAAGAACATTTTTCTCTATGTGTGTATTTAAAAATGTTTGCGTCGAGAAAGTCCATTAAAAAACATGGCTATGAAAATCTGTAGGCTTTCATGATTGCTATTTTAAAAAATTTGAAACTTATTCTAGAGTTGACAAAATATAGACAGGAAAAAGCCTCAACCGCTTGTTTAAGGAGCTTACTTTTATTTTTTATTAAAATTTTAGTCAAGTGAATGAATAAAGTGTACAAGATGGTTTAAAGCTTTATTGGTATAAAAAGCTTTTATACTATGGAGTATAAAATGTTTATCTGAGTACAACCAATTTGTTCAGGTATGCTTGGCTTGATATCCTACATCATTTTAGTGTTTTTACTCTCTTTTGGAGTGTTTAGTGGCGTTCTTCAGTTAACTTATCCCACTATTTATAAATATTTTATTTAGCATTTCAGTAGTGTTCTCATTATTGGTAGTATTTTGCTTCTAGTAGCGGATGTTAGAAGGTTAGATCAAAACCTAGAAGCCGTCATGATACTTTAAACTTATATTTTGAATATTTCTTTTTTGATTTTATTTGATCCAATCACTTAACTTTTATTTGAAACTTTCATTTGCACTGCATCTAACTCTAACTCAACTTTTAAAAACTTAAGTCTTATTGTGAGAAACTATATAATTTTTATTTCTCAAGCAAGTTTGACTTGAAACCATTATATCGTCCATCGACATTTAGCATATTGTTTCAGCATGAATTTTCGCTTCCTGTAGATTCCATATATTTTAGTGCTCCCATTTGTCTCCTGTTGTATCCTTTCGCCATGACCAGATGAGTTGTTTTATCTTAAATTGTAATCATTGATTTTATTTTGCAAATTGATCTTCATTGATATCTCTTCCACTTTCAACGTAGGCTAGTATTGTTGCCCTTGGCACTACAGGTTTTTGAGTTTAATTCAGAGGTGGTCAAGGTTGCCACAGTAGGTATGAACGACTACTTGACTTTTCCGTAAGAGATGCCAGTAAACAACCATTCACATCCCCTGAACCTATGTACATATGGAAATTTCCATAATTAGATTAGTCAGACTCAAGCACGCTACAAGGTACCTGTACTGGACTGTAATGGATTTAGCAAGGAGGGGTATAGCAAGATTACTTTCAAGATCGACTTTTCTGTGTAAAAATTGTAAGAGACAGACAACAAGGGAAGAGCTGATATATTTCATCAGTTAGACAAGAAGCCAAGAAGTAGGTAAACTATAGGCGTACGAGCACAGTCACTCGACGTGGACACGCTGTATAAGCTGTAGTTTTGACAGCTAAAACCTGTGTAAAACCAACAAATTGTCATAATTGCTGTGCTCGTACGCCTATAGTTTACCTACTCCAAGAACATTAATTTTCAACAAAATGACCAACTTATTTTTTCGGATGATATTAAATTGAGAGTCCTAAAATCATACAGAGGCACACGCAGAGAAATATTATCTTGAGTTAAAACAGACTGTTTCAGTTCAAAACAATCCCGTATTTGTATATCCGCAAAACTATATTGTGTTATCACAAGAATATTCTTTTCTAAGGAAATTGTTTTGACGCAAAACAACATTGTTTTAATGTAAGAATATAATGGATTTGTAAGACTTTCGTATGTGGACCACTGAATTGACAATTTATAGGCAATTTAACGGAAAGTACAGGTTTTACTGAGTCCAAAACGGCCCTCCTTTTCTTGCGGAGATTAGTCTAAGATACCTAAAAGTCGTTCTAAAAAGTGTTATTTCTAGGTTATGTTTCGCTAGTGTTTTGACATTTCTGCGAGGATTTTCACATTAGAGAAACATAACCTAGAAATAACACTTTTTAGAACGATTTTTAGGTATCTTAGACTAATCTCCGCAAGAAAAAGGGAGCCGTCTTGGACTCAGTAAAACCTGTACTTTCCGTTAAATTGCTTATAAATTGCCAATTCAGTGGTCGACATTTGGAAGTTTAGCCAATGGATTTACTTCAAGTACCACGCCTTAACTACAAAAACCTTATATGTATCTAATTCTTGCAAAATGGTGCACGCAGATAAAAATGCACGTATAAACGCTTCATATACACATATAATCTCGAACGCAGCTGCTCGAAATTTGCAATTCAGCTATTTCACAAATAGGGAAGTTATTCAGATCAAATACCTATTTTACAACAAATATAGTCTAGATTGTATTAAACGCATTTACTTATTCCAAGAAAATGTGTTTGAATCAAAACAGAAATATTCTAGCCTTAAAAATATTTGGGTAAAACAATATATTTTCTTAATTCAAGAACATTTTTCTCTGTGTGTACAAAATATCAATTGGTCGACTTGTCCCTCCTCATCCATGCACGGAAAGAAAGCAATGTTTATCGTAAACCGTAGATTCTCTATCGCTTTTAATAAGTCTATCTAGTAGTAGTATAGAGAATACAATGGGTTGGAGACAAGTTCTGTTTTTGGAGCATCTGGTATTTCAAATTCTAATCTTTCTTCATTGGACGTTCTCACTCCATACACCATTTCCATTGATTTTAATTTTTCTCCATCCTTCTGCTTTGCAAACTTTTGAGTACATTTTGAAATATAAATGTATTGATTCAGATTGTTTATAATCTCATCTATTCCGATTTTAATATTCCTCTTTAAGAATTACTGGTTTACTTGGGAACAGCTGTTAGTGATTTGACAATACTAGCAAATTGGTGAAGAACCAAACAAATGTCTATAGTAGCACACTTTCCGTCACCTTAAGTTGCGTCGTAATTTTTTCGCCCTTCCTAATATCGCAATCCATTTAGAATTAGGAACCTTTCTACTACCATCGAAGAAAATGGTTAACAAAGTATTACTAAGCGTCGTTGAATTGGCCTATTCAGGCCCTATCATTTTGATTACTTTCGAATCTAGAATGTGACCCTGTTTATTATTTATGATGAGTTTGCGCATACATTCTAAGACTGCGTATATTCAAGAGGATCTTACCTTTTGACATGTATAAGCACAGTAAATTTATTGCAATGCAATCCTAATGAAACCTAATTGGTTAGTAATTTTAAATTTATAAAATACAACTGCATATGTGCCATTTCTGAGTTATTCAGATGTAATTAACTAGTTAACCGTAAAACGCGTTAAAATACTGTGGATTTACTTATTTTTTGGTTTCACTTTAATATATAGTTTCGGCTATCTAACATTAGCGTCTCTGAATAGCCGAAATCTTTTTCATGTTCAGCATTTCGACAGCAACAAAGAACATAAAAACGTTGTAAATGATACTCGAGCATGAGAATCATTAATTTTAATTTGAAATTACGTTAGTTTACTTATATGGTAGAGGCCTAGTATTGTCGACGACAGCAACGAATTAAAATATGTTATGTAAGAAGGCGCAAAGCGGCGTACTACATTGGTTGTATCCCGACATTTTGAAAAAAGAAAAAACTAATGCCAAATGTGAGCAACGGTAAAAACCCGAGCAAAAGAAAACAATTATACATACAAAACGGTTTAGAACGCGTCAGTCACGTGTAAGTAATATAATTACAACGTAACGTTTTCAATTTATGTTACGTACTCGAAAAAGAAATTTATGGAGTTTTTGCGGTCCTACAAAGTTATTTTAATTTAAATAGTCTCATGCATCTGTTTATACGTACACGTCAGAACATAATATATCGAAATGTAAATCCCATCCGAGATAAATTAGACTTCAAGTTGTAACTTTTTGCGTACCTAAATGCTTTGTTAGTCATTTTTAACTAGCGACGCACGTCTAATAGAAAAAGATTAATGTCAAGAAGCAAGCAAGCAGTCCGCGAGGCAGTTAATTCCAGTGTAGTAGCAATTTAAGAATGTTCTTTTTAAGGAAACTGTTAAATTGGGTAGAACTAATTTGTCATGTTTTCTTATTACCTAGCGTATACATGTGCATGTAAATTTTGTCGATAGTCGTTTATCAGTTGTAATAGGTTATTTACTCGCTTATATGCCTACACAGATTTCCGGTATTTTACTATACGCCATCTCCATTCTGCATAATACTAAACTATCTTCCTATTTCTAATTTAGTAACAATTGTCATCCATATCTGATACAATTATAACCTTTTCTATTATATGATTTTCTCATTAGATTTAATATAGACGTACATATATCTACTAATGTGTTCTATTCTAGTTCATACACAATGAAAATAAGCTAGAAAAACATTGATGTAATAACTTTCTTTTGAAATAATTTGCTTTTAATAAAACTTGTTTTTTTATCGGGAACACAGGGGAAATATTCTGAATTTTGTTGATTGCAGTAGAGAAAGTATTCGAAATCAAAATCGCAAAAAAATGGAAATGGTCTATCTTGTTATCGTTCAAAACGTAAGAACAAATCGAGATTCTGGTTGGGTATGGATGATCATCGAGCAAGGGTAAGAAGGCGGTGTGGTAACAGGCATAATACTTAGGTTTTTTTTGTAGAAAGGTATGCACCTCATCATTGGAATTAAAGTATTCCAAGGGGTATTTCTTACGATAGTGTCATCTTTAATGTCCATCAGCGGCAATATGACAGAAAAATATAGAAACACATGTTCTATCATACCACATCACTGTTTCACATGCAGCCAAATTTACGTTGTATACTTTAATTATGTAATTAAGTCCACTTTTTGCAATAGCAACCAAAATGTCTCGATTCTTTACTAATTGAACACGTCTGGGAGACTAGGAGCAAAACATTAAAAAAATTTCTTTATTACCCACACACCATAATGGAGCTTCACCTTAAAGGACAGAGATGATCTGGACTAAGACATCTCAAGAGTAAATCTAGCACCGTACTATCATATTTTGAGAACTATGCAATGCTGTGTCTATTTTAACATTTTCAGGAAGAGGGTGTAGCTTTCAAAAAACATACATACATATAAGCTTACTTGACAATTCCCAAAATATAACTTGACTAAAAAATAGTCAATAAAATTAAATATTTCTCAATAATTGAGATTTAGAAGTCTGCAGAAAATGATAAACTTTTATTTTCACTGTAATCATTTTTCTAACTATGACATGACTCGAAGGTTGAACATAGTAAAAGAACTGTTTTCGATGAAAAAACACACTGGGCAGAGATGGGAACACAAAGTTGCTGAAGTACCCTTCTTCACGAAAGAGAAATGAACAAGTGCCGTCAAAAAAATTAATGTCGGTAAGGCTCCAGGACCAGACCACCTAACAGCTGCGGCCATAAAATTCATAGTTGGGATCATTCGAGAGATACTGTTAGACATCTTTAACCAATTAATTACAGTACAGGAATTTCCGCGAAAATTCAAAGAATCTATGGTCATATTATTATGGAAAGGCTCCGCGTCGTAGTTTCGGCCAATATGCTTACTTAGTATACTGGGTAAGTTATACGAGCGTCTAATCAAAGAAAGATTAGAGTTACAAAAAACAGGTGTCCTTTCCAATAGACAGTTCGGTTGTATAAAGGGAAGATCAACGGTGCACGCAATCAAAACAGTCATGGATATGGTTAACCAGTCCAGGAGAAAATGGATAGCAGTAGTGGCACTAGATATTAAAAAAGCAATTGGCAGAAGGTGTTACATCAATAGCAAATACGGGTGATCTTCTCTTAATTGTGGAGGCAGACGATCAGAGAGAACTCTGAGAGAACGGCAGAATATCACCTTTGTAGTGCAGAGTAAGAGAATCGTCCCTAGACGAGAACTGAAGTACTTGGGGGTAATGATTAACGATGGAATACCCTTCGGACCACATGTTATGCAACTGATACAGAAAGCAGAAACGAGTTTGGGTGCCCTGGAACGTAATCCACAATAGAACAAGATTGGTTAAAATTTTTTTGAGGATTAGAGACTGAAGGAGGATGGGGAGAAGCAGAGACCAAGCGTGTTAGCTGAAGTGATGCCATACGAGTGGTTGCGGCGACACGTGTGAAGAAAGGAGGTGTTTTGGTGGGTAGGATAGGCATCCACACCTCGCCTGGGAGTCCCACATCGCTACAGAGCGATTGACCCAAGCTGGTAGCGTCCATAAAGGATTTCACCTCAAAGAAATGAATGATATGCACATATCATATCAAGTAATTTTGCTCACCTCATACATAGCCCAAATTAAGTTGATTTAAGGAATTCAGCTTCTGATCTATTCATTGCCGCATGATCTCAATTTTTAAGGATGTATATATTAGCTGATGCTAGATTTTATTGTTAAATGATATCGAAGGCTTCTATGGTTCAAGTCTCTGTTAAAAGGACTTTCCAGGTTTTGACTGCGTCATAGTAAAGTAACATACAAACAAATCACATCGGTAGGATTCTTCGTAACCAAAACATTAAACCCATTTTTAAACAAAATCACCCAAATTCTTCCCTCGCACAAGAACACCCGCCATGCACTCTCCCATAAAGGTATTTACAAAATTCCCTATGATCGTGGTTCGGTATGCGTAGACGAACTACAATCAAAGAATACCAACGGTACATTAAATCACGTTCTCCAGCACATTCAGTCTTAGCCGAACATTTTCTTAACACTAGCCCAAATTTTGTTTTGATCAGGTATCTGTTGTAAGCAAGACTCAACACTATTTTCCACGAAAGATAAGGGAAGCTATCGAGATGTAAAGACATCCCCAGAATCTAAATAGTGATGATGGTTACCCACTCTCCCGCATTAGAATAGCCGTCCTTTCCTCTTCATCACGCCGTATTTACTGATCCGTTTCTTTACGCAGTTGTATATATATCCTCGCAGGTCCACCTTTTCCTTGTCAGAAGGTTTTCGCCTCTAACGTGATTTACACGTCAAATTACCATGACACTCTAGCGCCCCTCGTCCAGCTTTTGCTTCTGAAGAAGCCACTTACGTTAGTGGCGAAACGTGGAGTTTTAATAAGTTTTTGTATATAGCAGAACAAGCATTGGAAGGTGAAATTCTTATTACACGTCACAAATAACACAGGTCTACAAAACATTTTTTGTTGAAAGATGTTTTAAATTCAACAACTACTTTTATACAATTTCGGGGCCCTGATTATGAATTTTCTTTTTATTTTTATTCATCAGGTAAGGTTTTTTTACTAACTACAATAAAAGAACACAACTTATAGAAATAATGCAGATACATTTATTGCATATTTCCAGAAATATAACATGTGATTTTGTTTCTTTGTTTCTTTTACATTTGGTGTGTAAACTGCGTTTAGTTGCCTTTTTCTGGTGTGTTGTTGTTGTTCGAGATTATCGCGTTGTAACATCCAGCAATAGTCTGCAATCATGGATATCCTCCATCTACCTTGATATCGTCGTTCTATGTCCCCTATATCCACTGATCCAATTGTGAAAATAGGAAATGCACTTTTAAACTCGTATTACAATCTAAGTGCTGAAACGTTTTTAGCATGTTGTTGGTTGAGAATATTCTCGTAGTCGGGGTTTTTATGATTCCCCAAAAACTCTTCAATAACTTTTTTAAACGTAATCCACGCGTTTTCGACAGCATTCATACAACTGAGAAAATCCCAATCTTTACAAAGCGATCTTATTTGAGGCGCTACAAAACCTCCTTTTTCTAACTTTGCTTTGGATAAGGTCGGGAATTTGTTGGAAATATACTTAAAACAGTGTCCATCTTTGCTAAGAGCTTTAACGAATTGCTTCATTAAGACTAACTTTATATGTAGAGTAGGTAAAATGATTTTTGTAGGGTCCACCAATTTAGTACGTTGTATGATTTTTGTACCTGGAACAAGGTCTTTCTGAAAAGGCCACTGTGTGTCAGTCCAATGTTTGTCTTTTGCACGGCTATTCCATTCACAGATAAAACAGGGGACCTTTGTAAATTCTGATTGCTGACCCAGAAGCATACAAAGCACCTTTAGATCTCCGCATAGCATCCAGTTATGTTCCTCATACTTAATTTTCTTTAACAGAAGCTCCAAGTTTTGATAGGTTTCTTTAAGGTTTACCGAATGTGCGACAGGAATGGAACTCAACATATTACCATTATGTAGTAATACTCCTTTTAGGCTTCTTTTGCTTAAATTGATGAAAAGACGCCATTCTCTTTTGTCATACGAAGCAACTCCCAACTTTGTAAGTAAATCGGAAATGTTATTACAATATACTAAAGTTCCATCTGAACTGAAATAAGCGCTCAAGTCTTTTTCTCGATTTCTTTAGAAACTGGTAGATGTTCCAGGTGACAACAAATTTTTCTCACGAAGTCTGGATGCCAACAATTCTGATGCTTCTTTATGAAGATGTAAATCTCTTATTAAATCACTCAGTTCATTTTGAGTAAACAGTTCTGGTTAAATACATTATTCTGGTTAAAAGTCAATGTCTTTCGAATCATATGGACTCTCGTCAGAGTCAGATGAAACTATTGCTTTTTTTGACGTGGAACAGGTACTGGTACGTCAGGCCCGTGCGGCACATGTCTGATAGCAGAACTGACGTTGGAATATATTATATTTTTCTTATTCTTAATGTTAAAGCCTTTTATATTGCAAGAATAAAAATATCAATCATCACTATGGTTTTTTGGTTCACGACATATCATGGGTATTCCGAAACTTAATAATTTTTTTGTACCTTTTGTCCAGTTTCGCAAAGCTTCTACGCAAACCCTGCATACAACGTGTGGTGCCCATGATTTATCTTGGTCACCAAGTTTTATGCTAAAATAAGCATAATATGCTGATTTCACAAATGCACTTATATGTTGTCTCTCTTTAATTACAAAATTTCCACAAATGTAACAAAAACAGCTCGTATCATTTAAACAATGTCGTCTTTCCATTATGTAAATTAACAAAACACGAACAAATAATTCAAAAATCGCAAAACGATACCCACACAAGTAACACCAAATGCGGACTAAAGACAACGTGTTGTAAGATCAGTGGGAATATAATAACACTGTAGCCAATTTAACTTTTTATAATAAAATTTTACTATAAACATCATTACAAAATTTTAACAAGCACACGTTTTGTAAAAAATTCGTACGTGATGGAACAAAAAGGATGGTATTATCGAAATCTGGAGGTTAAAATCATTGAAGAAAAGGTATAAATTTCCAAACATCGAATTTGTTGTAGACCTGTGTAATCGTTGGCATCAAACAACTAGTGATGTTATAGATCGTGGAACGTATGTATGCACACTCGGTTGATTTAAAATCGACTCACCCGGCAAGCGACGTAGACCTAACGTCGCACACAGAAACTTTCAACATTTAACTGGATGTTTGTAGTAATAAAGCAATTTACTTATGAGCAGGTAAAATAGTTACGTAATGTGAAATGGAATAGGAAGATCGCTGCAGAAATATATTCTTTTTCAGATACTTTTAATACCTGCGTTATTACGTAGTATAGCGTTTGCCAACACCCATTACCATTAATGACATATAAACGCAAATAAAATAATAATACAAATCAATTTTAGAACCATAAGAAAAATTATTTATCAAAGCAGATAGACAGGAATCTATGTTCATCTTAAGTTTGTTTCGTTAAAAACACTGATTTTATTCTAGAATTAATAACAAAACACACAGTAAACAAATAATAATTTATTTCAAATAATAAAGAAGGTAAACGAAAAGGCAGTCAAACTGAAAACAAATTAATACACAGAAAAAACTTTTGAATTATTGGTTGGTTCTGAAGGACATTTTCTGCACCATCATGCGAACATTCATTCTCTAAAGTATATGTAATAGGGTGAAACGAAAAACGCGTTTTTCTGCAATACAATTCTAATAGCACGGAAAACTTGCGCATAGGCGTCATTATAAATAAAAAAATTTAAAAAAATTTTTTTTCAAAATTTGAAATCGGGCAGAAGGTCTAAAGTTACCAAAAAAAAAGTCAAAATCCCGGTAAATTAAAAAAAATGCAAAAATTACAAAAAAATACATTTTTTGTTGTAATAGTGAAAAAAGTGTTTTTAAGAGTGTCCTTAATGCATACCAAAAATAATTAGATCCATTCCTGTTTTCAGCATACTAGTGCTTTTTATGTATAGCGCAGTATAAATAGCATTTAAACCGTAGATTTTGCAGCGGAGTTTAAATTAAAGCTGTTATTGTAATCTCTCGATTTTTAATAGAGATCATTTTCAAAATGTTTGATTGTATCTACGTACCTGTATAACAATTTCATTGAACTTGAACAAATATTCCTATATTTTTATTCATATTATATTATCATCATTTCGATCTTGAAAATATTATTTTTCTATTAGAAAAGCAATATCAAAAGGTAATTATTTTTTACTGGTTATGCGACAGTAGTAGCGCCTATATTATTATCACAACATCAAAAGGATTTAATCTACCGGTTATATTAAATGGAATTTAATAAACATGCTAATACACTTTAGTGAAAACAACTCAACAACCATAAAAACAAACGCTACTGTAGCGGTCATTGAGATCAGTAGATACATATATAAACGTTGCCTAGCTTGAAATTGTAAAACACGGTTATCGGAGAAGAATTATTAAAATAGGAAATTGAGGATCAAAAAACTACTGTAAAGGCAAATAAATGTATTAAAGATTTCGTTTACAGTTTGGTGGAGCGTTATGGTGGAAATTTTCGCATTTCTAATGTTCCTGATCTAACGTTGGAGAATAGAACTTGCTAAGAACAGCTTTGAAGTCCGCCGACTATTCATATAGATGCTATGCAAGAATACCTACTAAACTGACTTCAATTATTTTAATTCTACAATCTGTAATTCCTAAAACGGTAAGATGGCGAAAATGATTCGACATTTAGATCTATAAAATTTGTAATGAAACAAACAAAAAAAGTGTAAACTAAATTAACTCGATAAAAATAACGTAAAACCATAACGATGCATATGTTAATACGAAATGTGCATACGTTGAGACCTGAAACTTTTATTTGGTACTGTATCGCGTGTCTCAGGTATTTCTTTAATTACATAAACTCAGATTATTTACGTTGTTTAAATTTTATGGCGACAAAATTACCTTGTGCAACTATAATTTGTCGCCTTGTTTCGCGTCGTATTGCACATAAAATGTCTGCATTTCATGTGTAACTACCGTTGTAAATTACACATCAAACAGATTCTTAATACACCATTAATTATGTTGATAATTACGGCGAAAAGATTAAACAACGCTTATTTACAGGAAGAAGAGTTTATTCAAATACATATTTCAAAGCTCATCCTCTTGCAAATATACATAATATTTAGGGTAAATGACACACAGTTGGTGATATTTTCGTAGGTATTGACGCTGTTCGTAAATACTTCTGTATTAAAGTTTAGTAGTATATGATATATAGATTGCTCTTCCTGTCATTATGTATTTTATGTTTATAGTTGTAGGAATCCTTGATAGTGTTGCTTCCTGTTTGAGATCCACTCCATCACTACAAACAATTTTTTTTTGTATGCCTGTTAGTTATATGGTGATGTCTGGACTTGATCAATTTTGTTTAACATTCAATTTTTGGACATCTGACGAACAACTCCATCCCAGCGGTTGATATTGCGGTCAATGGTTTCTTTATATTAAGGAGGCCGGTCTTTGCACACTGGCGACTAATTTTTTAGTACTTTGTGCACACTATATAAAAAAATACGTGACTTAATATTAGCATTACGTTATGGATTCAGCGGGTTATCCTTAATAAAAGCTCCCAATTCCGCTAAAAATGTTTTCTATACATTGATTAAGAACCACGTCATACGGCATTATTGTATCAATAGTTGGTCCAAGTGTTTCATTCTCGACGGCAGTTTTAGACCATAAAGTATCGCTAAATACTACAGAATTTAACTTTCTTGGTGGTGAGTGCAGCTACAGCGGCTTCCTACAGTGTACTGCTTGTCAACATTAACCACAACAATTCTTACCTTGTAAATTATGTGTGTAAATATATTTCTATGGCTTTGTTGTGATCAATAATTTTGCACTGTGTATATACCAACAGAAAATGGTAATCACTGACAAAATGCTTTCCCCTATCTATTCTATGTAGGGTTGCCAGATGGAAACTTATAAAATCCGGGACAATTCTAGGACAACGGTATGGGGTCGTGGTAGTTCTTTGCCGCCCATTACCGCTATGCGTTTTGCACTCATACAAAAATGTGTATTTCTTATTTTTGAAAGATATGTACTTTAAATAAAACATTTATTTTCAAAAACATACATTTATTAATTATGTTTTAGTAACGTATACAATAACATAAATTAACATAAATCAAAAAACTCTTATAAAAATAAAATTGAATAGATCATTTTTTAAAATATTTATCACTGGATTTTGCGAGTTTTAGTAGTTTTTCTCCGTCAGAGATTTGCAAAAGTGATAATATTTCTGAACATGACTCGTCAAAATTGATACGAGTCTGCAGTTCGGATTTGATTAAATCCATGGACATTCGGTTTCGCTCTTTGGTCCATAAACTTTTCAGTTGGCTAAATACTCTTTCGCAAAAGGCATTGCTTGTTGGAATTGAAAGAACAAAACAAACTACTTTCTTTAAATTTGTAAAGTTTGTGGATGAGTTATTTCTGAAGAGTCTTTCGGAAGCGCCTTATACATACACAGTTTTTAGACATGCAAACTTTGTATAAAGGGAGTTAATATTAACAGAGTCCTCTATATTCAATATTTGGGGAAATTCTGAAAGCACTTCCCAAGTCAACTCTAATTCCTCCGATTTGAGTGATAAAAGCTCAAACTTTTTATAGAATTCATTGGGACCGAAATCATATCTCTCTTCTAAATATTTAATGGCTCTTTGAAGAAAAATGTGTGCCTGGGATGTGAATTGATTTCTTTCTTCTCCATCAATTTTTCAAAAGATGGTCCTGACTTCACTCCAAAAAAAAATTATCAACCATCCTACTTTTTAAATGATCGTGAAGACTTCGCATGGCATGATCCATTTCCAAAATAGTGAAGCTCTCACTTTCTAGTAGCAAAATCAGTTTTGTAAATTCAGGCACATTACCTAAGAAGAAGAGGTAACAGTCATTCTTGCCTTCTTTTTTACATTCTTCCTCATTATTTATGTCACTGACATAGCAACCTTCTGAAATAAAGTCCCGTAATATCTTGTGGTAGTTGTCTGAATCTTTTTTAAAGAAATAATGTTCCACAGCAGGCCAACTCTGAATAAGGTGATCTATAGCTGGCAAAAGTGACAACCATCTTGTAGGTACTATTGATTTCATAATGATATGGGACCGTAAAACTGACATAAAGTAGTTTTTTTAATAGTGTAAATGTGACTTTATTCAACAAATATTTGAAAATGTCAATGCCATAAGTCAAAATTGTATTAGTGACTTCAGTGCAATTTACAATAGGAAATGCATATTGCCCTAGATCATTATGAAATCAATAGTACATGTCTTAGCAGCTCCTTATACTGTATTTGAGCAAACTCACAACATTCTTTCAATTTTTGTGTTTTTAATGCTGACCAACTGAACTCATTATAAATTTTTATGACTATGCTTTCTATGTCAACATGGATGCCTTTTAATGCATATTTCACACAATTATTTATTACATGGCAATAACATTTGGCTTTAAAAATATGTTTATTTTCTTCGTTTAGTTTCTGATATACAGAATTATGGGCACCATAATTGACAGAAGCATTGTCTGCACTATATGCACTTATTTGATCCATGCTGAGATTGGCATCAATAGAAATTTTTCTAAGGCATTCATATATATCTAGCGATGTTTTTTCAGCTTCCTCGTAAAAGTCTAATAATTTCCTGCATATAACTTTATTACATTTAAAATATTAAACAGCATATGGAAATGTTTTCAAATGTTTTGCTAACATTTGATGCATCTGACTTTTTCTTGAGAGTCCTAAGACATTTCGAGTGATGGCCGATGCTTTTGTACGTCCACATGTCATTTTTGCTGTTATTTGACTATCTGAAATTAATTTGCTGATATTTTTTGCCAAGCAGTCCAAGCTATTGTAACTTAATCCATGTTTCACATTATGATAAACAAATGTTAATTCGGAAGTTATTATAGATCTTTCTTCTGATGTGTTTTTTAATTAAAAAAATTATTCATGCTTTGAGAAGAGTATTTTTAGCCAACTCCATTTATTTATGCTTTATACTATTGGCGTGAACCTGCAACAAGCATATAACAAAATTAAAAGGAACTAGAATGTATAAAAATAAATTACTGTCAGCGCGCGACGGCCTTCATATTGGATGGCAATTTCCGAGTTACATGCTTTATACATTGCAGCAAAGTCATTCTTTTTCTCTATCCAGTCTTTAAAGCCAAGATCGTTGGTCCATTTATCATTAAATCTAGTGAACTTTTTCTTACTTGTTGATGGAGTCGACAATGAATCTAGGATAATTGCAATTAACTACTTATTGCACCTCACAGTTTGCACGTGTATATTCGCGTAGTTAACAAGCGATGTTTATAGGTCGAGCAATGGGAATAGAATGATTTTACAATAGCTTTGTTTTGGTTCAGAATTCAGAATGGTGCTAGTTGTTGCGCACGCGCATTTACACTTTAGCGTTTTGGTTATTTAAGAACGCGAACCAAATTTTTAGTCCGATGTTTTGGTTACTGACAGAATCGATTCAGAATGATTCTGGAACCGTCCAAACACTTCTTGCACTTATATGAGTACCGATTCTGAATTATTAGTTCGAAATTACGTCATCGGTGCACGTGTTCAGAAATTCGAGTTATTTCGATATGTTCGTCATCAATGACATTGATATTTACGTTGTCTTTTAAAGTTTGAGATTTTCTTCCGTTTGTATTTGATTACACTGAATGAATGATTACCGAATGAATTACTGTCCTGGGAATAAAATTTATGGAATGTGAGTGGTATCCTACGACAGAGACAGGATTTGAAAGACTTAGCGCAGAACATTCGCTATTGATATTTTGTTGGTTTGTATTTTAGTCTGTATCTAAAAGATGGCAGTAACAGGCTCCTAAAATGTGTTTTGGTTATTAAAAGTTCGGAACCATTCTGGAATTATAATGTTGTGCGCTTACGTTCTGCGCAGTTCTGTTACTAATCCTGAATTCCGAACCAAAACAAAGCTAATAATGCACCCAGTGCAGAGATGTCAGATCGGGGACCAAACATACACACTCCATTGCACTCGGTCCCGTGCACTCAAGGTAAAGCTAGCGCGCGAACTTAGGAACTAACGAAAGAGAAATAAAAATAAAACTAATAGGTTTTTGGAATCAAGGACAATAAGGTCTAATTACTGGACACTGAACAAGACGCAAAATTCCTGGACAATCGCGGATTTTCCGCTCATCTGACAACCCCAATTCTATGTAGTATAAAAACTACTCTACCGATGGACAATCCCTCTTACCCCTGCAATTATCGAGTTAAAACTGTTTTAAATATTTATATATTTTTTAAGAAACAAATAACACAAGTTTAACAGCAAATATGTATAACGTAAGCGTTTGCATAGTATATCTTATCTTAAATAAAACACTATTAGGTTAATTAAATGTTTATTATACCACGACGTGTTGCTTGGGTTAAGTGGAAAAGTTCGTAGATAAATCCTCAAGAACTTAATGGTCTGTTTGGGTGTAGGGTGAAAAGAAGGACGCATAAAATTGGTGCACTCTTAATCTCAATCAAATGTGGTGTTGCGGCAATAAAGGAAGAGCATCTATTTAATTAAATCGGTCCCAAATATTTTCTTATTTCTTCTTGTATTATTGATCTATGTTTCTGATTCTAGGGACTACATCTTTCCCAAGTAGATTTGTTAGTTCTTCGTTTAATTTTTTTTTACATCAAAACCGTTTGCATTTCATTAGGGATACGGATAAAAGAGCTAGCGCATAAAAAATGCTTAGTGCATATTGGAAGATGTTTTCTAATTATGCTGAACTGAGTGATTGCTGAAAATTCAGTAGGCATGAAATTAATTAAATCAATATGACATTCTTTCCGTCTAAGGAGAGACATTACTTATGAAACAATTTCTAAATAATAGCCCATTTGTTGAAGTAAATATACTGTTGCGCGCTGTATCATTCGCATACATAAAACACAAGAGGACGCTGTATATATCTATATACGATGTTCAAATGCATTATCCTCAGTGATCATTAATACAGATCATCTTAGTAAAAAACAAATGTAATGAATTAAGATCATCATTTTTATCAACACACATGTATCGTTGCTTATTACTGTGTCTTCAGAATGCATACATTCAGATGATATCACGGGTGGTCTAAGTATTCTCTCACGAATAGCATTTACATTTTTATGGCTGGAAAACATGCTTTCTTAACGTTATGTCACGGTTTATATTTTAAGTGGTGCCTTAATTGTATCGTACAAATTCCCATATAAGAATTTCCCGTTCGATATAAAATGTCAGGAGAGAATATACATTTCTTGTAATGTATAGATGTCCGCTGATAATCAAATATGATCTTGATCTTGCCAGTAGGACATTGACTGTTCATTTTATATAGGTAAATAGATCCTGAATGATGGAAATTCTTCACATAAGTTGTAACTATTGCATATATGTGTATGCAATGCGCTCCGCTGTGTTTCGTACCTCTTCCGATCGATCATAAAAATCTTAATTTTATACGCTGACTATTCTGGAATGAGGTAATTTGGTACCAAATATGGTTACAGATGTTTATGGATTATGAAAGAATTAATAAGCAAAAATATAGCTGAATGACTGTTACCAAACCCCTTTCAGATTTCAATTCAGTACAGTAATATCTAATTTGCTAATGGTACAGAGTAGAGTTGATGTAATTAAAAAAATTAGAAGAAGGTAATTTTTCCGTAGAATTTGTGAAACGGATTTGTGGTTGTAATTCTACAGATTACATTTATGGAAACTTTGTAGGAGTTGTGACAAAGAATAGCCAATAGCATTTTGAACATTTCAAATGATTCTGTTTGAATTTCATGATTCTCATTTCGTCAGTTTGTTCAGAAATTAATGAAGGATATAGAAATAAATCCATATCCATTGTAGTAACGCTATACTTTCAAAGAAATCCTTGTATTGCGATTACGAGAAATAGATGTCGCTTCCTCGATCAATATAGGTATAATATTCAATTACTAACCAGTTTAATTTAAAGTCGCAGTAGTACAAAACACGCGTAAGAGAAGAGAATGGGCAAGTTTGAAAAATTCGAAAGTGTTCGTAATTATACTGTTATGTTTTTTTTTCTTTTTCAAGTTCTATATTATTATTATCTAGCTTGTTAGCTTTTGTTATTAGAAAATGCTAAGCAAGAATATAAAGAAACTTGCTTTTGTTAAACACAAATCATTTTGAAATTAGAATAAAATTCTTTATTGTACTGAATATACCATGAAATAAGTTCATTGAAAATAGTAAAGATATATTGAATAAAACAGCTTTGTAATTGGACATGGCAGCACCTTTTACACAGTTTGAAATCATGTTAGGAATAATTGTATTTCCTTTCACATTAATTCTACGAACCGCTTTCATACTAATGCATCTAGCATAAAATGCATTAAACATAATCTATTTTTAAAGAAAACTATTACATATTACGGCTTATGAATGAATCGGGTCAATCCCCTAATAAATTAAGAATATTTACAACTTCTTCCTGTACAATTAAAAGCATGTGCTGTCATAAATATGTTCACCTACTGGTTTCGTATACCTATTAAGAGTTCTTAGTACAACAATTATAAAACTTAGATCGAAGAATGACTGCGCGATTTATTTGAGTCATATTTTTCAATGGAAAAACTAGAACGCTAACGTAGAAATCTCGGTCTACTATCTGCGCTTAGCAATAAGTCATGGCATCCATTAACGTCAATATTAAAAGGATAATTCTAAATATATGTGACAACAGGTTTTACATAAAGAAATTTCCTACATTGAAAAACTAATCTTGTGTTACGGATAGGATTGGAAATAAAGTGGAACTAATCGTCATGTATGTATGAAATTACAGTGAAAAATGGAAAGATAAATGGTAACTGTTTTCTATTACATCACGTATATTCTGCGGCTTCAACCCAAACTACAAGAGGAAATCAAGAAATTCATGTTTTGTGTACAATAACTGGCTTATAAAGTATATAATATAATCTAAGCAGGATATAATAGCTTATGTACATACATCTGATGAGATAAAAATATAAATAGTGTGATCTCTTGTGTTGTGTTTTATCCAGCGTACATTTTACAAGAATACCTAACCATACATAATATATGTAAGTGCTCGAAATTATAACTTGTAACAAACATACATTAAACCGGCAAACGAATCGTTCTAGCTATAAGTTTGCTTAAATAATTTACATTGACTTTACAAACTTTGATTTATACTGTAGATGTAGATAAATTACTATAATATATAAGCGTAAACTAAGGCAATTAGTGGAAAGCGTTGCTACAGATGCTTTTATGTATAATACGCATTTAAATAGATATATAAATATTTAATTATCCCGTACATTTTAATCTTGAATTGTGAGAGAAAATAATAGAATAAAAAGACAATGAAAATACTGATTTAGCCACACGAAAAAACTTCACCAACTCAAATACCTGCAAAATGAGGACTGCTTTCTACTTGCTTGGTAAAAAAATTGAATCAGCAACAATTTTAAGAATCATCCTGTTCGTATACAAAACCAGAATAAGATATACAAATCATACCAGAATAATCAACATTATTTACAAGTTTATCATCATCACCATCTGTACAATCACTCTAACTAAAAAAATTACACCATCAGAAATTAATTTATTCTAAATAATTGCAAAAGGTGAGATTATCGCGAACTCATATTTAATGTTTGAAGCATTAGATAAGAAATTAAGTATTGATAAAAAGGACATAATGTAATGTTTCTATAATAAAGGTGAGATTTTGCGGTTAAAATGCAAAATGATAAAGTTGATAAAGTGGTTCATTGATACTGTTACAAAGGTCATTAAGGTCAAAGTTTGCTTGCGGGAATAACAAGTGTGAGGAATTATTAAACCAAATGTTCCTTTACCCTTCGTAAATCAAAAGTAAAAAATTTCTGAGAAAAAAGGGACAAGGACTGTGCTAAGGTTTGGGTGAAATAGATATTACACCGGGTACAGGGTTATTCACGGAACTGGTACGTTAGAACTTTTCGATGTCCCTCAAATCTTACAATTCTGAAAACTTGTAATTACGGACAGTGTCATCTGGTCTCATTGGCGAAATTATTTACGCTTTGTATCACTTCCGGTTAATCGGAAGTTTACGTCAACTTTTCTAATTTCAATAGCATTGTATGGTTTTTATAAGTTCTTTAGATCGCTGATGCAATTCTGCATAAAAACCTTACTTGTACCTAAAGTCAGCTTTTTTTGAGTTATTCAATTTTTTTTTCAAAAATAGGTCCAACCGCATCGTAATGTTCAAAGTTCTGTATTTATAGAACCATTGCAGATGAATTCTTGATATTTGACATGGTACTAGCTGAAATACAGCGCAATAAAACTACGCCTTCAAAATTCTGTCTAAAATTAACGTTCATTGTCACTAAGTTAGTAGCGGGCTCAAATTTTTAAGTTAGATGTTCTGAAAACCGAAATATATAACTAACCTGACGTCTTGATATGTTATATTTACAGTAAAACAGAGGAATATAAAAATTCAAATAGATTTTTCAAAAAAAAACTATGTTTAATGTAGTGAAAATGGCAGTTGTTAGTAGAACACTTCGAAAATATCGGGTTAGCTTGTTTCGATACAATCAGACCTAGATACAATTATTTGGGAATAAAAAACATTAGTTTGTACTCAAGAGGAAGTTTACGCAGGACCGCTTAAAAAATTATTTAGTACAGCTAAACAATCTGATGCCAATGCATAAAAGTTCAAAAGTCAATTAAAATTCATTATAATATTATACTAGTATTTGAAAGATAAGATTTTAAATATGTCAAAATTCAGTTCAAAAAACGATAGAGAATTTAACCGATTTTTCAAACATTGCGCCCTATTGCTAGACAGATGGCTTTGTGACAGCATTATACCGCCTTTTATAATGCCGCGCTGCTAATCACTGTGCTCCCAACAGCGAATAGTAGTTCGATGGGAATCCAATTCTCCGAGAAAAATGTCACCGTTCTTTCGGATAATTAACCCAACTCATATCATTCCACCACAACGATAATCAGCCGCCTAATCATTGCGACTGTCGACCCATTCAAAGATATAACTATTTGGTAATTATCTCTGTAGACAAATATAGAAACATATCAGGAAATCAGTTTATTTTGTGATAATATATTGGAAGAAATATTCTGAACAATTTGACACATAATTTTTAATAGTTAGTAAACAAGCAACTATCTTCCAATTTTCGACGGATTTTCTCTTTTCAATCTTTTCTGGCAACTGTTATAATAAGTCACAATTTAAATGCGACGAGGGAGCAGTCCCATGTATCTGACGTTGTTTGTATCGATTTTTGAACAACGAGACCTTTTTGTAATTGCCACTGCATGGTCGCCAACATACACAATGATATTAATTTTTTTCCGCGTAAAACTGTCGCCATTATTCTTTTTTGTTCCTGAAATACCGACGAAAAAACTTGTTATTTTTGACGTAATAATATTCTTCTAATATGATTTAATATGATGAAAGCAAATTTTTATTAAATTGGAAGAGCCATAATATAGTGTGCATTATCGTATAAATCGGTATAGATCATTCATCATTCATTTTAGCAATTACCTATATAAATTATGAATGATATAAAACTATTTATTACAACTCATAATACAATGTTTGATACTTAAATAATTAAAGTGACATCTATATAAAGCTTTCACACATATGGAGAATTAAGGTGTCTCAGCATTTATATATAAGGTGTACCGAACCATTGCCGTATTTCACTAAACACTTTAACCCACTGAACACCAAACAAGTTTTAACTAAAACACCGACGCGTTTCAACAGCAATGCTGTCATTATCAAGGCGATAATAAAACTAAATTAAAATAAAATCTACAAAAACAGGTAACCTGAATGTTATGCACGGTCAATCCGATACGCATCATTAATTTCCGATTAACGAAAACAATGACGAATACGGTATAGGGCCATTGTCACAATTCATTACACATGACTTATTTTTATATATTTCTAAACTTTCGAAAACATTTAGAAACTTACAATTGTTTATTTGTCTAATTAATTTAACATTCGTATGATCGATGTTGTGATCTGTTTCAAAAATGTGTTGGGCAACGCTCGATTTCTCAATTCTATTAAATCTAAGATGAGCCATATGCTCTTTGAATCTAGTTGAGACTGCTCTCCTGGTTTGCCCAATATATTTTTGATTACAATCTTTACAATTGATTTCGTAAATACCTGACTTTTCTAGAGGTTGTGTTTTATCTTTAGGGTTACCGATGAGACTTCGTAAACTAGTCCCAGAACTGTAAACTATTCTGAGATCTAGCTCTTTGAAGATTTTACTCAAACCTTTAGTGATAAAGGGAGCGTAAGGGAGGGTCACAACGGGTGAAGCTTTAACATCCTCTCGAAAAGTCGTAGATTCTTTCACAGTTTTCTTATAATTAAACTTCCTAATTAACTTATAGATATGCTGAGGCTGGAAACCATTACACTTGGCCGCATCTTTTATAATTTTAAGCTCTTTCTCATACCTCCCCTTGTTCAAGGGAAAAGTGAGAAGTCTGTGGACCAAAAAATTCAGGCTTGCCATTTTGTGTTGAACACAATGATGGGAGTCTGAAGGAATGTAGCGAAGTGTACTGGTTTCCTTTCTATACACGTCAAACTCTAATCTATTGTTATTTCTAATTACTAAAGTATCTAGAAACGGTAGCTGACCGTTTTCTTCTCTTTCACAAGTGAACTTTATGGTTTCGAACCGATTATTTAATCTATTGAGAAAATCGTCAATATTACATTTTTTAGTGTCAAATATAGCGAAAATATCATCCACATACCTCAACCAAACCTTAGGAAAGTATTCGCTCTCAGATTCTAAGTCCTTTTCAAAACGGCTCATGAAAAGGTTAGCCAAAAAGGGCGACAAGGAGTTACCCATTGCCGTTCCTTCCAGCTGTTCATAAAAACCCCCGTTGAATTGAAAAATGTTCTGTTTCATACAGATGTCAGTTAAGCGAATATATTCCTGGACACATTGTTGACTCAAACTGTTTTGAAGCAACAAGTCCTCGAGGTATGTCAAGGTTTCTGGAATCGGTACACTAGGAAAGAGAGAACTAACATCAAATGAAATCAATACTTCACCCTCCAGCAACTGAATATTTTGAATTTCTTTAATAAATTCTAACGAATTTTTTACTGCAAAACTAGGTTGCTGTATTGGCAAATTATTAAATTCATTGGTCAGCCATTTGGAAACCTTATAAGTCGGTGCGTCAATTGCCGAAACAATTGGCCTTACCGACTTGCCAGGTTTGTGGATTTTAGGTAAACAATATAATTTAGGGACAACAGGATTGGAAACATGTAGCTTACGTCTAACGTCGGCGGTAACAAGGTTGTTACAAGTTTTAAACACGTTGTTGACGTCTCTAATCATTTTCGGTAAAGGATTTTTTGAAATTGACTGATAAGGGCCACTACTCAACAGGTCATTAACCCGATCATAGTAGTCCTCTTTATCTAAAATAACAACCTTGTTCCCTTTGTCAGCTTTCAAATAAAAACAATCTTTTTCCCGCAAAGTTTTAATGATTTTAATGTTTTCGGAGTTCTGAGGTGATTTATAGGATTTCAAATTTTTTGAAATAGTATGTTTGCAGGCCTCCCTAACAAACTGCTTTGTGGGCTCAGGAAACCGCTGGATAGAGGATTCTATCCCGGCAATAACCCACTCAACATTCGATTCAGGAGTCTGCAAACCAAATTTCAATCCTTTATTCAAATACCCTATACCGTATTCGTCATTGTTTTCGTTAATCGGAAATTAATGATGCGTATCGGATTGACCGTGCATAACATTCAGGTTACCTGTTTTTGTAGATTTTATTTTAATTTAGTTTTATTATCGCCTTGATAATGACAGCATTGCTGTTGAAACGCGTCGGTGTTTTAGTTAAAACTTGTTTGGTGTTCAGTGGGTTAAAGTGTTTAGTGTTCTACTTCTGCACCAAGAGATCCAGTGAAGAACATTGCCGTATTTATTTAAGTATGATTCTTCTTTAGAGTGATGGATCATCAAGCTAAGGATTTTTATATTAAACGAATCCACTCATCTAAAAAAAATGCTACATCATCGATTCAGATTTATTCGAAGAATTAGCACGCATTATATAGAGTAAATGATTATCAAGTGCAACACTAAAATAAATTGTTCAAATACTGGTAATATCCAATAACAGGGGCGTTGAATTATATACTTACATATGAAAAACACTGTCATCGCAAGCAATTTACAGTTGAAACACTCTCCTTTGATCAACGCCGTACTTCTACGACATTTTATTTTCGACAATATTAGTTATCTCTCTGAAATTTTCGATTACCAAGAAGCTTTCAATATGAAACGCGGTTCTTTTATCGCTCCAATATGTCCTATTTACAACGATGTAAACTAAATATTAATTAGAATTAAAAATAAAATCATGTCGCCTTTACTAGTATTAAATAGGGATATGGAAAATACATCAAATAGATTGCATTTAATTGAAATTTCATGTTTTACAGTTGCTTTAGTTATCAAAAACATATTAAAAACTAAATATCATAGTAATAATGTTATATTACAAGATGTTACTTAAAAAGCTATACTTTTGTATTAGATTTGATATCTTTATGTCTGCTTTTGTTGATAAGCTTTAACTCAAAAAATATTTGTTTTAATTCTTGTTTTACATGACAATTATACGCCATTAGCAATTTAAGTGGCATTAAATTATTTCGAGATACTAAATAGAATTACTGTATTACTTCTTTAATCGTTCGAGGTTTGACACAATCTATGCAGTTGGTCTTTACATTTGTGACCTAGACCATTTCGATGTGCATATATTGGTATATTGTTTGTCCTTCTTCCAAGAGGATTAGTAAAGTCTGAGTAGCTTGTTAAGAGCTCCCGGTTTCAAAGGAGGTTAATCAGAATCATTATTATTATTAATGGTCTCAGTTTCCACCATTAGCCACTGGTCGAAACCATTTTATAGCGGATATTGGATATATATTCCAGGTCAAACAATTGTCGTAAACAACACTTGAGCCTCTATTGGGTGTAAGAGATGAGCGATCAAACCTCCAGGTTATTGTCTGGGATGACACTGTATCATCCCCAACAAAGTCGAAGGCATTGCGAACGTATTTGTACTAGTTAGTGAACATTATGATTAATAGTGAGCAAAATTACCTGGGCTTCGCTGAAAGCACAGGATATCATTTAGAAGACTAACTAAGGCTGCTAACACATAGTGGGAGGCATCTGATGCAGATAACAACCAAGTAACAGCCCATCAATGGCAGTTGACCTATGTAACTTAGAGATTGTATATAATCCCACTTGTCCAGATCCCCGAGGGGCAAAGAATCGCTGAATTTTCAACTCTATTCTCGAGCGATGATAGACAAATCTTCGGCCTCGATAAGATGACGTTTGAAAACATCCATAGAAGGATTAGTAATCAAAGATGCATCCAAGATTGTTGGAGAATATGTACTAGAGAGTGCAATACGTCTGTGGCCATAGTGCGAATACCATTAATAGGCTGATCTCTTGCAGAGATACGAGAAAGAGAGAGAGAGAGAGAGAGATACAATGGAAAACAGAAATATTCTCCAAGATTTCTAGTAATTTCCTGCACTTGGAGTTTTAAATAAACCACAACAACTATCGCAAAACCAAATTAGAATTTAGAATTTCATTTGATACATTGCAATATCGATAAACTGCGTTATTTAAAACTGAGAACACAATTCATTTCTATCTGTTAAAGAGTTTACAATTACAACTTTTCTTAAGCGTTAGCTTATGTAACTATTGTTAAAAAAGTATTTAATCCGAAAAAAGTGATGCAAACGCGAGTGATTTGCCCAACTTGCATCCTACGCCTTCATCCTGCGCTATATTATCAGCACGTGTTTCACGAACCTGTTGATTTATATAAATCAACACTAGCTGAAAAAGAAGATGTTTATTGCCGCTCGACCACATACATAAATCAAGGCGAGCGAAAATAAATTTTATTTCGTCTGTGTCAATTAACTTCTAATATTTCACTGCAAGAGCAGAGGCGAGAACATCTGTGGACAACAAGGCTAATTGGAATGCGAAGATGAAATTCCGGGCAACGACCGAATTTTGAATCTCTACCGGATGCTTGGCGTATTTTTATTCAATAAGTTGATTCATTTTCAGTAATCAAATACTGGATTTCATGTCAAATGTTAAGAGTGGAAAAATAAAAATGTCTTAATTAAATGGCATTATAGATTTATACAAAACATAATTTATAAGCACTAACTTTATGAAAAATAAAAAGTACCTTACTGTTTCTTTGCTTAAAGATTTAAAGATGTCAAGGAAAATCAGAAGAGTGCAGTTGTTCAGCTAGCTACGGCTAGGAAAATTCAATTTAAATTATAATTATCAGTTGTTTTATTTTTTTATAGAACTTTCTTACTAGGAGAGGTAATTCTCTACTACGAAATTGAGAAAAATATGGCTAATTTTTTATACAAAATCAAAATTTTATGATACTAATATTAAAGTGCTATCAGAACTTTGGATAAAAATAAAGCGCAAATACTGACTGCGAGAGTCAAGTATTGATGAAACTTTCGACTTAAAAAAAGTATGCTACAGGGGCTATATTGAATGTTGATAGTTTGCATTTTTCTTTCATGATTCTGCATTACTTTTTATATCTTGATAAAGTTGCTTTTTCCATAATATCATTACATGAACTTGTTATTATTATTTTCATTATTGCTTTTATTGACATACTACGATCGTTATCGTGACCATCTGGTGCTAATGTTCTATTTATTAACAATGAAACTTATTAAACCAATCAAGCATTTCATTTTGTATTATTGATTCAGTTCGTAATATAAGATGAAAAGGAATGTTAGGTTATCGTAAAATATTAGTACTGGAACAGCACTTGCTATTTGACATCTGAATTTGAATACTTTACAGACTTAAAATTAAAATTCAATTATACAAAGATGTACCGTTTCATCTATTTCCAATCATTTTAAATGTTTCTATCATTTTATCCGGTCATATGAAAGCAATGCATGAAGTGCAACATTTCTGATATTTCTGTTCAGTATCTATACAATGTATAAAAAAAACATGTAGGAAATACGAAAGCTATTATGAGAAATGAAACACCACAAAGCTTCAAGTTCTCAAACCATACAAATTGAGGTAATTAAAAGTCCTAGTTATTTAATGGAGAACTATGAGGTGCAAACAGGTATATGTAAGTGTATAGTTAGAGGGGAGGTAACGGCTGTCACAACGTTAACTAAACGTAAATAAGATGATCGTAGAGTTACTGGCTCACCCCACTAACTCTATGATCATCTTATTTACGTTTAGTTGTAAGTGTATAATTATTGCTGACTGAATTGTTACTCTGTATGGACCATTTTAAGGGGAGAAATAGAAGAAAGTATAATCGATTCAGCAGACGATTTTTTATAGTTACACTATGACCAATAATAATCCACATTTGGATTCATCATACAATAAAAAACCATTTCTTATAAACTGCATTCTATTCGACATACAAATTGAAGTTAATAGTAAGTGTTTGTTTGATAAAAATGAAGCTGTAATAGAAAATTACCATCATCTTAGATCAATCATCAACATTATGAGACGAAGCTGTAGAATATAAACTAATGAAATTAGAATAGACCTCAAAAATCATTATGGCAATAACATGTATGAAAGTGGAAGAATGTGTGGTTACTAGAGACTTGTGTAAAATGAATAAATAAAAATAATGAAGAATGTCAAGAAATAGATGCATTTGAAAAGCTGTTTATTAAAACAAAAGTCCAACCTTGAGAACTTGTCTTGGTGGTATAAGGAAGTAAGCAAAGTAAAAATTAATGCGAGAAGGCTACTTAATAAGCTAAATGCTCAAATACTTGGGGTGAATATAAAGAACACCTAACGGTATATAATGACAAAGAATATAATAAAGAAGGATTGGAAAAAAATCTGGAGAAGTTACATCAAAAGGATTGAAGAAGCCTCGTTAGGAATGGGAAAGAGAGCATAATAGATCCAATTTAGATTTATTTTTCTAGTTTAGTGTAAACAGAAGATATAGGGAATTATGGCTGATGCTGAAAAATGCTCGCAAGGAAGGCCTGAGTCTCTGAGTGTGCCTCTGACTAATGAAAGTATTAAATGAATGAGCAATTAGTTCGTTGAACCATACAAATCCCCTGAATATAATGATATTCTGCTAGGCATGTTGCAACAGGAAGCAAACTTGCTGTTATCAATGATAACCAAACTTTTTAGGGTAAGATACACCAGTGATTATATGTCAGGTTCGAGAAGTGTTCAGCAAATAGGACCGCGGAAATACGTATATAAATATTATTGTCCTATTAAGAATTGCATACGAAGGGAGCATGTAATCAAGTTACCTTTCAACATTAAGAGGATCTTTGCAAACTAAGAAATAAATTCGGTGGACTAGCTTCATGTCATCAAGGTTGCAGAATTCTGGCGCAACTGGTACGAGACTCGTTTGCGTTGAAACCGGTAAATGGGTATCACCAAGGATGATTGTAGGTCTTTGGTCGTTGATAACTCGCTCATACGAAGAAGGCTTCACCAACCAAGCGTAGCAGATGACCTAGCCGTTCTCATAATAGACAAGCATGAAAAGGCTATTATTTATAAAGCTTAGCACCTTCAGCAAATAGTAGATGTTGTTTCACTTACGAGAAAGAGAAACTACTTTTTTCATGTACTATACCTAAACCGAGAGTAGCCAGTATGCTTCCTCAAAGCCAAATATCAGGGAACATTTCTTGAGTAACGATTAAACTGCAATATTTATTTGGATGTAATTCTCAGAAAAGCCACTCGCTCTTTGGAAAAATTTAAGGGCTTATATGAAAAGTGATATACTTCACATCGTTACTTATGCTACTGTGTGATCAAAACTTGACAAAATGGCGATACAAGTCTGGTTAGAATAGCTACAGTACCTTATCTAACTGAGAATTATAGAAAGGATGCGTACTTGGTCGACAAATAACAAAGTATTTCTCATATGGAATTCAGAACACTTTAATATGTTAAAAAAATGTCAAGAGAGATAAATTTGCTAGAGAGGGAGATAATAAGCATTTTGTTGGACCGAAACCTATCTTTAACGTTTCCAAAAATCAAACAAAAAGGAACAACACTAAATTCTAGTGGAAAAATTTATCTGCTCGCCAAATATAAGCAATATAAACTACTTGATCTAAGGAAGTCTTCTTTAAGATGTTACCACAACAGAATGAGTAGGGTAGATCAAAGTACATCTTAATTTTACGAATTTATAACTGAAGTTTCTGAACATATATTTTGTAATTACGAGGCAATAGCTATTGCAAGAGTACAAACAAAACTAGGTAATCACAGTAGATCATTTTTGAATGGTACTTCTACAATGCAGTACACTGCCAACACAATGTTGCTGCCAAGTTAAGTTTGCGTTTAATCAAAATGTTTAGTTTTCTCATACATTTGCGTGTATTACTGTTGCAAGAGAGAATCTCTGATTTACAAAGCTATAATATGAGCTTATTACTGATCATTATAAATGTAGTAACTTTAAGTATGCACGAACAAAAAAATATGTGAACTAAAACAATTCCTTAAAGTGATAATTACCGTAGATTTTATTACAACCATCTGACAGTCCAATATAATAATATCTGATTTATCAAACTCGAGTATCCTTCCGAATAATCTGGTTTGTTGGAACTTTAAAATGATCCCTATTTAGAAAATTGAAGTAGCCGAAATTCCGCCGCCGTCCGTAATGGAAAAACTCTACTAGTCGCAAATACTTCCTCGCTTCGAGTTTGTCCGATGCCGGTAGTTTGCGAAATTGGTGTTGTCGACATTTAATCGCTCATATTTGTAACTGTCAACGAAGGGAATCTTCTAGTAACCATAATCCGGGATCCTTCAGGTCGAACTTTAATTCAATACCACAGAACTCTTAGAGGACACTTGATCGTGATCTTATAACCTTTTGTTCGGCGAAGTGATCGTTTGACATTATAGATATCCATCATAAATTGATAGGCCTAGTAGTTAGGAGAGAATATTAAGTATAACATTAAATGATTTAGTAGACAGAATTATGTATAGACTACATGGTGCGATTTGAAGCATCTTTACAGTGACACATAAATATAAGAACTTGTACTTCAGTTATGTTTCGGTTACTTATTCTCTAGAATAGATGCTACAGTTATATCCAATACATGCAGTGATATGAAGGTTTCTACTTTTATATATATTTTTTAATTTTTGGTGAGTGCAATTGTAGAGACTTCCTATGCTAAATTACACTGGCCTACAACCATTTTGGTGCTGGAGATTTTAGACCTGATTGTAAGTCTTACATGGCGATATCAAAAATGTTACCCGTTTTTTTTTCTGTCAGCTCTAGTTCCCCGAGATAAAAAAAAAAACACAATTCACGAAAAAATATATATTTTATTGATATTAAACATCACGAAATTGTCTTTTGAGTGATTTCCTAGAATGAAACTGACTTGGGCAATCTCGCATGATTCCCCAGCAATAGTCAGCCATCATATGAGTGTCCCAACTTCCTTGGTATCTATTTTCCATTGTTTTTATGTCTTGGTGGGAACGTTCCCCTTGTTCTTCGCTTAGATCTCCTAAATTGTGTTGAAAATGATGTAGATGACTATTGAGACAGTGTAATTTTATACTCATATTACAGCTTAGATCTTTCAATCGCACCGGCATTTCCTCTACTAGTTCTACACAGTTGTCAGCCTTATGATGATGAGGAAATTTTGTGCAACTGCTACGAAAGATTGCCAGGCAAGTCTATCCACATCATTCATACAAGTCTCAAAATTTGAGGTCCATCAAAGATACCTACTTTTAGCTTTTCAGTACTTAAACCAGGAAATTTGTGAGAAATAAACTGGAAACATTGACCATTTCTATCGAGAGCTTTAACAATTTTCTCTTGAAACTGAGGGTTCATTTACAACATTTCTTTCCCCAACAACAAGAGCATCTCTCACAGGCCAATTTTTTGCAGTCCAATGACGTGATTTAGCTCGACTGTCCCAGAGACAAATAAAACATGGGTATTTAGTATAACCACTCTGTTGACCCAATAAAAAATTAACCATCTTCAAGTCAACGCAGATCACTCAGTTACATATGTTCAATATATTTTATTTTTTGTAAAAAAATTTAAATTACCTCATATTCTTCTTTTACACATGTTGAGTGAGCAATTGGAACGGGAACATATTTATTTCCATTATGAAGATGAACTGCTTTTAGACTTCGTTTACTACTGTCAATAAAGAGACGGCATTCATTGGGCTGATAAAACCCATGAAAGTCAGCAAACCATTCACATTACAGCAATACACAAAGTTTTATCAGATGAAAGAAACTACAATAACTTCCCCTCTCTCATGCCAAAAAAAAATTTTTTTTGTAGACCTGTGTTATTTACATATGTCGAATATATATTTTTTGCGTAATTTGCTTGAATAAAATATTTATAAGATCGCTAAAATTTAGACACCCTTACACTATAGTATATATTAAATATTTGGAATCTGATTTGTAAGTATCAAACACATGATTAATTTTTTCTTCTAAAAAATGTTAGTAATCCAATGCGTCAAGAGCGAATTTGTAGCACATTATTCTCTTCTAGGTGACACTCACTCAGCTCGCGCTAACGTCACCTTTTCCTATTTACTGGCACGAAGCTTATCCATCCATGAAATCTTAAAAGCGCTCCCTCCATCGTTCTAAGTGTGTAAACCATCAGCGTGGGAATAATACCGCGGAAATCCCTTAATTCGAGGACGAGTTTAAGTAAAGAAGAACGCGCGCTGTTTGTTACAGAATTTTCGTTAGAAGAGTTCGTCGTCGCAGCGATATCAATTTATCATAGTAAACGTTGAGTACTTGTGCCGTTCATAGTAATTAGGCAGAATTGCAGGAGAGACGACGTAATTAAAGACTTCGCTGA
Source organism: Holotrichia oblita (assembly GCA_023690525.1). Classification (NCBI taxonomy): domain Eukaryota; kingdom Metazoa; phylum Arthropoda; class Insecta; order Coleoptera; family Scarabaeidae; genus Holotrichia; species Holotrichia oblita. Next base: position 70,950,038 of record CM043021.1, on the reverse strand, counting down.
AGGAAATACGTGGAAAAATAAGGATTACCGTTTCAAGCCAGCTAATATCGATTGGTAGGCGTTGTGAATGAATGAATGTGTTTCGTTTTTCTCGTGTTGTTGAATGTCTTAAGGGATATTGCTATCAGGTCTTACAGTCGACTGAAGTTAGATCATAGTTGTTAGAAGTAATCTCTTGTAATGTGGTTAGAAATAATCTGGTAGCAATAAATCGAGTATAAAAGAGGATTATTGTGTTCGAAGACGTGTAGTAAATCATGCTAAAATGTTTACTTACAAGGTGTGGTAATAAATTCAAACAACTAAACTGTTTGACATGTCTCTTATATATAAATACATGTTGCAAAAGGAAAACCATAGAGGGGCCCTGAATCAACCTCTGATATGAAGTTTCGCGTTGTGGAATGTACAAGTCGAGCGAAATCACCTTCAATCTCACTAGATTTGCATGACGAGCATGTATCTGAAGGATCATCGTAACGAATTTCTGTTAGTACACGGACATATCCAAAATCGAGTTAAAATTAAAAATTGGAGTCCATGAGAGCCGACTTCAAATTTTTGTCAACCTAAAAAAATATGTAATTATTTCTCTAACAGCATGAACAAAAATTCTGACAAAGATAACAGCGCACCATGACCATATTGCTTCTATTTCAATATGACCTTCTTTGTGACCATCAACACTCTATGTTTAGGTACTAAACCACCAACAAATTAAATCAAAATGTATTATGTCAATTAAGATGTTTGACAAATTCGTCATTAATCTTATCTATATTCTATAAAAGTACAAAATAGATGTTTAATCGATTTATTAAGTGAGAAAGTCTGTTTAAGATAGATCGCATTTGAAAAGCAATATTTTTGGAATAAAAAAGCGATACTGTATAATACTTTAGTGCCATTGCTCTTAATTGTAGCTTTATTGTTTTTTATTTGGAAATTAATACAGATATATCTCATTTATAGGAATTGATTTATTATGTCAGCCACCTTGTAAGTGTATCCACTTTTTTACCGCTCAAAGTTTCTGTAGCATCATAATTAGAATCTCGTTAGAACAGCATTATACTACCTATAGCCGGAGCACAAAAAAACTGTAACAATATACAAGAGGGTTCAATGTTAGAAGTAGACCTCTTTAATGTATTTGAGATTGCCAGCATTCAAGCAAGAGACATAAAAATTAATACTTTTTTCTCGGTATAAGTATTCTATGAATAATGATTCTATAAATTTAAAATATTTGTCATAAAGGTGTTACAAATAAGATCCATTTGTTTATTAAATCATTCTCGTACTATAGAAAATTGGCTTTCGTAACCGCATATCGGTTTACAAACAAATGTAGTATATTAGGAACTCCTACTTGACATATTGGATTATATTAAGATGTTGTTAGTTCTCATACAGGTTGTAAGTATATTGTGTTTCGTTGAAATTATTTTCAATAAATCAGAATATAATATTCTAATTATTATGCGTGCTGTACAATAGAAGAAGTTTTATTTTAAATGATAGTGTGTTATAGTTGTTATGAAAGAATAGGGATTTGTTGCTATCAAATTCAACGGTAGATCTTTGAATATTTTAAAATAGAAAATATTTTAGAAGAAGATTGTGATAAGCCTATACTTGTTGTAAATGTTTTCTAGACTACAGTAAAAGGAGTGACTTATTGGCTTAAGAAAACTTTTGGAAATATTTCTCTATTGTTAAGAGGTATACAAGAAGAGATGCTTTTAATCTTTACAATAATATTATATATATATTTATATTCATCTCGATTGCATATTTAAAGAAATAGAAAACACAAATTAGCAACAAATTGTATTTATTTGTGAAAATTAGTTAGAAAAAATGCTTTAGAAAGGCTAATACAACACTAGTGTTCATTTCTAAACTCGTTTGTAGCAATAGTTATTCAATTTTAGAAACGGTAGGTACCTATTATGTCTTCGTTGGTCATAAACTAATTGGTAATGATTGACAATATGCCAATATATATTTTGCAGCTCAATCTAAGTACATATGTGAGGTTGCTTTAATGAAGAATAAAGTTGTTTTCTACCTTGCCTTTTCATATGTCTGTCAAATGTTTACAACCACTGTGAGAAAATCTTTGTTGTCATCCATGATTTTGTGTTTGAACAACCTATTTAGGATTGGGCTTGTTTGTTTTTTCCCTCTTTTGATCTGCTATATTATTATAATTTGATGTTCTTGATTTTACTAACGAGGTGCTCTTTAGCCGTTGAACCGTGCTTGTTAAAAGAGTGATAATGTTCTAGTAGAATAGAATACACTAGCTAGATAATGGTACTAACGATTGGTCTCAGTGTTCACTTCCACCGATATTCTGGAATCTATAAATACTTATTTGTACTTCCATGCTCTAGATGCTTTTTGTAGTTTGTTATTGTAATAAGAAGAACCATCCTATCGGATTAATTGACACAAGAACAAATCTGGACCATTAAAATCAAAAAGCAAGGTGTTAGAGTCGTGCACGACATGCTTAAGAACAAAGACATAGAACTGCACATGAACAAGCAACAATAGTTTTGCAGGAGATTCATAAATCGTAGCATTAGAGAGTTGAAGGAAGCAACACACATAACTTTTACATCGGAAGCCACTAGCACATCGATCTTTGAACTCAAGAACGTCTGGAAAGCAATTATAAAAAAGCTGTGACAAACAGTTAATTACCCATAATTGAATTGTAAAAGTCGAAAGACAATTCTGTTTTGCCAGCATCTTTAGACGAATATCCTTTTACCAATGTTGCTAAATTTTGTTGCCAAGTTGATCCTATATGCAAATTGACATCAGCAGCGTTTGCATACATTGTTTTAAAGATATATTGTGGCGATGCCAAAACTTTTTAAAACAACCATTGGAATCTTTAATATTAAACTATATTGTCGCGTAATTTCAATATCTTTGGCTTTGATTGTTGGGTCAGATGTTGTTGTTTGATTGTTGGTTTGTTTTAGAAACGATTCAAATACTATTTGGGCCAATATCTGCTCTTTCTTCATCTCCACACCTTAATTTAATTTTTTCCAAGCATCACATATTTGTAGTTTTGTAACATAACATTTCTCTACAAATTTTTTCATTTAAATTTGTGGTTCTCGACTAAATGAATAATTTCAACATTGTCGTTTAAGAAACTTGCACTAATTTGAATTCTTAGTAATTTGATAGGGTACCACATATTTAAGAATAAGCAAATAAACGTTATAGATACAGGGCAGAAAGTTTCAATAAAAATATAGACGATTTATGTAACAAGCATTTTTAACAGGTGTGTAGCAATCAATCGACTTGACAAATACGATTTATTGGGGACTCTGAAGAACATGCTTATATTTTACGGTTTCAGTGTGATACTATTGAGTGAACATTGAAATATTGATATGTAGGAAATTGGCAGTGGATAAAGTAAAGTTTCAATTGAAATAAATGTTGTAGGATATGTATTACATTTTTTACAGAAACAATCTTAACAAATGACTTTTAAATAACTCAAATCAATATCCAATTCGACGGTTTAGTGTATTCTACATACATATGTAGGTTAGTACATTTAAGGAATCGATAGGAAATACGTTTTAAGCAAAGGGTTGCTACAAACTAATTAGGAGAGTGTTCTATTAATAACAATACAGTGTGTGACAAATTTTAGTTTGTGAATAGTAAAGAGAGGATCTGTTATCTATGTTATAACCATCTGTTTTAAGGAAAAATTGTTCTTTTGTATGTTTTTTTTTTCTATTAGAAATATGATGGACTGATAAAATCTTCAATCTTGTCATTACTCTTTTTACTAACATTAAAAGGAATTAACAATAGGTGTATCTTATTTTGAAATCTATTGGAAAACAACATCATTGTCATCGTTGTATTGCGTAGTATTACTGGTTACGTACTTATCGGTGTTATAAAAATTTATTGCATCGCACGACACATTCAAAATTCACCACGTATCGGATGATCGAATGAATGCACATTGAACGATTCGCAGTTTGAATAACCACTCATTTAGAAAGAGATTTGACAATACCTAGCGGTTTTAGCACCGCAACGAAAATTTACATTGTGTCCTACTTTAAGGAGACTAAGATCAAGGCCAAAATATTTTGTTTATAATACAATGATTTCGAAAAATTTAGTGAAATGTATCTTTTCTGTAAAATCCCTACAACAAATCAGCTATAATACTATTGCACGACCTTCTTCTCGTTTCATACGTCCTTTCAAGAATAGAAACATATATTTAGAGAACAAAAAAGAACAAACAATACTATATGAACATAAAGTAATAATTGTTTGTTTCCTTTAGTATTTCGTATGGTGTGTTGTCCTGCGAGAACAAATCTGGTTCTAATATCAACTATTGTCTGTCTACTACACTATTGTGTGTCTACGTGTTTATTTGTATTAACTGTTCCTTCAATGAAATAAACATTTCCTCTTTATCTGAATGAGATGCTTGGCCAGACCATAATCGATGCAGAAAATTGTACCTCCCCTTTGAAACAATCTTATCTTCAACGCATACTTCAAATCTGATCTCACGCTCTATTATCTTACAGGACATTGCTAAGAAGTCCGATCGTTAGTTCCTCTGAAGACATGATTTTTTTTGTCATGCTATTAAAAATAGCTTCCTCTTTACTCTATAACAACTTTCTTATATGTTTGCTGTTTCTATTTTACAGTTCAAACTTTAAAAAATCCATTATAGTCCTTAGTTTCTGAGTCTTCCCACAATACATACATCTTGAAATTTTGTCTCAATAATTCTTCTTAATAGTATCCTATCGGCATTTATAATTTTACTTTACGCAATTGCGAAATTAGATAATAAGTGAAAAATTTCTATCACCGAAATATTTCTTCTGTCGGTTTATCTTGAAAACGCATAAAATCCTTTCATTAGCTAGGCGAACTGAAATGGAACTGGATTCGTAGACATTATTTTCAGATTAGTTCCCATTACTCTTCTTTATTTCCTCTTATCCATATCTCGTTTTTTCTTTCATTTTGTAGGTTCATTTTCCAGGGTTCTACGAAAATAGAGCTTAGAGTGACCACAGTTAGGAAATAATAACGTCAATGCTAATCAAAAGGAGATTGCTTGGCCAATTATATATAAAATATATATATAATCACCTGTATACAATAATAATACTTATCTTAAACTTAGCTAAATAGAATCTCCGTTTCTATAGCTACACTACAACTGTTGTTATCTTTGTAATCTTCCAATAAGTGCGGGTATAAGTTATTCAGGTTCGCTGCAGTCTGGCAGTCCATATACATACGTGTAGCGTGAAACCAAATATGAACGAAATCAAAATTACATTCGTAGGTGACAGCGGTACCGGAAAAACTAGCATCCTACGAGCTCTCGATGGATACAAATTCGATGAAAAATGTGAATTGAAAAAGTAAGTAAGCAGTACAAAGAAAACGTCAGGTGTTGTGAGGGTATTGTGTTTTAGGTGTGACACGTTTTCTAAATATATGGTGGTGAATAATTCTACATACAAAGTTGAGCTGAGAGATACTGTGGGTAGTGAAAAATTCGAATCTGACAGAGCAAATTTATATAAAAATGTAAGTTAATTATTTTTGTCTGTAGCGGTTAAGTTAATATAAATTTCGATTAATTAGTTTATGTTGTAAAACAAAATCAACCCGTATGTAGATAGATGTATTGTTGAAATGTATCTACATTTTATTATTATAATTAGTTACACTAACATTTAAATATTACAACGTGTTAGTAGCTATTCCCCATATAAGAAAAAGCATTAAATATTTATAATTATGTATGTAGATTATTTTTGTAATCTGACAAGTTATCTGACAGTTGGCAAACTGATATAAATATTAGTCCTAATAACAGTATTGTATATATTGATTTATTGCAGTCATCTTCGACTATTACATTCTAATGTATCGGTTCACTTATCAGATATTCTAAAGCCGTCATTGCAATATCTATTCATATCTAGAAATATTGAAGCAATGCACGTTATAAATGTCGATGAGTATATTTATTTATGGTCTTTATGGTTGATCTTTATGATGAATCCTAGTGTGGTTGTGGCTGCAGTGTATCAATACTATAAGTATATCATCCTTAATCGTATTCACTTCTCTGCTTCATACAAATTTCACAGAAATTGTGTTTTTCAACATTATATGTATGCTCGGCAGGTATATGTACTTCGGCAGTTACTGAAATATTAAAATGGGTAACAGCCAAAATATACTCCAAACCAAATATATTATGCATTACCTTGAAGGGTAGTAATATGCTTACTACATAGTACTAATAGTAGATCGTTGCTTTTACTTAATTATTCTACGTTAAAAACGTTTCTTTTTGCATCTTACATCCTATTGTAAGATGCATCCTATTGTAAGTCTTCTTCTTACACTCAACTTTTGGAAGACTGTTTGCTAATTGATGGCTTGTTTTTTTTCCCGGATTTTAAAGAATGTATTTTAAGGAAATTCATTATTGGATAGTTGTGCGGGTTCTCCAAATTGTTTGCCGCCAGTGACTCCACACATGCACGTAAGAATTAATTGAGAAAGCAGTGGTAAATAAACTACATATATACAGGGTCATTTACGGAACTGGTTCGTTAGAACTTTTTGATGTTCTTGAAATGCAACATTTCCGAAAATTTGTAACTATAACTGATATCATCGGGATTCATCAGCAAAATTATTTGCGCCATTGTACCACTACGATTTTAAATGCATTAGAAAGCATATTTTTGAGACTTTCACTAGAAAAGTGCTTATAACTCGAAAACCGTAAAAGATAAAAGCTAATGTCTAATAATCAATGATAGATAATTATTAAGTGTATTCAAAACTGCAATAATATATCGGAGGTTCCATATAACAAACGTGACTTTTATCGACGTAAAGTTGGTTGAAATGAACGTTAATTTTGGACGACCCTGTATAAATTATGATAAATTTTAGGACGTAAATTTGATGTATGCTATTTCGGCTAATAACATGCCAAATATGAGGTCTTTAGCTACAATGCCTTCAGAAATACAGAATTGAATAACTCAAAAACGGCTGATTTTTGACATAAGGTGTCTTAGTAAGTTTTGATGCAAAATTGTATGTCAGATACAAATAACTCATAAAAAATATACCATGCTACTTAAATTAAGACAGTTGACGTCACCTTCCGTACTCAACTTTGTAATTATAACAAATTTTCGAAAATGTTGCATTTCAAGAACATCAAAAAGTTCTAACGAACCAGTTCCGTGAATGACCCTGTATAGTGAACAATATTGTAAAGTTCTTTGTCCTCATGCTAGAAAGTACTTACAAAAACTAAAACATCAACAAATATATGTAAAAACAAGGAAATTGTTAATGTGTAAGATTATGTGTCTAATATGTATAAGAACATTAATATAAGAACAAATTAGATATAACTTTTAAAAGATTTGGGGCTCTGACCATCTAAAGTACTTTTGTATTCTTTTTAATTTGTAAGCATTAATTCTGCGATTTCAATTCAATGGGCTTTCTGAATTTTACTGTGGAGTTTGTTCATTGACGAAATATACAATTAATTCGCGTAGGTACTAAGAAAAACTGGAAAAAATGGTTAATAAATAAGGCAGCTGCTATTCAATTGAAATATGCAAATATGCCTTTCAAATATGTAAAAAAACGACTTAAGTAAAATTTAGCCTGTGTACTGCATCAGTAATTGAGAAGATATAATCGAACCTTATCTTTCACTTTGGTACATAAATGCAAAGATGTTAGTACCGTGATCTGAGACACGGTGAAATACACTTGGGCTTAGTTTCAAAAGGAGAGTATATTGTGTAAATTAAACTTCCTTGCAATTTTCCTATAATGTTGCAAGGCTATTTGTAGAACATACCAACTAGTGATAACTAGTGATTCATTATTGCTATTACCACCAATTCTGTAGGGAAAACTTTAAAACTAAAACTATACTATTTTATGTAGTCTCTGTGTGAGTAACTAACAACGGGATACAATCACAATAAACCAAATTTGTATTTAATATATTTTAATAGGTCCATAGCAGCTGTGGTTATGCGGCTGACTATCGTTGTGGCGTGACGATAGAAGTCGGTTTTCAATTCTGTGGAGGCACGGTGCCATTTTTTCAGAGGCTTGAAATCCGGATCGACTTACCATTCGCTGTTGCGAGCAAAGTGATTAATAGGGCGACATTATAAAAGGCGATAGGATGCTGTCACAAAGCCATATGAACACAATTTACACACACAAAACTACACCGCGAGAGTTGCAGTGATAGCCAGACAAGTAATGCAGCTTACGGAGTCTCTGCAACTAAATACCCACCACACATAAAAGAAAAGTGGACCATTGGTTTCAACTGTACAGTGTTTAGTTAAGACGAAGCAGTACAGAGGTTAATTACTATAAATATTGATGTATTTTTAAACCGGTTAATTCTGCGTGAAATTTTGCATAAAGTAGCATCTTGATTTTTTACCCGTTTTACGGTGTTGCTGTATTCCGAAAAATCTTATTCTCAAAACAAAGAACATCTAGTCGTGAATGGAACGTTATAAACGATAATATTCAATTATATTGTGTAACTGTAAAGCCAATTAATGCTTAACACTTAAACACTTCTACAGTCTATTGACAAAATATTATCTTTCTCCTATTATCAGATTTGCAGAAGTAATTTGCAATGGAATCGGACGTGATATGCATGTATTTAAAGTTGTGATAAAATTCTCTTCTGTAAAGTTCTGAGTATGGATTTATATCAAATTATTCTTTCTCGTAAGTACTTAATGGTATATTTAATTTCTTCTATTAAAACTATTTTTACTCGTAGAGTTTTCTCTTATTTTATAATCCAATGCAGATCAAAAGGGTTTCTTGAGTTTTGGAACTTTGGCTTGCCGGGTTGCTTTTTTTTTCGGAAATCTCTTATTTGTAACGGTATATTCTTGTCGTCAAACATCAATTTTTGTCACTAGAAAAATCGCAAACAAACAACTACATATAACAAACTTGTTAGTCCAATTTAGCAGTTAAAAAAGTTTGGATTAAGCAGTGGGCTAGAATATGCGACGATTATGAATAATAGGTTTTTTTTTAATGTGTGGTGGGTGCTTAGTTGCAGTGACTCCGTAAGCTGTATCGCTTGTCTGGCTATCACTGCAACTCTCGCGGTGTAGTTTGTGTGTGTAAGTTGTGTTCAATAGCTTTGTGACAGCACCATATCGCCTTTTATGATGGCGCGCTGTTAATCACTTTGCTCCCAACAGCGAATGGCAAGTCGATCCGGGATTAAACTCTCTGAAAAAATGTCAGAGAGTTGAACCCCGGCACCTATCGTCCTCCCACAACGATAGTCAGCCGCCTAACCACTGCGGCCATCGACCCGTTAGACCGGTAGGTAAATAAATTATTGCACGAATGGAAAGTGACGACAAAAGAATCAGCGTCACTTGTGCATTTCTAGAGTAAAATTGATGGGAAGTTTGACGTCATGTTTTTGTAATTATTTTAATAGCAAACTATTAATGCTGCAAAAATATTTCAGTCGTTATAACTCTGTATGGTCACGAAAACTTGCACGAAAGTAGAACGGGTGCAACTTTATTTCCCGGCAAGTGGGATTTTTTTTTCAGGGTGCTATGAGTGGAGGATTTCTAAGCTGCAGTCCTCGCTGTGTAAATTGTATTTGCAAATGTATTTCGCTAGCTTTGTTGCATTATCGAATTGTAGCTAATTCCCGTGACTAGCAACAATGACTCTTAACGTAATAAGGAAAACCTGTACTTACTTTACAATTTCTCACTAACTTTTCCTTCATACGCTCCCAGGACGTGCGGTTAATGCAGGTTTTTTAGTATTTCAACAATGAATAATAACACAATAAACACAGGTGCATCTGCAAATAAATCAATGAAAAACGCAACAGGTAAACAAGACTAATAGATATGGGGGCAAAACTTTATAACTAAATTTACACCTAGATATTACTCACAACTACGGAAATTAAATTTATACAAAAATGCAAGTTAATTGCTATTTAATACTTTCAAATTTTATATTTTCAATAATAGCTAATTTAATTTCTTTATCTTTTTTTACGAGCTCTGATATTTACGTAGATGAAATATAATGATTCTTTGGGCCAAATACCTTTAAAATACTTTCTTCGGCGTACGCTTTGTGGATAGCGGTCTGGTCTGTTGGTGCGAGTTTCTTTTGATGACTCGTTCGCAACAGCCGCTTCGCTTAGGGATTTGTCTTGGGCGTCGGGCATTTTCTTTCTTGTGACCTTCCTTATCAGTATTTTTTAATCACTTCATGTCGGCTATTCATTGGTAAACAAGGCTGTTACACTGATTAATAATAATATAAGATAATCACAAGTTCACTAACTGGCCCTAATTGACAAATAAAATATAAAGGATTGCTGCGCGAACTAAACACTTCGAAGACTTGGCGGAGAGTTTTTTTTTTCTATTTCTCACCACCGAAGTAAACATTATCACATGATTTTTCAGACGTATTTTGAACAAAAAGATATTCTTGCAATCGACACGTGCATACAATAGTGCATTGAAAACGCAGATGTTTGGTAGTCAAGGTTAAGGTATTTGTTACATTTTAACTATGCAGAATTTATAAAACTTAAGATAGAGGGAAATATGAATATGTATCCTACAGTCAGGGATACATAGTGTTCGCTGCATTGATGCCCGGTTTCTGAAAGGTTAAAACAGCAGATATCTGTTAGGTATCTGTCACGCACATTTAAATCCAATCACCAGGAGTTGACAAAGCTGAACTTTATTGCAATAGAAAAGGCTGCTTTTCCTACAATGTGCAGATGGTATTATATAGTAATTATTTTTAAGTGTTGTAAAATATTGTACCATTTCAACATAATTGTAAACTTAAGTATAATATATGCTCATGTTAGGTACTTAAATAAAACAAAAGTATTTTTGAGTGACTAGTCTGTTTTATTTCTAAATATGTACTTTCCATAAAATAACAGATAATTCTAAAAACAGACAAAAGATATTATATAAATTAGAATAAACAATAAATTAACGGGTCGATGGCCGCAATGGTTAGGCGGCTGACTGTCGTTGTGAGAGGACGATAGGTGCCGGGGTTCAATTTTCTGGAGGGACGGTGACATTTTTTCAGAGAATCCCGGATCGACTTGCCATTCGCTGTTGGGAACAAAGTGATTAACAGCGCGGCATCATAAAAGGCGATATGATGCTGTCACAAAGCCATTTGAACACAACTTACACACACCAAACTACATCGCGAGAGTTGCAGTGATAGCCAGACAAGTAATACAGCTTACGGAGTCACCGCAACTAAGCACCCACAACACATAAAAAAAAGTTTCTATAAAATGAAAGATAATTCTAAAAACAAACATAAATAAACTATAAACAAAAATATATTCCAAAAACGAATTTATAATTAATTTGAGTGATTTTTTAATTTAATTTCAGCAATTTTTCTTTTTTTATTTCAATTTCTTGGTCAAGCAGAAGATGCTTTTTTTAGAAGCTCTTCTTCGTGTTTGGTTTTTGTCATTTTTCTTTCTGTAATGGTATTTGCTATATCTTGCAAATACAGCTGCCTAGGTGCTGCTTGGGTACCTTTTTTTCTTTTTCTTGGTACTGTGGTAGGTGGAGGTTCTACTGCTTTAGGAATTGTAGTATTTTCATGTACAAGTTCAGTAATTTCATCTTCATCACGTACAGGGGTGACTTCGACGATTACCTCTATTGGCATAATTGTTTGTTGAAATTATGGTCAACATTTACGTAAGAGCAAGATGGTTGTGGTTGACTGTTCTCTCCAGGTACTATAAACATTAAACATATAGACTGAATTCTATAAATATAGTTACCTTTACCTCTATCGAATAACTGTGCACTGCTATCATATGGATTATGGTCAGGATAAAATTGTGCCGTTAACTGCGCAACAATTTTAAGATCTTGCTCATTACATTTGGAGGTATACGATCCTCCACCAGTTTTCATCAGTTCAGCCTAGATGTATAAAAGTACAAAATACTTAATTACTGATTTTCTTATTGCTACTGCTATTACGAAGGTATTACTGTTGTATATCATACTGAACTTTACAAATTCTAAATGTACACATAATGTAAATATAAAAAATACTTCCTGACCTTTCTTTTTAAAAAGGCATACTTATAGCTCTTTTAACTGTTTGCTATTTCGGACACATTTGTGTTATTATAAGTTTGTGTTATTTTTGCCCAGCATATATTTTTTTCATGGATGGAGGTAGCATCAGTTTTTTTATTTTCAATGTCAATGTCTTTTTCTAACATAACCAAATCGATAAGACGAACCTTTTCTTTTTGGATAAAGAATACTATTTTAATCACAGGAATTAACATTTCCGGGTATTGAATGTCCCTACTTTGCACGCTGTTATAAGAAAAGGTATAAGGTTATAATCAAAATACAAAAACACACGTGCACATATTAGGTCTACTGCATAGTTTCATATAGTGGCAGAAGCGCCACCTATAGCATTTTTTGGTTATTTCCATCAAGTGTTCTTGTCTGTACAAATTATTTCTTGGATCAAATCTGATTTCAAGATTTTCATTTACTGTTCCCAAGATATTATTAGATAATAATTAACTTATAGATAGTAAAATTTCTCTTAACAAATAAAAAATTACTTAGGTTAAGTGGATTTCCTGAAGAGAAAATAATTTCTTAAATATAGAAATCTTTTTTCTGTGTGATGTAATAAATATTAATTAATACAACTGCGTTAAATGTTAGCACTGTTAGCATTAATTAATAGGTTGATTAGTTAACATAACATCTGTTTCATATTCAAATAAACGTATACACACAAAAATATTTGCGATGTGTCTGAGTTTAGTATTTCGGCAGTTATCGCTCGGTTTTTTCATGCATTTTCAGTTAATGGATCTTAATCTAGTCCGTTAAGACAATTTTATATGAAAACCCCAATAATTCTGTTTTACAAATTGATTTAAATTAGTCGTTTGAGTCGTTGTAGCTGCAATTATTCTGACTAGATCATGTAGTTTGTTTGAACGAGGGACTTATTTTAAACTGCAACTAATTATTATTCAGTAAAATTTCAAATCAAAAAATTTGAAGTTTGTTTTTGTTTAAGCAATATATGTCATTCTACATAACAACAAGCTACTGTTCATTGTACCCCTTAGATAAGATAAAATTTAGACATGTTTGTATTAATTACATACTCATATTACTAAAAAAAATCAATAGAAATTAATATGTTTTATAGATTTAAGTGGGATACTGTTATTGTTGGCAATTTTTTGTAAAATACTTTTAATGTATTACAACGTATATCATAGAAAAGAATAAACATGCATATGAGTGCTTCATCTAGAAATAATAGATTCTTATCAATGCGTCATGTTAGGTAACGTAGATAATATATTACAAAAATTATGTTTTATATATATGTATAGTCTTTGAAGAATTTGAATTTCTTAATTTAGTTTGGGTTGATAATAGTATATATATATAATACATACTGTAAGGGTGGAAATTATCCTGCCCAGGGCGACATAATTTTGGCTTTCAAAGAAAAATAAGTATAAAAAATACAATTAATTTGAGGACTTGTTATGTCCGGCATGAATTCTGTGTTGCTTCTCCTAAGTTAGCAAACTTCATTGCAAAAAAATTGTTGTTGATTTTATTCATTCTACAAATATTAAAGTTGTGAACTTACGATGACGGCTTATTGTCGTTTCAATAAATTATATCCAGTCCACACATCTCCCGAAAGATTCATATCTACTCCAGAACATGCCTGTACATACATCACCTGTAAAATTGACTTATCTTTAGCGACTCTTGAAATATTTACATGTATTTACACTTTTTCCTATCGTTGTGTTAATATCTTGCACTGAGAGTATATCGTTCGTAGATAAAGCAGTAACAGTAACATTAAACTTTTTTTTTTGAATTGCTTATATCCTTATATCCAGTGTAAATATCATCAAAGTTTTCGACAGATTTGTTGACATTATTGATTAAATTCTGTTGCATGTTCTTATCGTCTACAAAACAATCATACAAGCATGTATAAAAATACCGCTGTAATTAATTAACTCAAACACGTGACCCAGACATACTTGACAAAATTTGAAATGGAATTTAAACAGCGTATAAATATATTGAAAAATAAATATGATAAAAATACATAAATTTCATGACGATGCTTTCATTGAACAATATTCCTTAATTTTTTATATAGAAAGGATATTGTTTGAACTCCTCCTGTTTTGAAGGAATTGTCTGCGTAGCACTTTGTAAAATAAAACTCGTCGTTACACTATTAACAATCTATATATTTACAAAGTTTCACCTTAAACGCATTACTTATACAAGTTAACTCTCAACACGAATTATTAAACTTGGAATATAAGCATATTAAATGAAGTAACTATTTTTTCTAGCTCTAGAATGACATTTTAACCTTAGTTTTACGAAAGATACACTTATACTGATTCTAAAAACGTTATTTTTTATAACGCAAGTAAACTACAATATTCATTGGTTAAAACTATTGCACATGCGACATGACTATTGGAAAAATAATGTAAACCAGTGACCAGTTTACATATACAAAAATATCTTTGAAAGA